>BSBM01000268.1:6860000-7222500 GCA_027924585.1 Larix kaempferi
CTCGGAGACATCTGTCTACGGATCAATTCAGGGACTGAATTCCAGGGATGATACAATACTCTCGTCCACTAGGGACCACTTCTTGGAGACATATGTCTACGAAATAATTCAAGGACTAAAGTGCAGGGATGATGCAATCCTCTCGTCCACTAGGGACCACTTCTCGGAGACATCTATCTATGGATCAATTCAAGGACTGAAGTCCAAGGATGATACAATCCCTTCTCGTCCACTTAGATAAATTCTAAGGACCATGCATCGACCTCATCATCGTAACCGGTAACCTCATCATCGACCTCACCATTAGAACAGGTAACCTCATCATCGACACAAGTATCCTCATCATCAATACAAGTATCCTCATCATCGATACAAGTAATGTTTATAACAAATATTAAAAACCTAAAGTAATGTTTATAACAAATTTGAAAAGGCCTCCGTCATAGCTAGAGAAGACAATCTCACAAAACGAAAGATTAGGGAGAAAATTGAAATTGAGATTTGCGGAAATTGCCTCAATAGAGATGACGGAACCAAATTGAGTGATACCTGGAAACCCCTGATACATTCTTTACAAAACTCAAGGCACTCCAATAAAGAAAACCTAGGAGTCTCTAATCATTAATTTACCTCTATCCCTTCATACTCATCTTAACAACTTAGCACCCATCATACACACTAATTATCTTGAACAATTTAATAATTTTATTTAAAAATTAAAAAACTTTGAAATGTATCAAATTTACTAATACACTATTCTTCACCTAAATAATTTATTAACCATCAAATCTATTAAAAAACTTTAAATTATACCATTCAGAACCTTTAATAAAACTATAACTAATTAATAGAAATAAAAAAATAAAAAAAAAATAAAAAATAAAAAATAAAAAATAAAAAAGAAAAAGTAATGTTTATAACAAATATTAAAAACCTAACATCTAAACCTTAAAAATTTTGTTAAAAACTAAATTTAAGTATTAATTAACTCCACTAAAATCAAAAAACTAATAAAGCCTATTTAGTTAGTTAATATTTTTAAATAATAATCTAAACAATTTGAAAGCATCAAAAAACAAAGGAATTTTCATTTAAATAAAAAAACCCTAAGTTTTAGAATTAAAATTATAATTCAACTCAAATCAAATTAATTAAACTAATTATTAATAAATGTTGAATTTATCTCTATTAAAAACTAAATGACACTTAATAAAAATAATTAATTTAGTCAAACTAATTATTAAAGATAATTTTCTAAACCTGAAAAACATTAAGGAACATTTATTTTTTACTACAAACTAACAAAACCTTAAAATCAAATTAATTATTTTTACTAATTATTATTAATAATTTTCTAAAAACTCTAAAAACATTTATTTATCCCTTTAAACCCTAGGTTTTAGAATTCAATTAAACTTAAATTAATTAAACCAATTATTAATATTTGTTCAATTTTTTCTATATTAAAAACTAAATGATACTTAATAAATTAATTAATTTAATCAACCTAATTAATGAAAAATAACTTTCTAAACTAGGAAAACATTAAAAAAACAATTGATTATTCCTACAAACTAAACCCTAAAATATGTTGGTTAGTTAAATTAAAATCAATTTAAATATTTAAAATAATTTTTAAACCTTAAACTATTATTCATCCCTATAAACTAACAAACCCTAAACCTAACTTAAGCCGACACCTAACTTATTTCAATCTACCAAACCTCCACCGTCACTACATATACAATGGTCATTGGGCAATCACAATCTTCTCCTCAGACTTCGCTGTCTCCTGATGATGATCCTACAGTAAGGATTGAAACGTCGAGAACTTTCATTTCACAAACGCAGATCCTCTTCTTCTTTTTTCAAGATCATTCTCTTCAAGAATGAGACCAATCCTATATTTCCATGCCCGAAAATTCTCTATACCCTCTAGCTTGTCTTCAAGCTTAGTGCTTGGAGCCATCTTATCCAAGAGGTCACAGAAATTGAAGTTTCTCAAAAGATAGAATAAGACTTACCAAGAGATGTGCTTGATTGAATTGAGATGACAGGTGAACTCTGCTTCTGGAAACCTCAACTTTTCACCCTTCAAATCTGATCAGCAACTTTCAGATCTGCAACAGAATTTCTGGTTTTTCGATTCGCACTTTTTCTGGTTTATTGGTGCACATGTGCGTAGTTTTTTTGGTTTTCTGGTTTTCTAGTCCAGAAGTCAAACTAGGGTTTGACAAAGCCCAAGGTTCTACCCACTCAAAAAGTTTGATCTAGGGCTCAGAATTTCAATTTTTAGGAGGAGCATCCAGCCATGCTCTCAGAATCCAAAAATTCCAACTTTTGCAGAAACCCTAATTTTCATCGGAGGAGGAGAGAGAGGTATTTTCACCTTATGAAAGCTGTCCTATTTAGGCTAGCTCTGATACCATGTTACATTTAGCCTAAATTCACAAGCAAGATCACTAAAAGAAACACAATCACAAGATAGACAAAGA
The DNA here is from genome assembly GCA_027924585.1 of Larix kaempferi. Classification (NCBI taxonomy): domain Eukaryota; kingdom Viridiplantae; phylum Streptophyta; class Pinopsida; order Pinales; family Pinaceae; genus Larix; species Larix kaempferi. The sequence goes on from BSBM01000268.1 coordinate 6,862,496, forward strand.
TTTACCCTGGGAAACCCTCATGGGGTAGAAAACCCAGCAAAGATTTCCTCAATATAGATAATCAACCAGTACAAAGATGTAGTCCCCAAACAAGAGCTCCTTCTCCTCCTATGCAGATCTCTCTCTCTCCTATGCGCAATACACAAGTGAGTGAATGAGTGATAAGTGAGGAACACGCCTCCTCTACTTATACTCATCTTATAACTAACTTTTCACCCTAACTGGGCCGACCTCTCCTAAGAGACTCTAATAACCCCTAAACAGCTAACTCAGGGATGACCCCACATGGGAGATCTAATAACCCTAGTTACCACATTCTCTCGGAGGAATAAACATCTCTGGATATACAATAGGGTCTCCATGGAAGAATGAAACATCTCCGGAATAATAAAGTACAAATATAATATTCTTAGAAGTTACAATATTTCAACACAATCAACAGAGTTTAGCCATGAATCAGACGAGCAGTCCGATCTCCTTCATTTTTCTAGGACTGATAATATTGATTGTAACATAGTAGAACTAGTCACTAACTTAGGTAGTAACAACACTAACTTAGTTAAAACAAAAAACACGTTTTGGATTTTGTACTTTGATGGTTCCAAAAATCAAGAAGGATCTGGGACCGGTTGTGTTTTGATTGACCCTAAATCGAACAAACATTTTTTATCTTGTAGGCTAGAGTTTGAATGCACAAATAACACAGCTGAATATGAAGCTCTAGTACAGGGATTAAAGAAGGCTATTAGTTTGAATGTCAAATGCTTAAAAGTCTTCAGTGACTTAGAGATAGTTGACAGACAGGTAAGAGATACAATTCATTGTCTTTCTCCACACTTAAAAGGTTACCAATCTGAAGTTTGGAATTTGATTTCACATTTTGATGCATTCAATATCAATTCTATTCCTAGATGACAAAATATTGCGGCTGAATTGTTAACTACTTCTGCTTCCAGATTAGTGCCTACAAATAATAAATTCTCTATTGAATTGATTTTTAGGCCATCTGTGCCCGATAACATTACGAAGTTTAGAGTGTTTGATGATGATGATCAGATTATCAGTTTCTTGACAAATGAAGATGCCTTCCATGAAGCTATAATCGATGAAGAGAAGCACGATTTGGATTTGCAAAATATAGATGCAGTCAAAGGAAACTTCATGACAAAAGGATTAAGGACTCTTGAAGGATTGTATGATCTGCGAAACGATTTCAGGAGGCCAGTGAATGTCAAAACTCATAGCTCCTCCATGCAGCATGAATTGGTAAACTTGGGCACAGAAGCTGAGCCAAAATTTGTCAATCTTCGTAAATGTTGCTCGCCAGGCGAGAGAGATAAGTTCATCAAATGTTTCAACAATATAAAGATGTTTTTGCATGGACTTATGAATATCTGAAAACATATGATACTCGCATTATATAGAACATAATACCAATGAATCCAGGTGTGAATCCATTTTAGCAACAATTGAGAAGAATGCAATCGACACTTGAACCATTAATTCATAAGGAATTGAAGAAGTTGTTGGATGCTAAGATCATTTTTAAAGTTCGACACTCCGAATGGGTTGCTAATCTAGTCCCCATGTGGAAGAAGTCGGGGGAGATAAGATTGTGTGTGTATTTTCGGAACTTAAACAAAGCTTTCGATAAGGACAACTACCCTGTACCGTAATGGAGCAAATTTTACAGATGGTTTCTGGTTCAGAACTATTCTCCCTGCTAAATGGTTTCTCTGGATATAATCAAGTATTAGTAGCAGAGGAGGACCGACTCAAGACCACTTTTCATACAAAGTGGGGAACCTTTGCAAACCGTAGAATGCCATTCGGTTTGATAAATGCAGGAGCTACATTTCAGAGAGCCATGAACATTGCGTTTTGAGGATTGGTTGGCCAGTGTGTGGTAATTTATCTAGATGATATGGCAGTCTTTTCAAAGAAGAGAGAAGACCATGTTTTCCACTTAAAGCAGATTTTTTATCGCTGTAGAAAATTGGTATATCTCTAAATCTGAAGAAAAGTGTTTTCATTGTCCTTGAAGGTAATCTTCTAGGTCATATCATCTCAAAGAAGGGAATCTCCATAGACCAAGAGAGAGTGCAAGCTATAAGCAAAATTCCCATGCCCCATAACAAAAAAGCTATGCAATTTTTTTTGGGCACGATAAACTTTGTTCGAAGGTTTGTACCAGATTTTGCTCAAATTGTGAAACCTTTGCAACAAATGGTAAAGCAGAGTGTGCAATTTAAGTAGACTGACTTGGAGAAGATAGCGTTTAAAGACATCAAAACCGCCATAGCTAACGCACCTTCTTTAAGAAGTCCAGATTTTGAAAATGATTTCATCATGTACACTTTCGCTTCAGATAACTCTCTCGCCAGCCGTGCTCACTCATAAGGGAGAGTCAAGAGATGAATACCCAATCTCCTTTATGAGCATTGGTTTGCAGGGTGTTGAACTGAACTACCTCTCCATAGACAAGCAAGCATATGCAGTATTTGAAGCGGTAAAACAGTTCAGGCCGTATATCCTAAAGAATAAAACTAAAGTCATAGTACCCCACCCCGCTGTTAGATATTTGTTTGTACAGAAGGAATTGGGTGAAAGGAGGGGAAACTGGCTCACTGCTCTACAGGAGTATGATTTAGAATTCAAACCATCCACCATTATAAAAGGCCAAGGGTTGTGTAAATTACTCACTGAAAATCCAGTTGATGAAGAGCTGGACTGGAAGAATGAAGCCGACTTGAATATGATTGAGGTATGTCCCATTTTCACTGCTCCTGAATCTTGGTATAGGGACCTAGTGCATTATTTGTAGAAAGGATATTAGCTGGAGCACTGGAGTTCTAAGCAAAGAAGGGCACTCCATCTGAAATCAGCATCCTATCAAATAATTGATGGAATACATTTTAGAAAGAATTATGATGGGATATTTCTCATATGTCTTGAGAAAGAGGACGCTGATAAAGTAGTCAAAGAGTTACATGATGGCTCTACTGGGGGACACTACTCTGGAGATACCACGGCTCATAAAATACTGAGAGCTGGTTACTATTGGCCCACTCTATTCAAAGATGCTAATTCCTATGCAGGGAATTGCGATGTATGTCAAAGGATCGTTGGCAAATTGCTGAAAGCAGCAGGACCGTTGCAGCCAATTATTATTTATGAACCATTTTAGCAATGGGGGATAGATGTTATTGGGGAGATAAATCTGAACTCTTCGCTCTAGCACCGGTATATTCTTACGGCAACAAATTATTTCACCCGGTGGACAGAAGCTATTCCGCTGCGCAAAGTGAATGAATACGCAGTCATCAAGTTCTTAGAAGAAAAACATCATAACCAGGTTTGGGGTTCTAATTTCCCTAGTCTTTGATAATGCAACTTATTTTTCATCTGTGAAATTAAATGAATTTGTTTATGAGAAAGGAATTAAATTGCATTATTCAGAAAATTACTATCCCCAAGGAAATGGGCTAGCTGAATCTACAAACAAAAACCTCATCTGAATTCGTAAGAAAACCGTCATTGAAAATTAGAGAAGTTGGCATATAGCCCTCCCAAACGCTTTATTGGTAGACAGAGTTACCCAAAGAATGCCTTAGGAGTTTCCCCGTACACTCTAGTCTATGGTAAGGAAGCCATACTCCCTCATAACATACTACTCCCATCCTTACAATTAGCCCAAGCCTCCAGAGGTTCCAGCAGCCAAGTCTTACAATCAAGAATTGATACCCTGCTGAAGCTTGAAGAGTCACGACAGAAAGCCAAAGATAGGTTCCACCAACACCAAGACATTGTCAAGAGGTGGTTCGACAAGTGGAAATCTGGCAAGAGGATTTTTGAAGTAGGTGACTTAGTTCTAAAGTGGGACCACCCACATGATGATAAGGGAAAGCACACAAAGTTTCAACAATTATGGCTTGGCCCTTACAAAATTTCTGAAAAGCTTGTCTCGTCGACGTACAAACTGAAAGACTTACAAGGGGAGGAAGAGCTCCTTGTCAACAACCTTGCCTTAAAGCAGTACTTCACATAGTTCTAGGGACGCTTTTGTACATAAATAAACGTTGTCTTGTTTTTCTGACTTTGCCTTTCTTTTGTTTTGTTTGGGTTGTTGTTTTCTTTCACTTAGACTCTTTAGTCTGCTTTTGTTTGATTGTTTCCTTTTGACCTTTCACCCTGCTCTTTGTTTGAGTTCTTTATTCTTTAATAAACCCCAGCCCAACTTCTTGGTGTAGTTGAGAGACAGGGATTTGAGTGAATCTCAAATTTTTGAAAGGCCAGAATCTACTTATAAAGAAAATTTCTCTATGTGACTTTATTTCCGCTAACTAGTTTCTAAAGTGAAGAGATCCTTTTTCTGTTTCATATTTGGGTCACAATAATCCTCGTTAAATAACTGATATTAATGATTTCCTTGTTACTATCTTGGGGATCCATTCACTCTCACACTAATGAATGTCTCAGGAAGTTCGCTACAATGGACCCATGGAGAGGAAGCATGTCTCACAGACGTATGGTTTTTAAAATGGTCCCATACTGCAAATCAAAAGCCAAAAGAGCTTATATCAATGAGTCTGTTTTCCAGAAATTCTCACCTCCATTAAAGCATGGTTGACAAAAGCAAAGACATTCAATGGAGGAAGTTGTTCTAATGGTCATCCCAGGAAGGTTCTTCTCCATCCGTGAGAATGACAATCAAATAAATATCTTGCTCACACAAAAGGACATTATGGATTGAAGAACCTAAATTAAATTTTCAAGATTGAAGAAATTTATTATGGAAGGCTCAAACGACAAAAGTCGTCAATAAAGAAAAAATCCAAAAGAATGCTAACAACATGGGAATGAGGAACAAACGAATATGTCTGTGGGATGTTGTTACTATCCTATGGAGTCCGATGTTAGTTGACATCTGAAAGACAGATTTTAAAATGAAGTCCACACTTTTCCCCTAAGAGAGTTGTAGAGAAATCTGATTCAAAGTTGCCTTTTTTCCCAATGACCAGTATGATAAAAGTGATCACTCCCTTTGCAGAAAGTGGACTATGTAAGCAAATTGTCACATATGGGTTCCAGCAACTCGTGAGTTTTCTGACCTTGGAAAGAGATTAATTCAAAGATCTGTGTTCACCAGTGAATCACCAATTGTTGCTGCTACAACCTGATCCCCATAATTTTTGAAAATTATAGGGCCCCTCCTTTCATTTTTAGAGAAGTTTTGTGGCCTCTTGAAAGCTTGGTTTTTTTACCCTTTAAGTTGTTCTCTTTCTTCAAGAAAAGTTGTTTTTTGGCTAAGGCAAACTTCAATTTTTTGCCAAAATTGGTCGCAACTTTTTATTCTATTTTTCACAACCAGTAGCCTTTTGTTTGTAAGGAGATCGTAGCCTTTAGGCTTAGAGACGCCAACCGTTGCGCTTTCTTTTAGCTCATCTTTCACCGACCGGTCGCAGCCCTTAGGTTATCTTTTTGCTGACCGTTGCGCACTGTTTTTGTCTTATTGCTAGCCGACCGGTCGCAGTGTTTAGTGATAACACATCCAACCATTGCGCCAATCTTGGTCTTATCTATGAACACCATTGCACTGATCCTGGTCTTGTCTTCGCTGATCCTCGCCGCTGCTTCCCGATCGTAGTTCCTAATGTCTTCTCGCCAACCGTTGCGCAAACTTTTCGCTATAAAGGCTTGACCAATCAATGTGCCATCCTGTTTCACTCCTCGTCGCAGCTCCCCAGTCGCAATGTTTAACGATAACTCTAGTGACCATTGCGCAAGTATTAAGCGTAAAATCGTCGAAACTACCGCTAAAGTGGGTGGGTGGAGACTTTAATTGAACCCGTACGATTTTAGTTTTTTATCCATCGAGCCCCATGCACTTTAAGTTCCCAACCACCAATATCGTGTATATTAAATGCTCATAAGTATATATATGTAACGAAGTTTTGGCCTTTTCTCCCACCATTTTTGAAGTTGGAAGAGCACCATTCACGTGCCAAAAGTAGAACGCCAAGTTGCAACTAGTCAGAAGGCTCACCATTCATAAGCCACTCCGCTTTCAACAGGTAGGTTTGACAACCCTGTTCAATTTGTTTAAACGATGGGAGCTTTCGTTTTACCATGTTCTTGTCTTTTAAGCTTTTATAGAGGTTTTTAGGGGGGCAGGTTCCTTTTTCTCCTCATCTGTGTGACACAAAGAGGCAGTTGTGCCACAGCAGGTTTTGCCCATGTCTTTCGTTCAAACCCTGCATCTCTTTAAACCTTTTGTCCTCGGTTAAGCTCGTTTTCCATGACTGTTAGCTTCAAAGTTTATCGTTTTCCGGAGCCTAGCACCCACACGAATTTTTTCTCTTAGTTGGGTCGCTGACTAGTTTCAACCCAACGGGCATACCATTTCTAGAACTCACCAGGAACTTCAAAACCCCGCACCTGCGATATTCTTCGCTCCAGTCCTTTATCTCACACAGTTTTCCCAGCGTCTTCCCATCCTGTTTGGTCTTACGTCATGGTGTCCATCAGTCCTTTTGTGACAAAGAAGGAGTCATCTTTCAAGAAGATTGTTCGGCAGCAGAAGTCTCGTCCAGTAGACAGATTCCACACAGTCACTATGCTTCGCTTCTTTTCACACATGCACATTTACTTCTATCAGTTTTGCTCGACATAAGTTTCAGTTAAATTTATCTGCTTGTATGGTTGTTTTGTTTTGGTAAGAAGGCTTCATTCGTCACTTCTTGCTCAAAAGATAGACTTGCACAAACGTTAAATGCATGGTTTGTTTGAAACTTTTCTTTTTCCATGGCATAGGTAGTTCGCATCTTTAAATTCTAAATAGCATCAGATGAACATCTACAACACTTACTCTCTGATTGAATCACGATCATTAAACTTCTATATGGATTAATTGTATATAAATGTTTTGGGAAAGGAGACTAACGTTCAAGTTAATTCAAGTTTTTTTCTGCGTATTTGCACCTTAGACTGTATTGCACATACACGATTGAGATCCCTAATTTGTCCCTTCATTGTCGTCACATGTTTGATATGCACAGGCGGTCCGCCAGAAAGAAATCTAAACTAGCTGAGTTAGATTCAGACATAGAAATACTTTTAGACACCTCACTCGAGACGATGTTCGGCGACACGAAAGCTGTGACAGGAGTTGCCCCAGAATATCAATGGGGAGAACTATACAGAGTTTTAGAAGACCAAAACTTCCCTAAAGCCTCCTTGGAAGAGCTAATGGTTTATAGAACATAAAAAGGTCTGGTCTCCACAAAGAAGAACCTCGTCCCGAGTTCTTCCCATGCTCGGAGGTTATTGGTTGGATACTACCCCAGGTGAATAGTGACACCAGATTCATAACAAATGTCACCGGAATGGGTCTTGCATCTTTTGCACCAAATCATATCACGGCAGCATACAAATTGCCCTGCCCTAAGACCCTACTGAATGAGGAGTGGATATCAGGGATAAAAATGGACCCTTTGGAATAAGCAAGGAAGATGACAATTGTTGAAAGGAAAATAAGGTCAAGGGCCAGTGGAGAGTATGAGATTTAGCATCTGAGGACTCCATACAGGCTCATCGCCCTCATGTTGAATCGATTTTTCGGTGTGGCAAATGGAAACATATATAAACTCGGTTGGGTTTCGGTGATGTTCCATGTGGCCACACATGGTACAATATTCAACTGGGTTGATATCATCTTGGATAGCATGGCTTCACATATAACTGCTTCCCAGGGAGGATTGACACAAAGTAAAGCTAATTTCTTCGTGTCCTCTTATCTGGTGGACTGTTTATTCATCAACCACCCTTTCCCTGATTTGGGATTCATCTGGAAGAGCAAATAGTCTCCCCTCCATGTGGCTTATCAGATGACATGGGAACACAAGTATGCAAGTCACTACACTCATATTTGTGAAAAGTTCATCATGCTCCTATATCAACTACTCTTCAAGGCATAACCAAATTGCTTATCAGAGAATGTTATGTCGATCATAGAAGCATTCGGATATTACTACTTCTCTTCAGAGGGAACATACATCAGAATGTGTGGAGGGAGTCGACCCCCGTCCCTATTGCCCTGATATGCCACGGATTACGTTGTACATAAAGAAGCCGTAAGGAAACTCTCTATCGATGGAGTTAGTAGAGTGCTCCATGACAAGAAGAAGGCTACATACCCGCCAATGCCTTTTACCATTGGATCATACCAACTCCCCAAGGCAAAAGATGGCATAGAGTTTGCTCAAGACTTAGAAGCCTTCCATTTTGGGACAAATATTTTCAGAAGGCATGACCCTGAAGGCAAATTTGCTGCTCACTGTACCAACTCCAAGGTCACTTTTGATTACATGCACCTTTTCGACAAAGATGAAGCATTCTTTTGGAGTGCGAAAAATATGATTGAGTTGGGCAAACGTTACCGCCCCAAAAGTGGAGCTGGTTCCAGCTCCAAAGCTGCCATGGGAGCTGGGTTAAAGCAAAAGGAGGAAGAGGAGAAGCAGCGCTAGGAAGTAGTGGCTCTGTAGTTAGAGGAAGCTAAAAAGAAGAAGAAGGAAGAGGTAGATAGACTCCAAGAGGAGGAAAATCAAAGGCTTCAAAAGCAGCTAGCAAAGAAGTATAGGGAAGAAGCGGAAAGGTTTCAAAAGGAAGAAACTAAAAGGCTTCAAAAGGAAGAAGTAGAGAGTCTTCAGAAGGAAGAAGCCGAAAGAATAAAAAGAGAAGAGGCCCAAAAATTGCAGGAAATAAAGGAGAGAGCGGAGAAGGAAGCAACGGAATTGCAAAGGAAAAAGGAGGAAGCAGAGAAGTCGAAGGAAGTTGTGGAACAAGGGAGATCTGGAGCACAAGATATGGACATAAATGTGTCAACAACAAACCCACGAGAGACAACCACTGAAGGACATGTCTCATCTCAGGAACTCGCTCTCACACCTTTCACTCCTTCAAAGCAGCACAAAGTGGCAAAGCTGGATTCCATTTTTTTTATAAGAACAAGAAGGCTATTGTGAGAAGATCGGAGAAGAGGATGAAATGTTAAGACGACCAAGATGTTGTCACGATAACAGAAGTTCCAATTTTTAAGGGGACTAATAGCGACCCTCAGTTCATGGCAGCAGCCAGTGTGGCTTCGGCTCAGGCGAGCACCGACAATGTAGATCTGTTGGTAGAAGAAGTGAAGAAATACAAGGACAAGTGTTTCAAAGTGAAAGATAATCTTTTGAAAGAGGTACACCAAGGTAATGAGCTGAAGAGGAAGTATAGCGAGCTTCAAGAAGAAAAGTAAGAAATAGCTTTGCAGACCCAAAAGCTCGAAGATGAAAAGGATGCACTGAATATGAAACTAATAGCCGCAGAAGGCGAGAAGAAAGAACCAGAAACTCGCATAAAAGAGTTAGAACAACATGAGGCCGACAACAGGAAACAACAGCTAGTAACCGTAGAAGGCGAGAAGAAAGAATTAGAAACTCGCATAAAGGAGTTAGAACATCATGAGACCAACAGTATGTAGCTGATCAAGTTCTATAAGCCTCAGTTCGAAAGGTTGACGAAAGAAAAGGAGTCTCTTTTAGAGCAACTAAAGGTTGCAAATGAGAATAAGCAGGACTTGAATCCCTTCCATGAGCAAGCATGTGATATACTGAGGAAAATTCATCAGTCACTGGAGCTTATCACAGAAGAGGCTTGTAAGATGAAGAGAATGATTTCAAGGATGAAAGTAATTGAAGTTGATGCACTGAGACTCAAGAAAAAGTATGTGCACCACTTGGAGGAAATCAATAGACAGTTTAAATGGAGAAAAGGAAAATCAGGATTCCCAAGGAACCTACCTCTCAAGTCCGAAGAGGATTCATAACTGGATTTAGGACTCCTTGATTTTTTTAGAGACTACGGTACAAAAATAATTAGAGGAATCCAGAAAACCATCGGGAAATGTATTGACTTCTACTTAAAAATCCGGGAAACCCATGAGAAATGCCATATGGTTTTACCGCATACCATACATGATTTTCCTAACAAAGATCAAAGTTTTTCAAAGCTGCAGGGCGAGCTGAATACAGAAATAGAATACCTAAAGAAGATAGATGTCTTGACACTAGAAGACCTCCACTGGTTTATTGGGAAAGCTTGTTGATGTATTTGTAACTTCGGAATATATTCACTTGTATATTGTATTTGTACTTTATTGTATCCCCAACGGAGATGTATTATTCCTCCGATTGGAAGTGTCGTCATGTGTACTTGCAAGTGTCGCAAGTTATATTGGAAGTATCGTAACTTACACTTGATGGGTTATTAGACCACCTTGATGGGGTCGGCCCTGTATGAGTCATGTGGGTCAAAGGGTTATTAGACCACCCTAGAGGGGTTGGTCCAGTCAACATTATGTTAAGTGGTTAAGTTGGGGCCGACCTAGTTGAGTAAAAGGCAAGTCAAGTTAGTGTATAAATAGAGAGTGTGTCTCTCTAATTTTACACATTCTATTATTCACTCACTTCACATTAGTGAGAGAAGAGAAGGGTGCGCACAAGTGGAGGAGGAGCATGCTTCTGAATATATCTATCTCTTGGGTTTGATCATGGTGATCCTTTTATTGATGCTTATTCTATCTCTGATGAAGTTGTGGGGTTTTTCACCTTCTTGGTTTTCCACGATGAAATGTTTTGTGTCTCTTGTCTCTTGTCTCTTATGCTTGATATGTTGTACATGTTGTTAGTTCAGTTAAGATCCTAGATCTATTGAATTAAATGATGAAAAAATAACATGGTATTAGAGCTAGCCTAAAGGAAGGCATGGTATGGCATTTATGAGACTTGTTGCACTTGCAACAAACTGCAAGCTAGGGCTTGATATAGCAAAAACCAGTTATCGTAGCACTTTCGCTATAAATCCATTTTAGAAAAGTTTCAGGATCTGAAACTTTTACAGGGCGTAGATAAATTCCCCATGTATCTTGTGTCCAAAGAACAGCATTTGATTCGTTGTACTTTGGGTTTTATGATCAGTACAATCTAGGGTTTTTGCCTCTTCCAGATCTCAGTCATAAACAGGTGACCTAGAAAAAAAGGTCACAACTTGGGCTAGGAATATCCAAATGAAATTTAGTAAAAAGTGACAGGTAGGGAACGGATTGTACTATCTCAGGTAAGTTTTTTAGAGGCTGAAGTTGAAACAGTGACACGTGGAACTCCGTACAAGTTCGCTCTCCTGTTTTATCCCATAAACAGGTCACGTTGCGACACTTGGCATAACTCTCTCTTAGAAAATCCAATTGAGGTCAAACCTATGGGGTTGGAAAGAAGATAGGTCAGGATACCACAAGCCGAAGTTTTAGACCCTATGGATTCGTAATCTCAGATATTCACCAGAAACAATCAGGTGCATATTTCTATCAAAAACGATTTGGATTCTGAGCACCTTATTTCTTGGCTTATCACTACTGCAGGAATTTAGGGCTTCGAAGAAAGTTGGAATTTTTGGAATCGAAGACCACGGCTGAATGCTCCTCATCAAAATTGAAATTTAGAGACCAAGATCGAATTTTTTGGTTGGGCAGAAGGTCAGGCTTAATCAAACCCTAGTTTGGGATTTTGATCGGAAAGATGGAAAATTAGGGCTTTTGCAAAAGTGGGAATTTTTTAAGTCTGTGACCATGGCTGGAAACTCCTCAGAAAAATCGAAGCTTAGAGCTTTGGATCAAACTTTTTGGTTGGGAAGAAGGGTGGGCTTTATCAAACCCTAGTTCAGGGTCCTGTCTAGTGAATCTGGTAGTTTCAAAGGCAATTTTGAGGGGTCAAATTTTGCAATTTTAAAAATTGAAGTATACCAGCTTGATCAACTCAGCAAGACACATCTTTCCATCCATTCAGAAGTTTGAATTTTTAGGGTTTCTCTGACAAACCCTAATCCAGCTCCAGATCTAGTTTCAGCAAATCAAAGTGGATTGGGTTAATCCTAGAAAATAATGAATTGGACACCTGCATAAGTGAAGAAGTTCCAGTTCTAGAGGGAGATGAGGCTGAGGCTTTACATGAGAAGGCTACAAGCAATCCCGATAGGTATGACTTGAAGAGATACAAGTATGGTTTGAAATTTGTTCATGATTAATTTTATGATATATTTGTCTTCATATTATTGAGGTTAGTACAATCTTAATTAATCTTAGACTTGTCTCATCACCCTAGTAAAAGTATGAATGCATGTGAATGATATAAGACATTCATTGATTAGGGTTATGACACTTATGATTGTACTAATGCAATGTGGTGTTGTATGAGGTTGATGTTGTCTGCTAACATGAAAGGTACAAATCAAGTTCTAGATCAAGAACATATGACCATGGTGACATGAAGACAAAGACTCATGGATCACATAGAAGCTCCACTTACGAGGTATGTATAATTTGTTTCTATAATGGTTAACTTATGAGTTATGCAGGTTAGTAAGCACAAGTCATTGAAGAGAACAAGAAGACATTGTTTGGGTATGTTAGACATAACTAGCCAACATGATATTCCAGGTATGTTTTTCGTATATCAAGTTAGAATCCTACCTTGTGTTAGGATCTTATACTTTTGTATGAATGATTATTCTTGAAGTTAGAAGTTTAAGTAATCAACATTTTATGCATATTATGTTTCTTACTTTGATTGATGATATGAATAACCAGAAGAGTCCTATGGTCAATAAGAATTTGCATAAATAATAGAAGTCTTCCCTGAAACCTTGAATACTAATGCTTGTGACAAATTACCTGTGTGTGAAATAATCATGACCATACATGTTAAGTTTATTTAGGATCATAATGTTTTGATAGTATTGAGATTATACTAATGGATGTATGATCATGTATGAGATATTGAGGATGACACTAGTGCACACTTAAGCATACATAGTGATCCAAGATGAATATAAGTTCAAGGACAGGTAATCCAGGAAGCAAAGATCAAGAGGGAGCACACTCCAGTAGTTCCTGCAAGGAAGCAAAGATTGAGAGGGATTCCACCCTACAACTAAACAAAGATAAGTATTTGAATTGTTATATATATGATTACTTAAATGATGTTGTTCAGTCATGCACATGTTCCTATATTTAGGATGTATATTATGCATTTTAGAAAAGGTTGCATTAATGAACAAGATACTACTAATATAGTAATGGGTAAGTGGCCTATGGTACTGTACAACATTCCATTTCTACTTATCTAGAATGAAACCTCTTTGCTGACATGTTAGGAGTTGTGCACACTCTTAACAATGTTCTGGTAGAGATGGAAGGCATCTAGAAAGTTATGGAATATGGATAAATGTTGTATTGAAGCATTGGATAAAATAATTGCATGACTGTATGACATATGTATTTATGAGTAAGAATTTGTTCTGAAATATATAAGATGTTTCTAATCATGCAATTGAACTTGTCTTGTAGGAAAGGCCGTGTACCTACAAAAGAAGGACTACAACATTTGTTCCAGCAACAAAGTTCAAAGAAAACTATCTATTGAAGATACTTCGAGGAAGAAGTGATGGGACACATTTGCAGGAGCCATTCCAAGCATGGTGAGAGGAGGATCCTTCCCTTGGCTGTGGATGTAAGCATTGTGTGATGAGCATCAAGACGATGCTCCAGTTACTGCTTTGAATATGCATCAGTTGGATGCTTTGTATGATCAGTTGGATCATGTATATTGATATGCATCAGTTGGATGCTTTGTATGATCAGTTGGATCATGTATATTGATATGCATTAGTTGGATGCTTTGTATGATCAGTCGGATCATGTATATGTACATGCATCAGGACAATGCAATGACGATGATCAGGATGATCATATGTGATGAGTATCAGGACGATGCTCTGGATGACATGCATCAAGACGATGTAGTGAATCAAGATGATCATATGTGATGAGTATCAGGACGATGCTCTAGATGACATGCATCAGGACGATGCAGTGACGATGATCATATGTGATGAGTATTAGGAAAATGCTCTGGATGACATGCATCAGGATGATGCAGTGATGATGATCAGGATGATGCATTACTTTCTAGGCATGGAGGTGTGGCAAAGTGCAGATGGAATCTTCCTTAGACAAGGGTAGAATGCAATAGAGATCCTGAAGGGGTTTGGGATGATGGACTGCAAGGCCATGGCCACACCTATGGAATCAAACCTGAAGCTTCTGTGCGATGATTTAGCTGAGTCGATTGATGTCACGGTGTATCGTCAAATGATTGGGTCCTTGATGTACCTGATGAACACGAGACCAGATGTTTGCTTTGCTGTGAACGCCTTGAGCCAGTTCCTGACAGATCCAAGACATGTTCACCTGATTGCTGCAAAGCATATTCTGAGGCACCTAAAGGGTACAGTTGACTATGGGCTCAAGTATGATGCGAATCAAAAGTTTAACCTGGAGGGTTATGTTGATTCAGATTTGGCAGGCAGTGCTGCAGATAGGAAGAGCACTTCTAGGTGTTGCTTCAGTATGGGATCAGGTGTGATCTCTTGGTTTATAAGGAAGCAGTCTTGCGTAGCACTGAGTACAGCCAAAGTAGAGTATGTTGCAGCTTGTTCAGCTAGTTGTGAGGCAGTGTGGCTTAGGAAGCTACTATCTGATTTTATTGATCTCCAGTTGAGTGCTACTTGTATCTTCTGTGACAACCATAGTTGTGTGAAATTGTATGAGAACCCAGTGTTCCATGACAGGTCGAAGCACATTGAGATCAAATATCACTATATCAGGGATATGATGTAGAGAGGAGTAGTGAAGCTCCTATATGTTGCGACAGACGAGCAGATAGCCGATGTGTTGACCAAGCCACTCGCCAGAGTGAAGTTTGAATACTTTAGAGAGAGACTTGGTGTACTTCAGATCGAGATTCCTTCCAACGGGAAGTGATGAGACCGGAGACACAGATGCACATGAGCCATTCTCACATAGTGGTAGGTAGGTCCTCCTATGGTGTAGATTTAAGGGCTGGAGCCATTCTCACATGGTGGTAGGTATGTCCTCCCATGGTGCAGATATAAGGGTTGAGCCATTCTCACATGGTGGTAGGTATGTCCTCCCATGGTGCAGATATAAGGGATGAGCCATTCTCACATGGTGGTAGGTGTGTCCTCCCATGTTGCAAATATAAGGGTTGGGGCCATTCCGACATGGTTGAAGTGTGTCTTCCCATGGTCGTTGATGTAAGAGCTATGCCATTCGAGCATGGTTGAAGTGTGTCTTCCCACGGTTGCGATATAAGTGCCGTGCCATTTGAGCATGGTTGAAGTGTGTCTTCCCATGGCTGGGATATAAGTGTTGTGCCATTCCTAGCATGGTTGAAGTGTGTCTTCCCATGGCTATGGATATAAGTGTGATTCCATTCTCGCATGGTTGAAGTGTGTCTTCCTATGCAATAGATATAAGTGTTGAGCCTTTCACGGATGGTTGAAGTGCGTCTTCCCATGCCGGTGTATGTAAGTGTTGTGTGATGTGCATTTGGGTTGTGCTCCGTGGACAACGATGGTGATCTGAAGACGATGAGGTGACAGTATGGTACACAGTTTTGTAGAGGTATTGAGATGCTCTTGTAGGTTTTGTCGAGGCAGTGTAATCAGTCCTGGGAGATCTTGCAGGTTTTGCAAAGGTAGTGTAATCAGTCCTGGGAGATCTTGTAGGTTTTGCAAAGGCAGTGTAATCAGTCCTGAGGTGTACCTGCTTGATGGCTTGCTCGCGGAGATGATGAAGACCTACATGGAGGCTAGGCCTACATCCAGCATGAAAAAGGGCTGGCTCTGTAGAACTTCCTATGACGAGTAGATTGGAGATTGACTGAGATAGCAGCAACAATGATGATGATGATGATGCTCTGTGATCCAATGACGATGATCCAGCTCCAGAATTAAAGACTTGTGCCTATATGCATTGATGACTTGTGTCAAGAGAATACCTTCCTAGTTAAGAGGGAGTGTTGACGTATTTGTAACTTCGGAAGATATCCACTTGTATATTGTATTTGTAATTTATTGTATCCCCAACGGAGATGTATTATTCCTCCGATTGGAAGTGTCGTCATGTGTACTTGCAAGTGTCGCAAGTTATATTGTAAGTATCATAACTTATACTTGATGGGTTATTAGACCACCTTAATGGGGTCAGCCCTGTATGAGTCATGTGGGTCAAAGGGTTATTATACCACCCTAGAGGGGTCGGTCCAGTCGGCATTATGTTAAGTGGTTAAGTTGGGGCCAACCTAGTTGAGTAAAAGGCAAGTCAAGTTAGTGTATAAATAGAGAGTGTGTCTCTCTCATTTTACACATTCTATTATTCACTCACTTTGCATTAGTGAGAGAAGAGAAGGGTGTGCACAAGTGGAGGAGGAGCATGCTGCTGAAGATATCTATCTCTTGGGTTTGATCATGGTGATCCTTGTATTGATGCTTATTCTATCTCTGAGGAAGTTGCGGGGTTTTTCACCTTCTTGGTTTTCCCCGGTGAAATGTTTTGTGTCTCTTGTCTCTTGTCTCTTATGCTTGATATGATGTATATGTTGTTCATTCAATTAAGATACTATATCTATTGAATTAAATGATGAAAAACTAACAAAGCTTCTATTCATGCTTATTTTCTGGAGGACACCGCCCAGGCGACAGCAGCAGGAGTAGCAAACATTAAAACAGAACTGTCTAAGCATGAGATCTCACTAAAAATGATGGTTTCTGCATGAGGCAATTTTATTATATGAGAAGCTGGCATGTGGACCAGTTACATTGCTAAAGTGGAAAGGGCGGCTGAAGTGGAAAGGGAAACTGAAGTGGACAAGCCAACTAAAGTGGAAAGACCAGCTGGAAGTTAATTTTGTTTTTTATTGTAAATTCTAAAAGACAGTTGAAAGCTGATTTATTGTATAAACATTAAAAAAAACAGCTGGAAACTAATTTTGTCTTAAATGAGCACCAGAAGACAAACTTTTGTGTTTCCCTAGGGTTAGGGTTGGAGAAAGACAATTTTGTAAAGTTATAAATAGAGGAATAGAATATAAGGAAAAGGAATTTTGGCAGGTGAAAGGACTAATTTGTCTTGTACGTGAACTACTTTGCTGCATTAATAAAGAAAGCTCCATTTGCCTGGGAAAAGCTAGCACTGTGTTTTTTGCTTAGGGATGTGTTGAATGTCTGTTGAATTATTTCTGCACCATTCATGTATATATTGTGAGATCATTCCTAACTATTCTGAATTAATTCTTTGTTATGAATGCTTTTATTTCCTGTGCAAACGATTATGTGTTAAATGAGTAATGGAATGTCTAAATTCTATCAAAGTTATCTCTGTTATCTTTTATATTCTACTGTACATGTATCTATATTATTGAACAACTATCTGTGAGATTCTTGGGTATATTTCCAGCGTATTACTCATATTTCAGATTTGCTCCCTGCAGGGATAGATTAATTAGCTTAGATAGTTTTAGATCAGATTTGCTTTAATCACATGCATTTAGATAGGGCACTTGCATATCATCTTTAAATATAAAATACATAAACGGTGTATCGAGCCGTAACCGGTGAAAACTCAACTTTAAAATCAAATACGGTATTCGAGCCATTGATCGAACGGATTCCCCACACCAAACAGTGAGCGATCTAATTGGGCTTGCTTACTGGGGAGAATCCCTTGCTGATTGGTGCTGCAAATCTCGAGGCATCAACACGATGATATCTTATTGACTCAAACCCAGTCGATAGGGGTTCCCATCACTGTCGACACCAACCCACCACGATCTCCCTGAGCACCGGTGCAAACAGGCCCCACGACCTTGTCTAACGTGTCGCAGCATCGATGATGCTACGATTCTCCCTTACCAAACTGCCTGCCAACAGGCCCCCAACACAATCTTGTGGCTCACCCTCGAGCCACGTCAACTGGACATGGTGTATTCTATGGTCTTCACTTTGAAGTCTTCATACTTCTGCATGACTGTCATCACCATTTCCTTGACTTCCGTGGCGACCACCTGACTATCGACCACATCTTATGCAAATGGATGCGTAGTGAGCTTTGCCGTCACCTGTTGATGGCCCTTCTGTACTGCCTGAAGCGCTTCACCTGCCTGGGTCATGAACTGGCCCCCGACATCCTGAAACTTCTCCAACTGCGCAGCACGCTTCTTATGTCGCTCATCAGCCTTGGTAACCTATTGCTGTAATTCTTTTAAGTCCTGAGACTTGGCAACCTGTTCCATGGGTGGCATGGTGCGCATGGCTGCCTTGAGAGTCGCCAACTGTCCCTCTACATCCTGTCGATACTTGATCAACTAATCAACCTGCTCGTCCTGGACAATTTGGCTCCAAAACTGTACGGTATTGGCTGTGAGCTTCGTCGCAGTCTTTTCCAATTCCTCCATCTGAGTTGCGACCTCCTCAATCACCCTTTTTCTGTCATCAACTTCAACGTGAGGCATACCAGGATTCACCTGAGCATTTAACTCTTGATTCTCCTGCCGCAACTGGACAACGGCAACTCTGAGTCGCTGCATCCGTTAGAGCACATCCACCTCTTCAGTGGGCTCCGGCACATGCTGATAAGCTTCTGTGATGGATCGGTTGACCCGTACACTGTCATCCCACATATGGGCCTTCTCCGCAATAAGGAAATCGTGTTCCCTTTTTAGTCCTTCAATTTCGTGCACCTTCTTAGCCCGTTCACCCTTAATGTGTTCTTCGAGTTCATCCACATCCTGCCGTGTGGAAGAAGCCCTGCCAGTCAATTCTTCAATGGTGCACTTCACATCGGCCTCGCTCGCCTGCAGTCGTATGCACATGCCACTGATCTGCCGCGGTCGATCGATCATTTCCTGGATGGTAGCTGCCTGCATAGTGGTCAACCCTTCCACGGGCAGTGCATTCACATTAATGGTCACTTTCTTTAGCTGCTGCAACAAGGCGTTTGCAGCCTCGTCCTCAGTCACAATCACAATCGGGGGAATCTCCACATTCCTCACCCATGGCTCAGTGCTGATTGTACTAACTTGTGGTGCCACTGCATCGTCTAGTGCCTGTCACGAAACCATGTCGTACACAGAGTCCACACGAGCAGTGAGCGCGTGGAATCCTTCATTTGTCGCCCTTATCATCTTCTGAGCTGTTGTGATGGATGCATCAGCGATTGCATGTATTAGTCAACCCAAGTGTGCTTCCGCCAACAGGGGCAGCCCACTGATTGTCGTCAGGTCCTGGTGCCTCTTTCTTCTGTGCTCTTCTAAGGTACAGTCACTGTTGTCATCTTTCAGTGTTTTGATGGACTCTTGGTCAGAATCATGATGATTGGGCAGGTCCTATGTCGATATACGATCTTCTGGACCCTTCGCTGGCCTGCCAGCCTCAATATTGACCAATGTCACAAGTTCACGCCATTCCACGGGCCAGTCGTTCATGATATCCTCTGGTGCTTCAGTCGTTACCTTGTAAGGGGTCAGCAACCATTGCTGACCGGGGTCACGCCTTGCCTGCACATAAATAGCATGCGACCGAACCGCAAACTCCATGATTGGCTGAAATCTTGCCGTAGTTTCTTTGAATATCCGCAGTACCTATATTGTGGCATTACAAAGCATCTCCCAGTAGAGCCAGAATAGCAATTGGCAATCCTGGAGTCACTTAGGTTCCCATACATACCATAATTTATGATAGCGCGCACCGCGTCGTTCTTTTGCAACCTCAACTTCCATGCCCTGGTACACATCGGGCTCCTTCCAAGCCACAAATGCAATCAAAAGTAGCAGCCATCTATATGTAAACGATCCCTTACCATCCTGAACTGCCGCAACATCCACTGCTAATTGATTCAACAAAAACAAGGACTAGTTCATTTTTATGCCCTCTGCACATTGTACTACACATGCAAAAATCCTTGAGTTACACTGGTTAGGACGACCACCCCTGATCATCTTGCAGGATATAATCTTGGTGTCGGTGAGTACCGCCTGATCATTAATACTACTGGTGCGATACCCACAGCCATCTGTTACCAAACCATACTTCTTTACAAGTTGTCATGCCCGCTTTTTTTCATTCGCCTTCCCTTGGAAGAATTGCGATGGGTCAACCCCATCTTTAGGCAATCCGGTAATGTGCGAAATTAAATCAACAGTGACCAAAATTTCGTTGTCCAGCCACAATGAACCACCATGGAAGCATGCAAGTAGCTGCTTCATGCATGCATTAACTTCCGCCAGTTTCCCAAAATGCGGCATGTTAATAAGCCCTAACAAGCCATCCTGCTTCAATCCTCGTGCCCAGTCTTGTACAATCAGTGTCGCGGTAAGTTGTGATCCAGGCACATACGGGGCCAATGCTATGTCGAGGTAGGCCACCATATCATGATCATCATAGCGTAGGTGCATCAACGCCGGCCCAATATCAACAGAGCACTCCATTCCGGCAAGGAGCACGGGCATCTTCACACCATACTTCTGTTTCGGGTTCAGCTTTCATGGCGTTGCATCCGGCCGACTGGGAGGGATATACCCAGGGATGTCAACAACCGATAGTCCCTCCCATGGGGCAGATTCATCAACATGGTGATTGGACCACCCGACCTGCACGTGAGCTTCTCCTACCACCCTGGCGGACGATCTTAATTGCCTCTTGCTCTACGGGGACTCATAATGCTAGCTCCCTTGACGCTTCTTGACGACGACTGATGCTCCTACCGGCATGTTGGTGACTTCTGCCTCAAGATTGGCATCTCCCACAAACGCAACTTCTTCCTCAACTACAATCCCGGTGAAAGGAGACTCAACCTCATTACTAATCTCCACCGTTTCTAGCTCTCGTGCCATACCTTACCCAGCGCTTACAATTGATAGCTTCTTTGACCTAGCAACACTCTGCAAGTTCAATAGAACCTTTCCCAACACACCACTGCACTTACCAAGCTTATGCCAATACTCATCGACTCTGCACAGGCCCTTAACAACGAAACTCTCGGTGCCTTCCGACCAACTTCTACCCGTTTTTATAGCTTGCAGTCGAATCCTCCGTAACCATCATATAAATCCTACATTAATTAAACCAAAATCATGTATTAATGATCCAAATCCGTCGTTGATCCTGTCAACCGATAGACTGGATCCGCCATTATTTCCCATCATTCAAACAAGCATCGTTAATTAACTGTTTTAACTTTTGGCATTTATTGTTGATTTGACACGGTCGCAACGCTACTACTTGTCACAGACCGCTCCGTACCTACGGCAGAAGCCTCCCTGCTTCCACATTCTGTCCATGTTGGTGCGCCATCCTGCCACCAATCAATCTACACTTTTTTTTCTTCTTTTTTTTATGCGACTCAGGCATCGCGATGTTCCAAGCCCGACCGATAGGGCTTCAACCTGCTACCATTAATCAATCTGGGGAGCATCACCCCATCCAACAGCTGCAACTGTACCGCTCCTCCTGAAGTAATGCTACTAATGCGATACGGACCAAGACAATGCATCTGCAATTTTCCTGGATGTTTCATAAACTTGTTGTCGTACAACAACACCAAATCACCTTGTTGAAATTGTTTGTTCTTGATGTGGCGATCGTGCCAAGCCTTCTGGCGATCCTTCTCTGCACCCTAATGAAAACCGATGATAAAGCGATCTTCCTCCTGCTAGATTAACTGTGCGAGGCATTCCTCTAATGCTACCGCAACATCCATACTAGTTGTTGCCGCTATGCGCAGACTTGGAATGATATACTCCATAGGCATAACTGCTTCTTGGCCATACACCAACTTGAATGGTGTCTTCCCTGTCAGCCATTTACATGTGCTGCGATAGGCCCACAATACTGCTGGGATTTTTAGATCCCAGTCATCGCGGTTCACATTGCACACCTTTGTCAACGCATGCTCCAATATCTTATTGAAAGCCTCCACCGTGCCATTCGCCTGTGGATGATAGGGTGTACTCTTCTTATGCTGTATCTGCAACTCCTCCATCAATGCGCTGATGATGCGATTAAGAAAGTGGCTGCCTTGATCGCTCAGCAATATCTTGGGGCAGCCGAAGCGAGTGATAATGTGGTCAAAGAGAAACCGCATGGCTGCGGCTGCAGAGCAATCAATGACTTGTGCAGCTTCCGCCCATCGTGTCAAGTAATCTGTCACCGTGATGATATACCTAGCACTAGTGCACTTACCCGTTGGATTGATGGGTCCCACAAAGTCTACTGCCCATTTGTTGAATGGCTACAATGTCAACTGAGGCATCAACAGTATCTCATCTCGTATGGATGGCTTCCTGGTTCTCTGACAAACGTCGCAGGAACGCACATAATCTGTCGCATCACTATGCAGCGTAGTCCACCAGAGCCCCGCTTGAAGCACCTTCCTTTCCATCGCACAGCCACCATAGTGCCCTCCAGCAACTCCTGCATGTGCTTCGGAAAGGATCTACTCTTTCTCATGTGGTAAGACACACCGTCGCAATATCTCATCGGCACCCATTTTGTATAGCGCTCTTGCGATTAGTTGGAAGTCTGCAGCCTTGACTACCAACTGCTTCTTCTAATTAGTGGTGAATTCCTCTGGTGCAGTACCTGTCTCCAGATACTGAATGATTTCTTCAAAATATCCATCAGCGACTTCAACTTTAAATAATTGCACATCAGGCAACCCACCTTCAATATTAGTTGGCTCCTCTCCTGTTTCAATTTGGGAGAGATGATCCAGGCCAACATTTAACCGCCCTGGCTTCACAATTACTTCAAAATCAAACTCCTGAAAAAGAAGTAGCCATCGACAGATATTCCCCCCCAACATAGTCTTATTGACCAGGTATTTCAATGCAGAATGATCTATGAACATCTTGAAATGGCCTCCCAATAAGTAGTGGCGAAACTTCTGTAACGCATAAACTATTGCCAGACCTTCCCTCTCCGTAGTAGTGTAGTTTCTTTCTGCAAATGACAACTTTCGGCTAGCAAAAGCAATGGGGTGATCAAGATCCCCCTCTCCGGGCTGGGCCAATACCACTACCAGTGCGATCGATGAGGCATCAACATGAACATGGAATTCCTTACTCCAGTCAGGAAATACCAATATTGGCGCCGAAGCCATCTTCGTCTTTAGTGTCTCAAAGCTATCCTAACATTCAGGGCTCCACTGGAATACCGCATCCTTCTTCAACAACTTCTCCATAGGGGTGGTAATCACAACATAACCCCTGATGAACTTGCGATAATACCCTGTGTGTCCCAGCGTCTCCCGTAACTGCTTAACAGTAGTCGACAGTGTCAAACTCATAAATGAGGACAATCTTTGTTGGGTCGACCAACAATCCTTGCTTACACACAATATGACCCAGTAGTATGCCAAACGGTGCACAGAAGATACATTTCTTTAGGTTCAACGAGATCTGGTGCTGCCGACATCGCTCCAACATCAACCGCAGATTCGCCAGATGATCGCAGACCAAACCATAGACCATCCAATCGTCCATGTATACCTGTAAAAACTTCTAAATGAAATCTTTGAATGTAGCAATGACAACCCGCGAAAATATCGCAGGTGCATTCTTCAAGCCGAACGGCATTACAGTGTACTAAAAGCAGCCCCATTCGGTAACGAAAGTTGTCTTATGGCGATCTTCTTTTGCAATGCGGATCTGATGGTAGCCAGAGAACCCATCTATGAAAGAGTACATCTCTTGGCCACCCACACCTTTCAGCACTTCGTCAGTAAACGGGGTTGGGAACGGATCATGCAAACATGCATCATTTAGCTTCCTGAGGTCAACGCAAATGCGCACTTCGCCAATCTTCTTATCTTGTACCACCATAGGACTAATCCATTCTGACTCCTCAACTATTTCAATGATACTGGCTTCCAACATGCGATCCAGTTCTACCTTGACCCTCTCCTTATGTCGTGGATTCAATCGATAGGGTCACTACCAGATCGGATTAGCATCTGGTTTTAATGGAATCTTCACCTCTCCTAAGTTGCCCAGAATCCCCTTCATGTCAAAAAACTTTGTAGGAAATACATCCTGAAACTTATGGAGCAAATTAGTGACCTTTCTTATCAGCTCATCGTCCCAGTAATCCCTAACATTTGCGAACTTCAGAGTGTCCTCTGTCCCAATGTTAATCTTGCGGATCTTCAGCAGCTGACTGATCAGATCGCTTGGCGCATCAGGTGGTACCATAGCACGACTTCCTTTTGATTCCGGGATATTCACATTCCGCGGATCATAACCATCTTCTGGCCCACCATTGATATTGAAGCATTCCATGAGAGACTGCATCTCGCAGTGCGTGTGCGAATCCACAGGATATGCCACCAAGACAACCTGCAGAATTACATCACGGATGAGCTGTAATGCATTATTAACCTCTGGATCGGCATCCACAAAACTGAATGTATGGGTAAAACACACTGTGATCTCCAGCCAAGTAGAAATTTCTCCTCGCAACTCAGCTGCAGTATCCCATGATCGTGGCATCTCATCCAAAGTATGGATAAAAGCATGGACCTACTCATCTCTTGGTCGCAATACCCATAACCGCTGGCACTCCATCAAGTGACCACCAGGATCGTTCCGACCATCATACTTTCCAGTGTGGTAAACCTCAGTATCACCAAAGCGTACCATCATCAATCTTCTGCATTTCAACCATCCATCAAGTGATGCCTTGTGTGTCTCCCACCAGCGTGCTGGGGAAGCCTTCAGTGCTTCGTTCAACGCCAGCAATCGTTGTGGTTCGGAAACTCTTTCCTTGAACTCCATCAGAAAGTTAGATAAACCAAGCAGTCCTTCATATACTGGTAGTGTGACCGTTTCAGTTGCGACACAGCATAATGACTGCGTGATCAACCCACACTTACGGAGCGACACCTCATGCAAGCGGTTTTGCCAATATTCGAGCGCATCATCAGAGTCGGACGACGCAGAGTTGTCGCTGCGCGATCCCAGCTCATTGTTGGCAGTCGGATGGATATAATCTTCAGAGATATTGAATGCATTGTCCCATCCACTAGGATCGTCATCCTTCACTGGTTCTATGTAGCGGTGTCCTTCAGCTAGATCCAGCGGGGTGATAACTCTGAGATCGCAATTTTCAAAAGTCATCATCCGTCGCTTGAAGTTGATTATAGCTCCACTATCATTAGCCCATCCAATCCCCAGTAATGCGGGATAAGAGCTTCCTCCTTCAACTAATTCTATTACATCAAAGTCGGCATATGTTTTCATTCCCTTAATGTCCACCACCATATGTGGAACTCTCCCAATCGGTGTCACTTTAGCGTGATTAGCTAACCAGAACTGTACAAGAGACCAGCTCAATGGGCGACTCCCCATCGTCTGCCAAGCCTGCTTGGTCAAGATGTTTACATCTGAACCAAGATCTAGAATAACTGAATCAACATCATAGTCGCCAATTTGAATATTCATCCGCATCTCCTTACTCATCTTCCGTCGTTGTAAGGAATTAATCGCAAACTCTTGTCGATCCTGGGTTGGTCGTCGCAAAAGAGCTTCAATCACAACAAGAGCGTCGGGATCTCTTGCCAGGGATAAACAATGTTCCAAAAATGCTTGAAGTGTGTTGGACTGCTGCGATGAGCCAGCCTCTGAAGTAGTATCAAAAGTAGAGGGCATGTCATACACAACAGCTTTACCTCGGTCTTTTTCTAGTGCACGACGTGCTTGAAGAAATGCCTCCCGCTCTGTATCAATGTCAAATGATACCTTCTTTTGTCCGGCTAACTGGATCATTGATTTGTCCTCTCTAGTTGTCTTTCCTCCACGAGTGACCACAGCAATGGAAGCATCTTGCGGTCTTGGATCTGCAGAAATTATCGCGATGTTTGCACCCTGGGTCTAGTTTAGCAGCGGATTCCCGGGTGGGTTCACATTCTGATTCTGATTTGGCTGCATATTCTGGTTCTGCACTGGTTGCTGCACTTGGTTCTGGGCAGGATGCTGGGCCTGGGGCTGGTTCTGCAACTGGGGAGTATTCCCTGCTTTCCATCGTGCAATCAACTATGGACAATTCTCAGTTGTGTGATCGTTAACAAAATAGAACATACACTGGTTCTACAGCAGTGGACAGTCCCACTGGTAGTGTCCCCATACTGCACAGTGATAGCATTAAACAGGTCCGCGACCACCTCATCCTTCTCCATGACCAAATCCTCCACCACATCCTCCCCGGTATCCTCCCCAGAATCTTCCCTGCTGCTGGTACTATGGTTGGTTGAACTGTTGCTGCATTGGTGTTGGTTTCATTCCTTTCCCTTGTTGTGCATACTGCGGTTGTTGTACATACTGTGGTTGCTATGGAGCCATCTGCATTGGAGCATATTGAGGCATGAACTGCGGTGGTTGTTGTTGCTTCGGTACAAACTGCATCTACGGTTGAGGTAGCGGTTGGGCTACCTGCGGCTGCAGTTGCGACTGTTGTATGGCACGTTGATCGTCCTTTACATAGAACGCATCATACATTATTTCTTGTAGCAACCCATATGCACGGCAATCCTTGTCATCATGACCCACCGATTTGCAAAATGTACAATAAATATTCCTCGAGGTTTTGACCATTTTCAGCATATATGGGAAATTGTCATGGTTGTTCCCGTATACATGGCAGACGAGACACCATGCATGCTACCACCATTCAACGGATTTGGCGCTCCTGAAACCAAATAATTACAGAAATCCAAACAATTGTCCTTCGTATGCCCTTCTCCTCGACATCACGTACACCATACTTCTTCGCGCTTCTCCTTGCCCTTCTTCAAATCTTGCAGCTGTATAGTCAAGTTAGCGAGATGTGTCTGTATCTGCGACATTCCAGTTGCATTTTCTTCAATCGGTGACGCCTCCAATCACATTGCAATCTCCAGAGCTTCACTGGGC
Organism: Larix kaempferi; assembly: GCA_027924585.1. NCBI lineage: Eukaryota > Viridiplantae > Streptophyta > Pinopsida > Pinales > Pinaceae > Larix > Larix kaempferi. The sequence continues at coordinate 6,889,414 of BSBM01000268.1, forward strand.
ATCGAGATGTTTTGTTGCATCAATGGTAGCCGAATATGTGGTAGTAGTGCCGCGATGAACCACTCTTTATGTTGGACGGCGCTCATATCGAAACTAACCCTATACATCAACGTCTTGAATCATTGGTCGAAATCCCACATCGTCTCATTGGGATACTGCTTAATTTCTTTCAATTCCGTAATATATTGAGCCTCAGACTTGGGCTTTCTGAATTCTGCAATCAGCCCATCCCGGATCTCATCTAGTGACTTCTCTGGGGCTCCTGTAGGAACTAGAACAAACTTCATAAACCAATCTAATGCATGACCTCACAGAGTTGTCGCTAACTGTCCTTTCTTAGCGGCATCATCAGTGATCTGTTTTACGGTCCAGATCGCTTCACACAAAAACCAATATTGTTCTGGGTTGTCTGTCCCACTCCCATGGAACAATGGTAACTTAGCATCATCGCCTGCCATTCTGGGATTCCTTCCTCCTTTCGTTGTACTACTACCGATTAACTTCTATGGTATTGACGAACTTGGCAATCTCGAAGTGGTATTTCTTGCTATCTGAGAGATAGTGAGCGGAGGTGTGGGTATGTTGGTGCTGGGGTTTGGTCCTACCTCTATCCTGGGTGTAGCCTGGTTTTCCTTATTAGGACTATGAGGTCACTCCGTCTTGTATGGTCTTCCTTCACGGCCTTACGGTTCGACCATAGCAGGACCTTCTCCTGTCCTCTATCTCTTTTCCTGTCGGAACCTCGCTCCTCCCCTCGTAAGACCACTTTGTTCCTTGGCTTCACTCACAGTCTCATCATGACCTGCACCCATCTACCCCTTATCATTCCATGTACTGCCCCCCAACTGTCGTGGTACCCACGGCCTCCACCCACCAGGCTGTCTACTGATCAAGATGCATCTTCAATATACCCTTTTCACAAATAAGCATCTTAATTGACAGTTGAAGCGACAGCAGAAACCTTCCCCGAGGTTCGCGGAAAAAATATCTTTTAGCTCCACTATAGGATTTCTGAGTATCAACCGCAAATTCTATGATATAACCCTCTATGATGCTATCGAACCACACTTCAACAGCCCATGATGCTTTATTATCAACCTCCTGTAGCTCCTAAATCAACTCGGGGGTCCAGGTCGTCGGTTCACCACCTTGGAAGTTCCTCTTCTGGAAGGTCAACTTCGCCAACCACTCATACAAAATGACTAGGAATTCACAGAAAAACCATTCATGTGGTCCATTGTGAATATATCTATCCACCACTAATCTATTGTCAATCGAGTGTTCCGGCTTTCTTCTTCAGCAAATTCTTGTAGATTTTGATCAAACCATTCCTGGATCTCGGGTTTCGTCGAGTGCCACAACATATCCTCCTTTCACTTCGCACACGGTCCCGGCAACGGAACCATTTGTTGACTTAAACCCAGTCGATAGGGGTTCCCATCACTGTCGACACTAACCCACTACGATCTCCCTAAGCACCGACCCAGACAGGTTTTACCCTTCCCAGCAACACCTGCAAAGCAAATGAGGTCTCACCCGAGGCGATCAAGGGAGAGTAGACGGAACCATGTTTCCACCAAATGAAGGAGTATGTGTGTGGCATCAGCTACTTAATCTTATCGCAACATTCAACGATAAATCTATGCATTCACTTTGACATTATTGTACTCATAGCATCATTTAATGGAAACACTCATTGTTGCAGCAGATTATAACAGTAAAGCGACTATTGCATCAAAGAAACATTGCATTACCATCAAAAGACAGAAGACACACCAGGATTGCACATAATAGTTTCATCACATCATATTATTACTGCAAAAACCCAATACAATGCCTTTGCAGATCACAGACTTCAGCAATATCTCTTGATCTCAGAACATACGCACAAAACTGCATATCAAAGCTCTCCGCCATCTATCTCACGACCTACAACTTTTAGTCTATATATAGGCTTCTGCCTTTACAATGCTTGTCCACTTACTAACAACTTCCTAACCGACTCTTGGACAAAAGACCCAAAATCTAACTGACACGGTCCAAATGACCCCAAATCCATCCTATTGCGGTGTACTTAGCTCAAAATTACATCTCATATGGTCCAATGACCCAAAAACCTGCCTATTGTAGTACAAATGACTCAAAAACTACATAAAATAATAGATTCTTCTTCCTTCCGCGACCTCGTCTGACGTGTCGCAGCATCGGCGATGCTGCGATTCTCCCTTACCAAACCGCCTACCAACATATCTCTAATCTAAGGAACTGCTCATAAGATATAAAGTTGTCAGTCGTTTAGAAAGGGCATCTGCTACCACATTGTTTTTCCCTTTTACATACTCAATCTTGAAATCATAAGCTTGGATATTACTCATCCATTTTTGTTGTCTCTCATTCAACTCTTTCTATTCCAATAAGTACTTTAAGTTGTTATTATCTGTATTGATTTTAAATCTACCACCCACTAAGTATTGTCTGAATTTGGTTAGGGCATGAAGAATTGCTAACATTTCCTTATCATAGATTGAGTAGTGGTGCTCATAGTCCTTTAATTTCCTGCTCTTGAGGGCAATAGGGTGATTTTTCTACATCAACACTGCTCCAATACCGTCTCCTGAAGCATCACATTCTAATACAAATGGCTAGGTGAAATTTGGTAAGGCTAGTACAGGGCATGAGCTCATTACCTTCTTCATTTTCTCAAATGTCTGGTGTGCCTCTTCTGACCAACTGAATTCCCCTTTTTTCGTAAGATCTATAAGGGGTGTTGTCAGCTGTGAGAACCCATTGACATATCTCCTGTAGTATGTGCAAAGGCCCAAGAATCCTTTCAATTATGTCACATTTCTAGGTGTAGGCCACTCTAGTATGGCTTTAATCTTCTCTAAGTGTACATGTGCCCAATTTTCTCCTATCATGTGCCCTAAGTACAACATCTACTACATACTGAACTCACATTTGGACATCTTCTCATATAAGGATTGTTCTTCAAAAATTCGTAGTACTTCATCTAGGTGCTTTAAGTGTTCTTCCCATGTTTTGTTGTAGATTAATATTTCATCAAGAATACCAAAAGAAACTTACGTAGATGAACCTTGAAAGTGTGATTCATGCATGGTCGAAAGGTATATGGTGCACTAGTGAGCCCATATGGCATCACCAAAATTCATAGTGTCCGTATTGGCAATGGAAAGATGTCTTCGGAACATCCTGTTCCCTCACCCTTGTATGATGGTATTCTAATCAGAGGTCAATTTTAGAGAAGTATTTTTCCCCCTGTAACTCATCCATAAACTCATCCATTCTCTGAATTGGGTATTTGTTTTTAATGGTTTTCTTGTTAAGCGCCTTATATTCAATGCACATGCGTAAAGTCCCATCCTTCTTTTTTACCAATACCATTCAGGATGGAATTAATGGACTGGAGTTGGGTCGTATGTATCCCAACTTGAGCAACTCTTTAATTGTATTTTATATTTCATCTTTATACCTCTTGGGGTGTCAGTAAGGTGTAGTGATGATCGCTTGGGTCCCCTCCTCCAACTTAATAATATGCCCAAATCCATGGTCAAGAGGCCTACCTGATGGAAGATCTCTGAATACTTTCTCTTGCCTCTGTAATAGTGCATGTATGTCTGCTGGATGTTGTGTGGTAATATTCAATGGCTTCCTAAATGTGACCTAGCACTCAGCTTCCCACTATATGTCTCCCTTTCTTAGCACAACCCCCATTGTATGTGATTACATTGCCCTAGGCGAGTAGGTATGCATACCTCTCAAAACAACATGTTGTCTATCCAGTCCCTGAAATTCCATCTCCATGGTCTATTAGTTCGTAGAATATTTTCAACTGAGTAGAGCCATTGAAATCCCAAAACCTCATTCGTATCTGGTACATCAACCACATAAAAGGAATATGTTGTTGTATAGTTCCTTAGGGTTACATTCAATTTTGGAATACAATGAGTACAATCCATACTATGGTTTCCTTCTACTACCATTATAAACCCATAAAATATCTTGGTGTGGATGCCTAGCCTCTTTAACCATACAATATCAATAAAGTTCTAGGTCGACCCACCATCAATCAGAACTCCAACCTTGTTACCCCAATGACACCCTTCACTCAGAGAGTGTGGAACCAGGGAATTCCGGATAATGTAGCAATGACACGCCCCTTAACATACTCGGGAAACTGCTCCTCCTCTATTGTGTCAAGTGCCTCCCCCTGTGCCTAATCCTAATCCTCCTCATCCTCTCCCTTGTCTCAATACACCTATATGTAATGGGCCTTCCCCTTCCTAGAACATTTGTGACATAGTACCCATGGCTCCTGAAAAATAAAGCATAGTTTCTTCCTTATAAGTTCCATGCAGGCATCATCATCCATCCAATCTCTTTTGGGCCAATCTTTCTGGAAAGGTCTCCTATCCTTATTTTTAGTATGCAAAGTTGTTTTAGGAGGGAACATATTTTTTGGAATTGAATCCTGCAAATCTTGGGTACAACTGATGCCATCATGCAGTGTGGTGGGTCTATAATCCTTAACCCATCCACATAAGGGTTCAGTTAGGGCCTCAGTAAACAACATGACCAACCTGCTCTCTGAAAATGTATGTCACCATAATTGTTACTCTCTGGAACTCTGATATGAAAGCTTTGGGACTACCTATCTGCTTGAGTTGATTTAGCTCTCTAAAGTGCACCTCGGGGTCTTTCCTGTCAGAATGCTCGATGAGCCTCTGTGTGAAATTAGTATAAGAGGTGATAGTGTTGTAACCCAGCGTCACCAGCCCATGGTACCACCACTCATGAGATTCCCCGTCCAAATGAAAGGTTTCCAACTTGATTGCATCTGCCTCCATCACGTGGTTAAGTTGGAAGTAAGTAACCAACTTTTGTACCCAAATCCGCGTTGGGCCACTCTGGGTCCCATCAAAGTAGGAATAGTCAGCTTCCCTACTGTGCGCTAAAATTCATAGTTCTAGTTGAAGGCCCTGTTGTACTCTCTCGGCCTATTCTTACTCTTTAAATGAAAAAATCTTGTAAACGTCATGGCCAAATGGAAATCATCTACAAGTGCTCAGTACTCCCGTAGATATGCCTCCAATGGCTTGTCTGGCTCTACCTGTATTATCGACACTATGGTTTGGTTATCCAAGTACTTCGGCATGGTGGGTCTAGAGGACCTGTTGTATAGAGGAGGGTGACTTTGTGTGGTGGTATGTAAGTGGCTTCCAATGTCACTTGTGGATACTATGTCACTATTGAGAACTTGTGGGATGTTTGGAGTGGACCCTAACTTATCTACTAACCTATTGATTGCACTCAACATTTCCTTATATCCTATAGTCAAGTCCTTCATATCATTAATGAGGTTGTGGAAAGCTATTTTGTCATCGTCTCACATGGTATATTTACCTTTATCCTTCCCAAACTGAGTCTATGTTTCCCTTTCTTCTAGATCTATGTCCTCTAACTTGATGTCCTCTTCTTCTCTTCTCCCCTTGTTACTGAACCTTTGCCTTCTATAAGTGATATTATGCAAGTCTTTTGGATGCATTGAATTGTTTATAATTGCATGCTCCCACAGCTGGCAAGGAACATGCTCTAATACCACTGTAATATTACAAACTGATCTTTTCTATTTTGATGTAGATTTTATGGAGTTGTTGTTTCTTTGATGTCTTGATACCCAAACTCAAATATGATATGATTTCATGAACAAAACTATGATTTCATGATACTTCATGAGAAATGCATGGGGTTGCATGAACCTTAAAACCCAAGTAATCAGATCTATAATATAAAGAAGTTCAAAAGCGATGCATGTATATACCAATGTGTTGTGCTTGCCCCATCGAATAGTATGAAGTTGACATGCAAGACGTGCACTGAAGCTAGGTCAAATAACGTGAGCTTGATCTTGAGGAAAGTTTTCCATGCAAGAAGATACACTCTCTCAATCTTCAAATGATTGTATAATGCTCCATAAAGGTGATGTAGGATCTGTAATCAATGCTAAGGCTTATAGTGGCCCTATGAACAAGATGGAAGAAGCATGCATCCGATGCATCAACACTAGGTCAAGTTATGAATGTGAAGCTTTATGACAATTCACCCATGCAAAGTAGGGACGCCCTTCTCAATCTCCAGATCAACGTATAAGGCTCCAGAACGATGATATCAACCCAATAATCCATAGTAAGGCTTATAGTATCCTTCTCAACAATATAGAAGCAACATGCAGACCATGCATCAGTGTTAGGTCCAGGTATGAGCTCAATGCAATATGAGTAATTCGCCAATGCAAGGAAAGGTGTCCTCTTCTTCCTTTGGCTTGTATCTCTTTGAAGAATATTGAATCTTTGTTGTAATGATGAAGAACAATGATAAAATTGTATGGTTTACCCCTGGAAGTAATTAGGGAAAATAGATTTCACTACCGAAATGCACCGGTTGGTTAAGGAATGTGCCCTCAACCCTAGTTTGGCTCTCTTAGATCTCAATACGAATCCCACTGATCAATAATAACATTAGCATAAAGAGTAACTTGCTTTTTCCTTATTTTATCATGTTGATATTGCATGCCCTGACTTTTGCATGCCTTGATTCGCTTTTTCTTCTTTTTGATGTTGAGGTTGCATGCACTCACTTCTGAATGCATGCAGACACTTTAATTAATTCCTGTTGCATGGACTTTGAGTTTGGATTGCATGCTATGCATGTCAGTTGCTACTTTCCCCGGTGGCCTTCTTTTACCTACTGATGACTTAATATCATTGTTTAAGATATTCTTTTATTCTAATGGCATCATTCCACAATCAATTCCCTAGTTGTCAATACCTGCTCAAACCTCTGGTAATTAAATAGGTTAGCGGGAGGGTTCTTATTGCTTAGGAAGAAGAGTTCATTACATAAACCCATACGGTACTTCCCCTCATTTCAAGGATGGTACGTAGGGTAAATTAGATTCTTTAGTGCTTAATACTAGGACAACAATTAACATTTGGCTCATGAAGCAAGAAAGCATGTCAGAAACTAAGATTTGAACCCCGATGGGGGAGAATAACAACCTTCCACTTAGTCACTCGAGTTACATTGAATTGACATAAGTTAGAAGAACTTATAGTGTCCTTCCATTCCTAATATAAATTTTAGATAGATAGTTAACTTGATAAAATATTGCCAATTATGTCATGTAAAAACTGAAATTCTAACATATATTAATTTGCTTTCAACTTTTCTAACAACCATTATTTCGACACCTTTTTCAATAGTTAGAACGCCCTAAATATTGTCCATTCTTTGGACTTTAGTTCTTACCAATACAGTGACCGATTTTGCTTGTACAGTTGTATGATTTAGGTCAAAAATATTTAATATGAAAAAAATAGTTAAAAGGATGCTAAAAATTCAATTGAAAATTGGGAACTTAGTAAAAGTTCTAAATATTGTCTCATGTTCTAATGTTCTCAATTATGGTTATGTTTTTTTCTCTTACAATGTGATATTCATTGAAATTTAAGTTACATAAATTTGTATTGAAAGACGCATGCTCTGGAGACTTTTATAGATTTATGTTACATATTTTTTATTTGAATATGCAAACATACACAAGATATCCGAGAATAACATACAAAACCTCCTTACTTTATTAACATGAAAACCCTTAAGATAGGGAAACACCTTATATTTGATACTTTTGTAGAAGGAATCCACTCATACTCACTTGCTTCTTTGAGAGGGAAACCTCCAATTGAGTAGAGCTTTGATTACAATATGCTTCACAAGACATTTTTTTTTTCACAAGAACGGTTAAATTTTTTATTAAAAGGACACTTGGTTGGGCTTGCGCCTAAACAACCCATCAAACAATATCAATAAACTCAATTTTCAGAGATGATCCAAATCCTGCCAAGATACAAGGGGATGCCATCTTACGGAATGGGAGACCGAATAGGATTACCATCATTCTGAATCAAATCTGCAGGTGCTAAAAGACAACCTACATTGACCCTATAATCAGTTTCCTGATTTAGACTGCATAGAATGTGGTAGTAAGAGGCAGAGTTAAATTGTTGCATCAATTGTCGAACTCATTGCAGAGTCTTGTTTAACACCGCATTATTGAAATGTCCATCATTTTTTAAGAGTTTAATAAGAATTTTTGAATCTCCAAATATTTGAATATCCTGCTCTTCACTTCCATGTGTTATCTGACATGCTTTGAGGAGACCTAATAGTTCAGCTTGATTGTTAGTACCCTGACCTATCCCCCAACTGAAACTTCCTTTTAAAAGACCATCGGCAGCATAGAATACCCCTCCTGCGCCAGCTCTCCCTGGATTTCCTTTAGATGCTCCGTCAAAAAAGATAGTGTCTTTCCTTTGATTCTTCCACCATTGACAGAATTCTGAAGCGTTGTGCCGTAACCTCCACTCAGGATTTCTAATAGGCCGAACATAAACCTTGTTCCTAGGACACTTCTTTGGGTCTCCGATCCAACTGATCTCTACAGGAAGAAGCTTATGATTTTGCTTAAAGGGATAATTCTCCACTGTTTCCAATAGCAAAGCCTTAGCTTTTGCCACAATAATTGCTGGGGAACTCACTTTGTTTTGAAAGATGGCTTCATTTCTGGCTAACCAGACTTCCCAACAGAGGTATTTTGGGACTTCCTTCCATATCTTGGACCATAAGGATTTACTTTTAATCTTCCGAGGATAACATTCTGACCATGTGGAAAATAAGAAAACAACACTGCAATGAGCTGGAGTATGAACCAAGAGTCCATGCAATGCAAGCTGCCACACTTCCTGCATAAATGGGCAGTCGATAAACACATGGTTGATTGTTTCCTCGGCTGTATGGCAAAGTGCACATCTATGGGGTCCTAATATTCCACGTTTTACCAAGTTATCACCTGTCAAGATTCTGTTGTGCAGAAGAACCCAGCTGAAAAAATTAATTTTAGGGATACCAAATGAAGTCCATACATGCTGCCAAATAGCGTTTGATTGTGACTGAGGATGCTGTGTTTAGAGAGATTCAAAACCAAGGCTGGTTGTGTATTCTCCTGTCCTACCCCAGCCCCATTTATCCCTGCAGCTTATATGAACCGGAGCTAAGCCGTTGAGAGCTATCAGGAGCGAATTTACTTGCTCTAACATCCCATCCGGAGGCTTGGGGATGTTCCATTCTTTCCATTTGCCAAATTGATCCCAAATTGAGATATCAGATAGCTTAATGTTGCCACGCTGAGTGAGCCACACACATAGGTCGTGGAGATCCGAATTCTGACTGAGTGGAGGGTGACCCATAATTTTATCATTCCAAAGAGAAGTCCGATTCCCATTTCCTGGTATGCGATAGAGATCATTTTTAAAAAATTCCCATCCGTGGTTACATAATCTCCACATCGTTGTGCCTTTAATGGAAACAGCTTTATCCATGTTGGATTCAGACACATTGTGCAGGTATTTTTTAACTAGCACTTGGCTGTCCGGGTGATTGGGAGTGGAAAAAATCTTCCACAGTATCTTTCCCCCTAGAGCTAGATTCGCAAGCCCTGGATCTCTGACATGCAGACCTCCTTCAGCAAAAGGTTTTTTCACTACGTCCCAACCCACTAAATGGAATTTTTTGTGATTCCCATTACCACCTTGCAACAAGAAGGTTCTTATGAGCTTTGCAACCTGTAGAGCAATCAATTTCGGAGCCAATAGGAATGCAGACTGATAGAGAGGCAGAGAAGAGATAACGAATTTTATGAGAATTAATTTCCCAGCTTTAGTAAGCCACTGTCCTCCCCAAGTTGTAATTTTGGTTTTTATTTTGCTTATGACTTCAAGCCAATGACTGGCCTTGGTAGTGCCCAGGGTTAATGGCAGGCCCAGATATTTAAGAGAATCCCAATCAACATGGCCTGTAAAGCCTAAGTAATGAGATATACGTTGAATGGTAGCATGATTCGCATTCCAACCATACACTGCACATTTTCTCTTATTGAGAAGAGCTCTAGACACGCTGCAGAAACTATGAATTACATCATTGAAGACCCTTGCAATTTTGACAGAAGCTCCTCCCAGGAGTAGTGAGTCATCTGCGAATAAGGAGTGATTAATGGGGTCTAGATCTTTCGTAACTCTTATACCTGGAATGGTTCCTGCAACCTTTTATGCATTCAACTTTCTACTGAGAGAATCTACCATCAGAATGTATAAGAATGGGGACAAAGGGAAACCCTACCTTATTCCCCAAGTACATTGGAAGTAATTGGAAGGTCTACCATTCACTAATGGCGCTATCCAAGGCCTACCTATACAAGCTTTGATCAACCTTACAAAATTAGGACTAAAACCAAATGCTAGAAGAACTTGAAACAAGAAGGAATGCCTTACCCAGTCAAAGGCATTAGCCATGTCAAGCTTGATAATCATCCCTTGTTCTTTCCATTGATTGCTGGAGTGGATGGTTTCCTGCACTATGGTCACATTATCCAATATGTTCCGACCTTTCACGAACCCACCCTAACTGGAGGAGATGAGGTTACCCAGCAATGGCTTGATTCTATTAGTAATGAGCTTAGAGAGAATTTTATAGGATGCATTGCACAACGAGATAGGCCTAAACCTGTTGAAGGTTCCAGGATTTGATTCTTCAGGGATTAAAGCCAAAAATGTAGAGTTGATGCTGCCTCCAACCTTGGCTTTTCGGTGGAAGCCCCTAATCATACGGAGTAGATCCACCTTGATTAAATTCCAGCAAATTCGGTAAAAATGTATGGAAAAGCCATCAGGACCCGGGGCTTTGTCCGGCTCCATTGCCCAAATAACATTGCTAATTTCAACTTCTGTGAGGGCTTCAAGAGGCCAGCATTATCATTCTGCCCTACCAATTTCAGGATATTATTGAGGAATTCTGGAATTTCATCCTCTGTGTCATTTCTTTTTTCAATAAAGAGTTCCTGAAAATGAGAAGTTGCTACCTCTTTTAACTGAGCTATTTCTTTGTGGACCGTCCCATCCGAAGCAGTGATTTCATCTAAGTGATTACGAGAGAGTCTTGCTTTGTATTGTTTATGAAAGAAAGGTGTGTTTTTATCTCCCGACTTCATCCAAAGGCTTCTCGATTTTAGTCTCCAATGTTCTTCCTCCTGCCTGAAAGATTGAAGAGAAAGACTCTGGGCCACTTGTTCCTTATGCAAGGCAGAATGAGTTACTTCTTTGGACTCCATTTCAAGTTGCAATTCTACAAGCTGATTTGAAGTCTATGTTCTACAACTCGTGGGAGTGACAGTAGGATTTTTTATCCAAGATTTTAAAGCCATTTTGGTAGCTTTAATTTTCTGCTCCCAAACAAAGCTGGGCGAACCTTGAATAGGAGCTTTCCAGGCATTGTGGACAGTTTCCTCGAACCCATCTCTGTCAGCCCATAAGGGATTAAACCGAAAGGGGATAGGTCCCAGGTTTTTTTCCTCCTCAAACTGCAACAAGATAGGCTTATGATCCGATGTCAATTTTGGTAAAATTTTTGAGGAAATAATCCTTTTTCCAGCAGAAAGGAGCTCTGAATTATGAATCTGTCCAGTCGGGCAGATATATGATGATCCCCAACGCGATTATTGGTCCAAGTATATATACCTTTTTCAGTTTAATATCTAATAAATCCCAATGTTGAAGGATATCTTCGACCAACGGTAGGTTCTGATCTCTACTATTGTTGCCACCACGCTTTTCCTTTGATTCAAAAACAAGATTGAGGTCACTAGCAAGGATTATGTTCCATGGGGATCTTGACTCTAGGAAGGCAGACAAAGAGTGCCAACATTCTCTCTTTTCAGCATAATGAACAGGGAAATATAAATTGACAAGTGCAAAGGACAATTTATTCACCTTGTGTCTGACATCGCTATATATCCAATGTTGAGTCTCATGGGAACTTTCGAGATGGAAAATATCCTCCGTCCACAAGGTAGCCAGCCCTCCGGAGGAACCCCTAGCACTAACTGCTCTCCCATCATTATTTTTCCAATTCATCTTACTGAGGAGGAGGAGAGCTTCCCCTTCAATTTTTGTCTCTTGGAGAATGAGGATTTCAGGAGACTCGGATTTCACCAAATTTTTTACTGCTTCTACTTTTAATGGGTTCCCCAGTCCTCGATAGTTCCAAGAGACGAAACGCATGACTTACTGGCTGATGAGGGTGCAGCTCCTCCCTTGGGAGGTCTATTTCTGGTATTTCTGCCAATTGACATCTCAATTGTTGATTGGATGCCTTTCATTTTTTGCCTCTTCGTTTCTTCTGCCCTTGTCTCTCGATGAGATTTTCTCCCTACTCTCTTAGATGGTCGCTCAAAGGTCTCATCTTCCGAAGAGCCTGTAGTCTCTGGAGACTTCTTTCTTGTTATTTCAACATATGAGAGAGGGCTTGTAACTCCAATAGGAGATCCATCCTGTAAAGCTGCGGTTTCTTCATGGGATTTGTCTTCAGCAATTGAGGTGGGCTATTCAACCTCTTCTACTATTGAGACTAGTGATTCCTCTGGAATTCTGAGGCTTTCGAATGGATTTTTGGATGCCTCCATCCTTGGTGGTCCTGAGTTCCCTTCACCTTGTGGCTGTCTAGAGGATTGGACTTCATTTTCCGTAGAATTTCCTTTGCCTTTTGGTCTGCTGACTTGTTTTGCTGCTATTGGTTTCTGAGCTGGGGTCCATTGATTGCCTTTTACATTCTCTATCTCCTCCTCTCCCTTCTTTTTGTAGTGCCGGGCAAAGTGTCCATACCCATGGAAAAATCGGCATTTGAATGGAAGTTGCTTGTAATCGATCTCTTGTATATATGACCAATCTGCCACTATTATTTTAATTGCTTCGGGGAGCCCTATTTCCAAATCCACCTCCACACAAATTCTGGCGCAGGTGTACTGATCCTTCCTCTCTGCCCGATCAATGTATTTCCCCAGTTTATTACCTATAGCTTCCAGCGATTTGGGGTTCCAACAGTGGAAAGCGGACCCAGACTGGAACAGCCGAGAAAACGTCTTGCGTCGGATCAAAGTCTGGGATCCATTTATTCAGATATAGACCCTGGGGGCCCATAAAGTAAGGTCCATTCCTAAAGATTAAGTTTCTGTCCTCTACATTGGTGAAAACAAAAACGAAGAAGCCCTTACCCACCAAGTGACTGCTGATACCATATTGGGTCAATGTGCGCCAGTTTCTTTGCACCCAGTTCTCCACTGCTTTAGGTGAAGGCCAGAGCCTGGTGAACTGCCCTATGAGCCCTCTTTCTGCAAGATTCGGCACTGATCTGCATGGTTCTTTAGATGGGAGATTGACCATGGGGATGCTGGCCATTCTTTTTACGAATTTCTGTTGATTCTCATTCATAGGTCGCTTCCCACAAGCTACCACCAACTTCTTGAATGCAACTATTTCTAGAGAGGGGGGAGGGCCTTGGGGCCCCCTCCAGCGTCCATTGCAACTTGAGTCCAAACGTTCCTCCTGAACCTTGGCCCTCAAGATCGAATAGGGATTCCTGTTCTCTCTGCGTATAGATTGTATTCCTGACTGCGTGAAGATGGTGGTTCTTGGAGCGTAATCAAATCTTAGCTCGCTCTCTTTCTTAGCAATATCCTTTACATTACCCTTGAAGACTGACCACAACTTGTAATGGGTTTCAAGGTTTCAATCGAGATCCAATATGTTTATCGGTTCTCAGCTCTGCTCCCATAAGAAAGGCATTCCAAGAAATCGGTCCAAGACCTCACCAGAGAGGCTCGGCTCCACGAAATCGAATCAGAGCACTTCTCAGTGAACACTCGGCTCTTCTTGATTACAAGATTAGTTCCAGGATTTTCAAAAATTCTCTGAAGATCTTTTCCCTCCGTCTCTGCATTCCTTGTCACAGCTCCAAGAAATGGACACTGGTCCTAGGCCTCACACAGAGGTCTAGGGAGGCTCGGCTCCACGAAGTTGGCTCAGAACTCAGTGAACACTCGGTTCTTCTTGATCAGGGTTAGTTCCAGGTTTTTTTTTTTCAAAAATTTCTCTGCAGAATTTTTCCCTCCCTCCAATCACTTCACAAGACATTTGATAACATTGTTTCTACTTATTTATATAATTTCTATCCAACCTTCTAAGAACTTTATAGAGAATGAGGTTTCTAGTAGGTGGAACCTTCTAGTAACATTTCTTACAATTGTTGCTTTTCACACTACATCTAGTTCACGGGTCTAATTTAATAAATATGGGCTCGATACATAACATCATATCTATCTACTTAATGGGGTTAGGGTAGTACCCTAACACTCCACACCCCTTATAAAAGTGTTTCCTTCAACGCTTGATGTGAGGAGATGCAACCATAAACCAAGGTCCTGTGGAAGAGTGGTGACCAGAATAATGAAGTAATCTAGGCAACTAGAGTCATAGGTACAAGTACTAGCCATGATGTTGAATTAGTCTAAGAAGCTCTGCCAGAAACTTCTGTCCCATTTATGAGCGCTAACCACAATTTTGAATAAGCCAATGTTTTGTGTATAAATACTAGCTGGCATACTAAAGTAATCCAAGGAATTAATCCATAAACTATGTCCCCTCCAAAAATTAGGCCTCCTTGGTATATATAGGAGACAAAGAGGGGGGGGGGGGAGAGACCGATAGGGATGATGGTTTGAACCTGATTCAATAGGTGCAGGACTGAGGATGATATCTAGGTAATGGACTATTCAAAGGATTCACTCTCTGAAGATAAAATTTCTATATCTTCTCCTAGCATTATGTCCCTAGTCTACAAACTTTCCAAGTCCTTGGGGATTGATTCGAGTGGGTCTTTAGATGTGTCTACTAATATTGTACTTGACACATTTACTTCAGGTACGAGTGAATGGATCTGTCATGATCTTCTTAATGTGCAACAATGAGATGTGGCGTCTAACTGCCCTAGGGTTTTTAGTCTCCCTTTAGTTTCATTTAATACCACCTCACCTTTTCAAAATAAACAAGGGGGCAGTGTGGGAAATGACCCTTTTAGCGGCAGTTTTGGCCTGCGGTAGTCTTTATTAAAACTGGCTCCAAAAAAAATTTAGGCCTTTGGTGTGGTTTTTAAACACCCCCCCCCAAAAAAAGTTGTGAGAATTGGACTTTTGGGGATGGTTTTTAAAGCCACCCCCAAAAGTCTAATACTCTGGATTTTTTTGGGGGGTGAGGCATTAGAAAGACCCCCCCCCCCCGCAAAGCAGTTTTCAAAGGAAATTTTTACACCCCCCCAAAAAAAAATTCATGAGAATTAGACTTTTAAGGGTGGTTGTTTAAAAGCCACCCTCAAAAGTTCAGTTCGCGTGAATGTTGGAGGGGGTTTTTTAAAGACCCCCCCCCCAAAAAAAGTCTTTTTCAAATCATTTTTTAAACCCCCCGCCCAAAAAAAAGTCTTGAGAATTGAACTTTTGGCAACGATTTGTAAAACTTGCCTCCAAATGTTAAATTCTTATGAGCTTTTGGTGGGGTTTAAAAAGAGCACCCCTAAATATATGTTTCAAAATGATTTTTTGTAAACCCCCCCTAAAAGTCAAGAGAATTTTACTTTTGGAGGTGGTGTTTTAAAAACCACCAAAATTTCAATTCTCATGACTATTGCGGGGGGGTAGAAAGACTGACCCTAAATATACATTTTTAGGTATGTTCTCAATATCCATCCTCTCAAAGAATATACTAAAATTTACCACTAATTACCCTGTAACTGACCCCTAATTAACCTAATAATTGACCTTGAATTACCCCCACTCAATCACTAATTCCCCCTAAATGGCCCCTACTTGACCACTAATTACCCTTAAATAATCCATACTTACCACTAATTAACCCTTGATAACCCCTACTTTTTTCCAAGGAAAACCTTGTGGAGAAACCCAAGGATGGTTCCAAACATTTATAGATGACATATTCCCTACTAAACCCATCGATGTAGACTAGTGTGCCTCACACACGAGGATTCTAAATGGGCACATGCTGCCATGAAACTCACTAAATGCCCAACATCATTGGCAACCACATGTTTAGATAAGCCCTAGCTTGTGTCTTATTTTCCATGGCACGAGTCATTGTTGATAAATATACTATGGTAACTCACATGTTCATAGGTCAGATTGATGTTTATATGTTTATATCATAATAATATCGTATGGTAATTACACTCATATTTTCTCAAATGTTATGCCAAATTATAACATTGATTGTGTTTTTGTTGCGTTGATAAATGGTGATTGGTTACACTTGTAATACATTTGGTCTATATTAAGTTTATCAATTGAATGATTATGGTCAATTCAACACTACATGGTGAGGACCTAATTTGTTTATTGAAATGATTATATGTTATATTATGATGGTCAACTTAAAGTTACAACAAAATGATATTACTAGATAAGAATGATATTATGACAAAAGACAACGAATTAACATTATATAAAACATAATATTATGATAAATTATAAAGCATTGTATTGCACGCACAAAGTTACGATAGATAATAATATTCTTACAAATTATATGCATAATATTACAAAAGTTATATTATAATGTTCATAAAGTTACTACAAATTACAATATCATTACAAATTAGATGAACATAACATTATGATAATATAAGACAAAATATTATTCAATAAGCATAATATTACGATAAATTATACAACAATTATAAATTACAATTTTTTTTTGTAATGTATTTTTTGAGGAAATGCATCGGGTACTTCCCTCATTTCAAGGATGGTACCTAGGGTAAATAAAATTCCTTAGTGTTTAATACCAAGTAAACAGTTAACAGCTAGCTCATGAAGAGAGAAAGCATGTCACAAATTGAGATTTGAACCCCGGTGAGGGAGGATAACAACCTTCCTCTTAGTCACTCGAGTTACATCGAATTGACATAAGTTACAACAAATTATATTGTACTTCCATTCCTAATATAAATTTTAGAGAGATAGTTAACTTAATACAATATTGCCAATTATGTCATGTAAAGACTGAAATTTTGACATATATTACATCACTTTCAACTTCTATAACTACCACTATTTCGACCCATTTTTCAATAGTTAGAACGTCCTAACTATTGACCATTATTTAGACTTTAGTTTTTACCAATACAATGACCCATATTTTTACTTGTATAATTTTATGATTTAGGTCAGAATTATTTAATATGAATAAAATAGTTGAAAGGATGCTAAAGTTTCAATTGAAAATTAGAAACTTACTAAGTTCTAAATATTGTCTCATGTTCTAATGTTCTCAATTATGGTTATGTGTTTTTCTCTTGCAATGTGATATTCATCAAAAGTTAAGTTACATAAATTTGCAATGAAAGACTCATGCATTGGAGACTTTTATAGATCGATGTTATGTACTTTTGATTTGAATATGCAAACATACATAATATAACCAAGAATAACATACAAAACCTCCTTGCTTTATTAAAATAAAGACCCTTAAGATAGGGAAACACCTTATATTTGATTTTTTTACAGAAGGAATACACTCATACTTGCTTCTTTGAGAGGGAAACCTCCAATAGAGCAGAGCTCTAATTACAATATGCTTCACAAGACATTTGATTACATTGTTTCTACTTATTTATATAATTTCTATCTAACCTTCTAAGAACTTTATAGAGAATGAGCTTTCTAGTAGGTGGAACATTCTAGTAAGTCTTCTTACAATTGTTGATATTCACACTACATATAGTTCATGGGCCTAATTTCATAGAGATGGCCTCAAAACATAACATCCTATATATATACTTAAGGGGGTTAAGGTAGGACCCTAACACTCCACTCCCATTAGAAAAGTGTTTCCCTCAACACTTGATGTGAGGAGGTGCAACCATAAACTAGGGTCCTTTGGAAGAGTGGTGACCAAAACAATGAAGTAATATAGGGAACTAGAGTCACATGTACCTACCCATGATGTTGAAGTAGTCCAAGAAGCTCCACCATAAACTTCAATCCCATTTACAAGTGATAACTGCAATGTTGAAGAAGCCAATGTTCCATGTATAAATACTAACTACCATACAAAATTAATCCAAGGAGTTAACCCCTAAACCCAAGTCCCCTCCCAAAACTAGGTCTCCTTGGTATATATATGAGACAACGAGAGGGATAAAAGAGGTTGGGAGGGATGAGGGTTTGAACCTGATTCAATAGGTGCAGGATAGAGGATGATATCTAGATGGTGGACTACTTAGAGGATTCACTCTCTAAATAGCAAATCTTTGTCTCTTCTCCTAGCATTATGTCCCTAGTCTACGAAGTTTCCCAAGTATTTGGGGGGTGATTCGAGTGGGTCTTTGGATGCATCTTCTAGTAGTGTACTTGACCCATTTAATTTAGGTGGCAGGGAAGAGAAAATTAAGGATCTTCTCAGTGTGCAATAAGGGTATGTGACATCTAAAAGGCCCAGTCCTTTTACTCACCCTTTAGTTTCATTTAATCCCACCTAACCTTTTCAAAATCAATAGGGGGGTAGTGTGGGAAATGACTTGGCATTTTCGAATAACTCTATTTATGTTCTAGGATCTCTCACTAGTGGTCTGGATAAGGGTTTGTGTTGGGAGTTTGATGGTCAAAAACTCGATTCACAATTTTTCCATTTGATGATCAAGAGGATGGTGCTCATACACAAGCAAAGACAAGGTGTAAAGTGGTGAACAATCATGGATGGGATGTTTCTTTGGTGGTTTGGGAGGATATTTGAGTTGATAAAATATTATATCTACACGGGAAAGCATTGATGGGTAAGTTCCACAGTAGAAAGATTGATGATCGTTTGTTGAGGAAATTGATGTTGTAGCATTGGACTCCTTTACTGGGTTATAGTCCTATCTTCCATATCTTGGCACGTGGTTGGTTGGGATTTATTTTCCACTCCATGAAGGATGCAAATCACATCTTAAAGGGATCGTGGTTCCTAGACAGTTATTTAATTTTGTTGAACCCTGGCATCTTCTATCCGATGCGAAGGAACCTATTGGATAAAATTCTACTTGTGGATCATAGCTTTCTACTGAGCTCATCACATTTTATTGCCAAGGTTCTTGTTGAGATTGATGTTAGTCAAGGTCTATATGAGTCCTTGGAATTCGTATGAAGTGATAGGAAACATACACAATTCTTTGATTAATTGAGTATTTTGTGTTGGCATTTGAGTATAGCACTCCCCGTGAGTTTCACGACATGGTTTAACCACCTCTTGTGGATCCTAACTTTGGCAGTTATAGCGGAGATTAATGCCTGCAGGTTTTGGTCTAACAGTAATCATGCTCTAACAAATGGTATTAGAGCGATAGGTCTCAAGTTCGAATCTCACCCAAGTAATGCTAGGGGAGATTCTTGGAATTTGCATCGAACACTCCCCATGAGTCCTGCGGGTTTTGGTCTAATGGCAACCGTGCTCCAATATTCCATTTAGGTGCTCTCAGTGCCATGTTTATGGGCATGTTCACAAGGATTGCTTCAAGTCATTGGATAAGAAGATTTGGTGAAAGAGGTCGAATATGTCTCTAGGTTTGGTGGGTGAAACCGCCTCTACTTTGTACATTGTTCATAAGAAGGATTTGGATGCATATCGCTCATGTCTTAAGTTTGTTGTGCTTGGATTGGAGGACACTACTCCTATTCCAAAAACTTCATGTAATGACATTATTGTTGGGGACTTTTTTATTCTTTAGGAACGAGATCATATTCTAGGTTGGACATTGTACCCAAGGATACTGTGGATAATTCTCCACCTCCATCAGTTGTAGGTCCGTGTTCAGGTGTATAGACTCATTATAAATCAGGTAAGTGTTTAGTTCCAAACTCTTATTGTCCTGCTTTTAATTATGCAAATTCAATGAGGAATAGTTGGGGTCTTTCTACACCCCTAAAAATGATGAAGGCTAGGGGTAAAGCTATGATTGTTAAAGGATTCAAATCACAACCCATACTTATACCCTTCGATCAGTCATGGTGGATCTAACCAATGACATTGATCCCTCCTTTTCAAGTGCTAGTCACTCTAGGAGTGATTCTCTGACTACAATATCTACTTCATGGCTGCAAGGGGGACAACATTATTCCCTATGGTTTGAAAAGGGTCCACCATCTATGGACAATTCTCTATTGGGTGGATTGGAATTTGACTCAATGAGAGGTTTGGGTCCTTTTGTGGGTCAGAAATATCCAATTAAAAAAGCTAAGAAACTGCCATTAAAGAAGTTAACCAAGGTAGGTAGATGCTGTTATCTAGGGTCCCTATAGCTTACCATGCCCTTAGCCAGGTTCCCTAATGAATATTCTCTCATTGAATATTCAGGGGTTGGGAGGCCATGCCAAGAAATTGTCCTTGAAAAGGCTAGTGGATTTAGATCAACTAGATATTATGATATTACAAGAAATGATGGGTAGAGGTGCTATGTTGATTCCCAAATAGCGAAAGGTATTGAGTGGTTGGAATTTTCTTGCAATTAATTCTATGGGATTGTATGGTGGTATTATTATGGGTTGGAATCACAATGTGACATTTACTAACTCTTTCAATATTGCATTTTCTCATTACATAGGTATATTGCAAGAGCCTGAATTTAACCTTATTACTTCTCAATGTCTATGGACCTTGTGAGGGTAAGCAATACTTTTGGGACAATCTTATTGATCTTAAATATTTGAAGTTTGGTTATTTTATTATGGGTGTCGATTTGAACTTTACCCTAAATAGAAGATAGGTCTGGGTGGTAACTATTGGGGTGGACAGAATAGCATATTTTTTCCATAATTGTTTTGATCTGAGCATTCTTATAGATTTGGAGCCACCAAAGCTAATACCTACTTGAAGCAATAATAGGTCTAAAGTGGATGTGGTATCTAGAGATTGGATAGATTTGTTTCTCATCATTATACTATGCAAAAGGTGGACAAATTCAAGACCTGGGCATGCTCGAACAAATGTTCATATCACTTTCCAATTTATCTCCAATTGGATCACAATGAATCCAAGTGCGGCGCACCATTTAAGTTCAATCCTGGATGGTTTGTTTAAGAGGTGGTTTGAAATCTGTTTATGGAACATTGGGCTCATTACAAATCTAAAGAAAAATATTTTGCTTACCAACAATTCATACAGGCTCTAAAGTTGGTCAAGGAAAAGGTGGTGGTGTGGACTAGGGAGAGATACAGGAATCAAGATTCTTAGCTTTTGGCATTGGAAGGGGATTTGGAATCTTTGGTTATAGGTTTTGAGGGGGGTTATAATGAGATGGATTCTATTTCAAAATTGAAGAGTTTGGAAGGAAAAGGACTAAACTCCTATTGGTAAAGGAATCAGACTGGAAAATTAAGAGTTGAGCAACTTGGATAGAGCTGGGGGATCAAAATACTAAATTTTTCCATGCTTTTGCTAATCATATAGAAGGAAAAGAAATACAAATTAGGAATTAAAAGACCAGGATGGATCAAGTGTTCGAGGTTTTAGTGACTTAGTTGCTCTTAGTGTTAATGATTTCGAGGGGGGTTGTAAGGAACTTGATAGGGTGGGCCTGGCATAAATACTAAAAGTTATTATTTTCTTCCCAAGGATGGTCTTGGAGGAGGATAATGAGGTCCTCTATAAGCCTGTGACAAAGGAGGAATTTCTTTCAATTCTCCAATCCTTTGAGAAAGATAGGATCCCAAGCCCAAATGGTTGGTCAGTGGAGTTTTACTTAGATTTCTTTGAATATTTCGATGATGATTTATTGGAGGTGGTGGAGGAAGCCCATGTTTCTAGAAGAATCCTATGAATTATAAATGCAACTTTCATTGCTTTCAACCCTAAGATCGATTGTATATTTCCTTTTGAGGGTTTTAGGCCTATCTATTTGTGCAATTCTCTATATAAAATTATCTCGAAGGTGATAGTTATAGGGTTGAATCCCATCCTGACAGCTTTCTCCTCTGTGGAACAATTCGTATTTATGGAGGGAAGATACATACATGAAGCTCTTAGTACAACACAAGAAGGCATGTACTCTATTAAAAGCTCTCAATCCCTATCTGCAGTGGTCATGTTGGACCTCTTGAAGGCCTATGACACGGTTTCATGGTTGTACCTCATATTATTGCTTATTCATATAGGATTCTTCATGCCCTTGGTTAGGTGGATCATGAGTTGTATTACTAATTCTTCGTTTTTTATGATACTTAATGGCCCTACTTTTCTTTTTCTTAAGCCCTTGAGAGGGATTAGGAAGGTGTGCCCCCTATTACCACTAGATGGTGTCCACTGACTACAAAAGAGACATTCCTTCTGCTTGAAACCGGAGATTCAGTTTCTTGAGGTGGAGGAACATCCTCAATTTTTAAACCAGAGAAGAAAAGGAAATGATCCCATGTCCTTTTCTACTTTATTTAATTGATCTTGTATGAGCAGTTTAATTAATTCCTAGTGAAATACACTCTGTTGCAGCTTAGGGTTTTTCTAAAAAAAATTGGACATTTTGGTTAAGATTTTCAGAAAGAAATAAGGCAAATTCAACTTGCATTCTCTAGTAAAATGTAGAAGAAAACGCATTTGGTATAGGAAAACAACGTTATACTACCTTCATTTGTTATAAATTTTTGGATCATTACCCAGAGCTCTGTCCATTCCTTTTTTAACCAAGCTTTGGGGATTCCGTTTCTCCAATTGGGGTTTTGATGTTGATCTTTCAAAAATGGGTTACAACCAAAAACTTTGACATGCTGCTGCTTAAACCATCTCTCGCCCTCTGTAGGTAAAAGAAAAATGTGTGTTATATATTCTTCAGACACTTTAACCATTAAACCTCCAAGCACATCTTGATGCCCATCAAATACTTATGCAAAGGCTCAAGCAACTTCCTGGTTATAACCCTGAAGACACTGACAAAATTCATAATAACCAACCTCCTAAAATCTTCTCTTGAATTCAAAGTACACGTCCAACAATACACCATCAGGTTCATGACGCACTAGGTGTTTGCCTTTATGAGGTGCCATGGTTAGGCTTGCAATATGAGAGTTGAATAATGCAAGCTCGACCAAGTGCTGCAGAACATGAAATGAATATGGAGGAAAAATTATATAAAAATCGCAATTGCCTTCATTTAAAACAATAAATAAAATCATTTCATGAGTTGTATATTCATCATTGAAGTTTCTATTCAATCAGGTCTTGTATTGTGATGAGTGCCACATGTAGAAAGCATCTTCATTGATGATAGCACATATATCAACTCGACGGTGAACCTACAAGGTATAATCATCATGTTTGAACCGGGTACATCTCCACATGATCCTTTTTTATGATAATGAACCCTTCATACTAATGATCTAACAGGATGGAGGATGATAATGGTAGATAACCAACTTTCAAGAAAAGAAGGTGGAAAGTTTAGTTGTAACACGTGTCCTAGAGATTTAATGGGGTTCTGCAGCATCTCGATACTAGCCAAATTGAACTTTCACTACAGAATTGAGTTTGATTCTTCAATGCCTTCTGCAACAGAATCATGATTCATTCTATAACGCTCGAACATTAGGAGTAGTGAATTTTCGTTGAAGAATGAAACTTCATTCTACAACGACAATATATTAAAAACTTCAAATTTTCACTGTAGAATCATGAAATTCTTGCAAATTGGAATAACAAAGCTGGCTTTAGGAGAATCAACCTGCAAATGATCATAACATAACGAAACATCTCCAAAAAACTATGAAATCTTCAAAATCATGCAATCAATCAATTTACCAAAAACATAAAAACTAAGGTAAAAATTAGCAAGTACCAACAAATCAGACAGTAAATTGAAATAAGATTGGAAGTTAGGCTCAAAACAAGGTCAACAAGTATAAGCCTTTAAGATGGCTCCTAAAGGACTCTAGATCAGGAAATATGGAATTTTAGGTAGTAAATTTCAGTACTAACACAGGCTCCATCTAGGGATAGCACTTCCCTGCGTGGTGCTAAGAACCTGTAGACCTGTGCCTTCATTCTGCGAATCATTGAACGTAAAACAAATCTTGCTCTTCACACTGAAAGTTAAAATCTATTCAAACTGAAAATTCACTGAGTTGTGCAAAACAAATTGCAATCTGAAACTAAACTAGTACTCTAACTCCATTGGGATGTGGAGTCTTTATTCTTTTATTCCACTGCAAATAAATTTCAAATTGAATATTTACAAGGAGAGTCTAAACATACTCAATAAACAAAAAAGTGCTTGAGAAAACGCCCATTTGATGGGCCACCAAGAAGATTTTCATCATCCAAATTATGCAATATAAAGGTATTATTCTGCAATACCTCTACTTCTCAGAAAGGACCTAACCAAAGATGATCAAACTTACCATGTTTTGACTTTTCATCGCTCCTGGCATCCCATTTTAAGACTAGATCTCCTGGATGAAATTTATCTTCTTTATCCTTTCTATCAAATAAAGCTTTAACCCTGCCTCAGTAAGTTTGAGTTTTTTTAGCTAACATGTCTCTAACATGATGAACCTCAATTAACTGATAAATTCTTTGATGCATATCAGTAGGTTCTTCCATTTCATCTTGTAAAATTTTCCAAACAGATAAGCCAAGTTGGGTAGGGAATATGGCATCAGTCCCACACACAAACTGGAATGGAGAAGTGCCAATTGGTTTCTTGGTGTTGATTTTGTCAACCCATAGAGCATATTTTAACATTGAATCCCACCCTCTCTTATTTGATCCCAACATTTTCTTAATGATTGTGACCAATTTTTTATTAGAAGACTCAACCAATCCATTTTCTTAATGATTGTGACCATTTTTTTATTAGAAGACTCAACCGATCCATTACCTTGAGGGTAATATGGAGTAGAATGGGACAGAATTATATTAGGTTTATTACAAAATTCAATCAATTGACCAAGATCCTCTATTTATGCCTTGAAATCTGGAGTTTGATCACAACTTTACTTGGAAATGCTGAAATAAATTTTAAAATTGTTGATTCCCGTCCATTAAATATGGAATGGAATTTGGATTAAATTCGAAAGGCATCAATCCCTCAATTTTTCGGTTGGTAGATACTCTGCCTACTCATTAATAATCATATCTTCAAATGATAAATTTAATTACTAGGATACATAAATATGGGCGCCACATATTTTTCTCTGCACATAAGATCCCTTCCTTCTCTCTAAATAATTTTCCAGGGAATGGAAATTTTTATCCAAATAAATATTTCGGATAAACTATTTCCATTTGAAATATTTTTCAAAAATTAATCCACAAAACAACTCCCATCCTCTAAAACCATTTCTTACATGCCAGTGGTTTTGAGAAATAATTTCATATTTACATAAAACATATGGAATTTTGGAGATATTGTCAAAACTAGTTCCTTTTTTGCACATTGTTTTCATTTTCAAAGTTTATGGATAAAAGACAACATTTAGAAATGATCTTAGGATTATTCCAAATTCATTTTTTTTGCATTTCTCTCTTATAAAAAATCATCTGTGCACAAAACTCCACGGATTTTCATAATTAAAAATTCCCTTTAATAGACATTCGGGCATGAAATATCCATAATCCATTTTAATTTCATAGCTTTAATCTCCTCCATCCATTTCATTGCTTACCAACTTGAGGACTAATATATTTCTGGCAAAACCAATGATTTAACTAATAATGTAGGGCATACTTTGACATGATAATAACCTAATCTTTAGCTTGAATAGTTGTTCATAAACTCCTTTATAAATTCAGTAACACCATGGTGAAAATTTAGTTAATTTCTGCTACATAATTTATAGGAATTTTGTAGCACATCTCAAACAAAATTGATCAAATTCGCTGCAGAATTTGAAACCAAGAGCAATTTGAGCTTAGAGAAGTAAGAATTTTGATGGGTAAATTTTGATATTAACACCCCCTTTTACCATACCTCTTCCTTTTAGTTGTTGAAGGACTTATTAGATCTATTTTGGAAGCTAGGCAGGTAAGGATCATTTAAGGGGTAAAGATTGGCCCCAAGGAAGTTCTCACTCATCTGCTATTTGTGGATGATGTGTTATTATTTTTCTTTGGATCAAGTCAATTCTTTATCATTCAGGTACTCCACCCTCACGAGTTGTTCGCAATCATCTATAGTTTTTTTTATTTTGGCATTAACAACATCATCAACAGTCCAAGATACAATTACTCAAGCAGGGATCGAATCCACCTTCATCCCCATGTTTAACAAGTTATAGAGTTGTCCCCTCGATATCCTCTTATTGTAATTTAGTTTGACGGAATTTCACAAGCATATGGATGCATGTATCATTTGAATAAACCAAAACATTTTTTGTGCCACATATTAGTTACTTCATTCAACGGTCAACACCTACATCCTCCAGGAAAGTTGGTCCTTTACTCTAAAAAGTTGCTATTTTAAATTTCATGGTTTGGAATATCAACACGAGGGAAAGAAACAATGATGTATTTCGTCTATATAGATCCTTCCTAACCTCACACATCAAAGGGAATTTGCATGTGAGTCAAATTTTGTTGGCTATTGGAAATGTTGTTGGTCCTTCTGAAACATAGCTTTAATACCCTTCGTTATAACTTATGCTTTCCTTCACTAACCATCTTCGATGGGTTCATAACCATCCAACAAGAGAGCTATCGGAAGGCCCAATGACTATTTTAGAGGAAGGATGCTAAGTTAATTGAGGAAAATTCATTATTTCTTTTTATTACACAAATATCACCTAAACATAATTAAAAATAACATACTCTTGGCACCATTCGCAAAACTATACACTCACTTTTTCACTTGCACCATATTGCATATGTTATTGTGATTCACAGATTTTTGCATCTGTCAATTGTGTTTTATTCTCTTCATCCTTACTTTTAGTACATCACAAAACATCAACCATTATGGAACTAAGAACCCTTAGGCAGTCTCTTGGGCTACAAGGGAATCCCCCCATTCAAGGAGGGGTTTCCACACTACATCCCCATAAACAACGAGGGATACCATCACATTGGAAACCATGGTTACATCAGCCTTGCTTGGACATACTCTACTTGGTTCCCCTCCAAGATACCCCTATGCATCCCCCTCACCAACAAGAGGAGGATCACCATTAACTACATCCTCACAACCATCAAGTAGAGGATCAACTCCCCTGGTATCACCTCCCTCATCACCTACAATGGGTAACATACAACACATAATGGGAGGCCCTACACCTCATCTACCACTCCCATTTATTGTGAGACTAAACATTCTTGATTTGTCCAAATTATAAATGACCCCATTTGCAAATGACCCAACTTGGCCAGGTATGTCACCCAATCTCCCCTCAAATATCCCAAAGTTTGAGGGGGGTACAAGAGGACGACCCCACTAACCATGTGATGTCATTTCACCTCTAGTGCTCATACAACAGTATAGTCGAGGACACCATTCGCTTCCATCTATTTCAAAGAACCCTCATTGGTATATCGACCAAATGGTATGTTAATTTACCATCCATGACTCATTCTGCATTTGAGCCCATAGCTACAATATTTCTCACATACTTTCAATCACCCATACGTCGCGATCTTGGTTTGGACATTCTAACTAAATTCTGGAAAAATACCTCTATGCACATTGCAGATCATATCTGCTAATGGTGTAGGTGCATGACATTGTGTGATTTCTCCTCCCTATGATTTCCAAGCATGTGTCAACCATTATGCCTTAAATAGAAGAAGAGGCCATCGTCAAG
This sequence comes from Larix kaempferi, assembly GCA_027924585.1. NCBI lineage: Eukaryota > Viridiplantae > Streptophyta > Pinopsida > Pinales > Pinaceae > Larix > Larix kaempferi. The sequence goes on from BSBM01000268.1 coordinate 6,917,195, forward strand.
GCCCAACATTTAGATTCGATAAGTGCTCAGTTAGGGTACTTGTATACGATCATCCCAAATGTCCCTTGACATTTTTCTTTGAACCAAGCTCCTTCGAGCACATCACACTCAACCGACGGGATTATAGGGTGTGTTTCCCATCGAGAAAACATTTCCAACGTCCACACACCTCTATGCCATACAATATGACACAACAAAACCCGTCGACACCTCAAGCATTGGCAGCCCCACAATGTACCCCAAACCCCCCATCTAGAAAAATGTTATATGGACCATATAGCCCTAAGTTCCCTAATGCAAGTTCGACACAACTTTCCCCTCCACCACCACCCCCAATAGCACCACGAACTCCAACATCCACATCCTGCTGAGCACCTAATCCATTTATCCCTACACCCATTTACAATTTGTATTTTCCATTTCCTGGTACACACCCCCTGACTTACGCTAGGTTCAACTTAGTTCAACCCTCTACCGTACAACAAACTTAACACTTTAAACAACTAAATGCAGTTGATCTCCCTAACCTAGAAAATCAAGGGAAGAAGAAAGGAAACATCAAGCAAAACCAGACACAAGGCAGGGGGCAACCCCCCTCCCCAACCAAACTAGAACAAGGGAAAACAGAATTAGAATGCGAGGACCAATAACCCCCCAAAGTAATGAAATAACCCTAACCATAGGACCAACTTCCCTTTCACCAAGCGCAAAGAGTATGGACATTATACACACCATTTCCCGTTGATACCAAAGTGTCAACAAATATTGAGCCCAGGAAAAAGGCTCTCGCCAACTCGCCTCAAGAAAAAAATGCACCACAACCGCATCAAGTTGTGTTTCAATAAACTTTTTCCAATCAAGGAGTTGTCTCTCATCACCAAGATCGTCGCCTCCTAAGTGATGGAACCTTCCAAAATATCTACATGAATATGACAAAATAAACTTTCAAAACCGAAACAAAGGTTATGGAATGCCTAACCCTCTGCAAAGGAAGGAAGTTCCCGCTACCAATAGTGGGCCTTTGTAGATACCACATCCCAATAATGACTATATCCTTTGGATCCCAAATCCACCACTCCGACGAACTACCCATAATCCCCATATGAAGGATGCTCATAATCAAAGCTTTGTAGATGATTTGGATCAATCACCCGCTACCATGTCCACTTTAGAAGTTCTTCATTATTGCCCTTCCCATAATAAGGCATTGCCATTAGTGTTAGGTGAAATTGATCCATATGATTCGCCCTTAATGACCATTGACCTTGACAATGGTGAGCCCCGGTTACCCTCATCTGTAACTTTCCAAATCTTATCCACTATCAAGAACACCATCATTCATTGATTCATAGTCGATGAAGAAGCGTATATATGTGTGATGTTAACACATGTTTGGAAGTGCCTTGGGTCACCAGAATTACTCCCATCATCTATCACCCTTATTGCTTATGATGGTGGAACATCAAAACCACAAGGTCTATATCATAATGTCCTCGTAGTCTTGGGAGGAAAAACGATGCTCCGTAGTATCGAGGTAGTCAATGTACAACTCGATTACAAGATCCTTTTGGTATGTAGCTACATGTATTCCATGAAGGTAGTTGTACAATTCCACCCAATCACACCTTTCGTCCCCCATCCTTGAACTATACACTAATTTGATCACACGCTACTCGTCCATGTTAATCATGTGGGTTGTTAACAAACTACTCATTCCAAAGCCCCATTTTGCATTTGGAATGAGCAGTCTGCCTCAAAAAAATGTGATTACATGATAACCCTACTCCTCCCTCAGAAAACCCACCAACCTTGCTACGGGAAGAGATACTACCTCCTACGCACGGTACAACTGACCATAATGATATCCTTTACATATCTTCATCATCAATCATGTCTATGAACAACAACATTTCATCCTTACCATCAAAAGAAGCCCTTGGTACATTGACGACACCCACTCCTATTTTGGTATATGGCATGGACCCATGTCGCATGAACGAAACCTCAACCACACATGATGTTTTTCCCTTAAATAACCCAACTCCAATCACTCATGGACCAGTAACCCAAATCAACTTTCTTAACCACCTCTTCCATTCAGACGAGGATATCTTAGAATCCATGAGCACTCATGAGTCTCCTTGGAAATATTTACATCATAGGTCCCCCTTATTACCCCAAAACACAATAGCTTAGCATTATACAATTGAAACAAAATATTTTTCCCCTTCGAACCATGTCAATTGGTTAAAAAATCAGCTTATCCCAACTCCTGATGCTTTTGAAGAAGGGAATATGGCTAACATTTTGTCCACTATCAAAGTGGAAATTTTTGTCACCCCCGATGTAATAGAAAACATCTCACTTGGAGCCTCTTGTTCTCAGCAAGAGGCAGCTACTTACAAAGCATTGTTCCAAGAATTCAGAGATATTTTTACCTAGTCATATGATGAGATGCTAGGTCTCGATCCTTGCACTATCGAGCATCACATCGACACATGGCTTGATGCGTCATTGGTATGATAGAAACAATGGCCTGTTCACCCCTCCAAAGCACCTCACACAAAGGTAGAGATCAAAAATATTTAACGAGTGGGATTCATTTATCCCATTGCTTGCACATCTTAGGTATCAAACCTTGTGCCTGTGAACAAAAAGTAGGGATCCATCTGTGTATGCACAAATTTTAGGGATCTCAACCAAGTTTGTCCCAAGGACAACTACCCTACACCATTTATTGACCAAATAGTTGACGCATGTGTCAATCACGAAATTTTATCCTTCATGGAAGGACCACAACTCAATTACAACCACGATGAGAAATTAGCATTGGTTGTGACCTTCTTAGTGCAGAAATTGCGACACTACATCTTGCTATGCAAAGCAACAGTAGCTGTAGACTTTAACCCAATGCAATATATATTAAGTCGATGAATTATCAATGGTGAGTTCACTCGTTGGATCATCATCCTCTAGGAATTCGATCTTGAGTTTGTCACGCCCAAAAGAAAAAAAAACCTTGGATCTTTCTGAAATCATTACTGATCTCCCCACCATTGTAGTGGAACCCCATGTGAATGATCAGTTTCCAAATGAACATCTCTCTATATTAACTAGCGAAAATACTTGGTATGGAGATGTCCTCACATATCTCAGCATAAAGAAATTCACCTCCCACTTCTCATGTGACAATCATCGCTGCATTTGTCACCAAGCCCCTCATTATCTCCTCCTCATAGACATACTCTATTGACATGGGACTGACACCATCTTGCGGAGATGCTTATCTCATTATGAGGTTGAGAAAGTCCTCAATGATTGCCACAACAGAGCATGTGGTGGCCACTTATCAAGATTGGCCACCACCCATAAAATTCTCTACGCTAATTAATTTTGGCCTTCGCTCTTCAAAGATTGCATTCACGCCATCAAACAATGTGAAAACTGTCCAATCTTCTCAATCAAAACTAGGGCCCCTATTGTCCCTTTGCATCCAATCATCACAACTAACCCTTTTTGAAAGTGGGAAATATACTTCATGGAATGTTATCTTGAGTCATATCAAGGCCATAAGTACATCATCTTCACCGTCGATTACTTTACCAAATGGGTTGAAGCAATGCCTAGTTTCAACTACACTAGCATCACAACAACTAGGTTTTTGTTTAAACACATCATCTCATAGTTTTGCATACCCAAACAATTGGTCTCCAACAATGGAACTCATTTCCAAAATGAGATCTTCCAAGATATATCATGCAATCTTGATGGGGTTCAAACATGATTTTTCTACCCCTTACTATCTGCAATCCAATGCACAGGTTGAGGAAGTCAACAAAGTCCTCAAAATCATGCTCCAATGGACAATTAGCAATAAAAAACCAATTGGAATCACATGTTATTTATAGTGTTGTGGGAATATATGACCGTAATTAATACTAGCACTGGATTTAATGCCTTTCACCTCATCCATGAAGTAGAATCAATCTCACCCATTAAGTGTAAAATCTCTACATTGTAATCAACTGTAGCTACTACCAAACACACTAGCATTATAACAAAGATTGTTCACTTTGGAACACCTCAACAAGGAGCATCATGACTCGTTACAACAAAATGAGGCCATGAAGCATCGTACTAAATCCCACTACATCATCATGTCTTCCTGCCCTTGAACCTTTTGAGATGCAACCTTGTCCTCGTTTTTTACACCAAAAAAGACAAGAAACCAGGACCCGGTAAGTTCGTCAACTATACATCAACTAAAACCATATCAGCACATCCATCATACATACAATCACATACCTTGTAACACAAACACATGAGCCGATATATATATATATATGTGTGTGTGTGTGTGTGTGTGTGTGTGTGTGTGTGTATGTATATATTTGTGTGTGTGTGTGTGAGTGTATACAATGTACATCATGTGTCTCAGAGGCCATATACAAAAAATGGCTCCTCAACCCATATAAAAAAAATCTCATAATCTCTATCATCTCACAGCACATCACTGGCTGGAGGAGGAGGTGGCCCCTAGATAGCAAAAGGGGGCGAAACCTCTGCATGTCGTGTTGTTGGAACTGGTCCTGGTGTTGGTGACAGTGGAGGTGGTGGTGGTTGTGGTCCCCATCACGTTGCTCTAGATATATTCCCTGCAACGACAACCTGATGCATCAATAGGTACCAACTTAGTCCCAAACCCGCTAACAGCCTTAGGGAGTGCTCCATATACTTCTCATCCACATCGACGATCTCTCGCTCGTCGATACCATCGACTGAGGTAATCAACCTCCTTGTAACATCTGCTAGGGTGGTGTCCATATCCATGCCTGTTGGACTAGCACCACCTACTACTCCTCCCTCCCATCAAATTCGTTGATGAGGCAACAAGGAAAGGGACACATTAACTGCCATGGGCATCCCTGTAGGCCACAGAGGTCGAACATCTACACCAAACACAACACAGATTCAATACTAGATATATATACATAACCATAAAAGCATACGTATGTTAAAATGGAAGCAACATGTGTATAAACAAATTACGATACTTACCTTTATCATCCCATCCATGAACCAGTGGGGGAAACTTAGGATCCACACAATAGTCCATGCCACTCCATGGGTATTGCTCAATCACCCCCACACACTGCCACCGAACCTATATATAGTGAGGTGTAAACATCTACCCCACCTCCCCACCACATGCTTTGGGCATCACTCAACCCTTGAAAGCCATATCAGACTCCCTTGGTTGCCTCAAATTGACTACCATAAGGGGTAAAGCGAAAGAATCCTCTTGAATAAGTAGGAACACAGGATGTTCCCACAGGTGAACAACCCATTTCCCTCCACAACATTGGTCATTACGAAGCACGTGTTGTTCAACAACATGTGTTCCCACGTGACCTGAGTGCCCCTCAACACATGCTCCACCAGAAGGAAATACTCGCCCGAAATCTTATGAGGGCTAGATACCCCCAATATCCTCACCACGATGGCTGCGACAACCTTAACAATCAAGTCCTACAAAAAGGATATCACAATCTATCCAACATTATTGGTGTCCTGCTAACCACCACAATACTGGGTAACTAATTGATTGATCATTCGTTGACCAACCAAATATGGGTGAGTTGGCTCCCAAATCCCCAACATAAGTAGCCCAATCAAGAAATAGATATCCTAACCATCAAAATTCAGGACCTCCTCCCCGACAAGGAAGCACTCCTGTTAGTGGTCCCATAGCCCTAGTAGCTCCTGCATGAGGTTCTCACTAGGCCTCATCATTAGACATGGAAAGAACTTCAACAACCCTACGTCTCATAGGGCCTGTTGAACGACATGATCACCACAAACATCTACCACCATCCTATCGTAGCGACGCTCACTCCACTTGATCATATCCATGTATGTTGATAGAGTAACATGCAACCATAAAAACAAGCAAAGCCATCTACTAGCCCTCAAATCCAAAGTCACAAAAAGGACAAAAAACCACACAAATTTTCCATAGAAATCCGCACAAAACTGCGTGGGTCCAGAGCACTAACATGTACACATTTACCGTGCAGGATAAATACACTTCTTGCTAGGAAACTGTGTGGGTCCAACCCATGCAGTCGCGTGGGATATGCACCACTTGACTGCGCTACTATACGAATGTCTAGTGAATAGTTGTGTGATCGAACATGCAAACTCCCATGCAATGCATGACTGTCGAGGGAACCCCCATGCAAGTGATCCGGATTTATGTGGGAACGAAACAAAAGATAGCATATACAGAATCATACACAGAGATATATTGCAAATAACACAGTGATACAGTAAACACATATTCTATTAAATAGCGGAAATAGAACAGACTGTAAAATACAATAGCTAGAATGGTGGTAGCTATCTCTGAGAAGAGATGTGGCTGCTATGCTAATTCGTGCCAAGATGAAAATACAAAGAGAGGCCGAAAGGGCCTATTTATCATAAGCATGAGGGAAAGAATCCCAAACATACAAAAACCCAACCCTAGAAGATGAACCGTCATAAAGTTTGCGGCCCCAAGGTGGTTAGTTGAACAGTCAACTTCCCGGGGTCATAACTTTTGCATGCGATCTCCGTTTAGGGCGCTCGGTAGCCCGTTGGAAAGGTCTAACCGAGATTTACAACTTTCAAATGGGCCCAAATGCATGTCGTTGGAAACCATTTGGTCCCCCAAATCGCCAAAAAATGACGTTTAGGGCCTCAAAATGGCTCTGCAAGTTCAGGACCCGAAAAACTGCTAAAAATAGTAATTTGCCAAAATTGCCAGAAGACTGTTTTAAGCCAGTTGGAAGAGGTGGGCCGCCACCGATATCCACCTGGATCAATCCTCCCTCCTTAGGAAGCAATGGTCTCCATTGCGTTAAATCCCTTATCATATGTCGACCTGTGTGTCGAGTTGAGCTCTTGGTGCGACATTTGTTGAAGTGGAAAGGTTGCCTTACTTTGACATCTTCAGAGGGCTGTAATTGTTGTTGCTGGCTGCGCTGGAGCTGTTCAACAGTTTTGGTTGTTGTGGTATTTTGCATTGGTGTTGATGGTTTCTTTTTGGGGGAGCACCTTGAATGCGTTGCCTTGCACTGCAAAGGAACTCGAATAGGTGATGCTGCACTGAACTTCTGTTTTTCTTGTTTCTGCTGAGTAGAGGGATGGTGGGTAGAGGTTGTGGATGTCTCTGCGATCTGATGTTCTCCTTTAGTGGCAATTGCGAATAGGGAAAATTTCCCAGTGTGGGAGATTATCTTCCTTCCCTACTCGTTTGGGGTATGTGCAACTATCTCTGGTATCCGATAGAGTTGTCCTCCCAAAGTGACAATGACACTGCGAGGCCGTGATTCATATACAGCATGACGCTTCCACATATATGGTTGTCCTAAAAGAACATCACATACTTCAAGTGGGGCCACATCACACAATACCTCATCTTTGAAGGGCTTGATGCCATATGGGAGGCGACATTGGTGACTGACACGGATCCTTCGTCCTTGGCTTAGCCATCCAATGGTGTATGGTTGTGGGTGCGGCGTTATTGGTAGCTCCAATCTCTTGATGACTTCCTCTGAGATTAGGTTCTTCTGGTTGCCGCTGTCCACAACAAAGTGTAGGGGAATTCCCTTCACCCACATCTGTGAGTGGAAAAGGCGCTCCTCTACCTCCGACTCTTCAGGCTCCTCTGGCTGAATCTGTGTGGTGGCAACAACGGCACTCAGTTCTGCATCAATGATCTGCTTCCCTTTTTGCGCGGCTGTGAAATTAGGTTCCGATTCAGAATCGGAACTGGGATCTGATTCTGAAGCTTTGATCTCAGCCACCAATGACTGTTTTGAGCGACAATCATCAGTGTTGTGCCAGGGGATTTTGTGGAACTCGCACCACTTCCCGGTGTCCTTCTTTGTCTTTTCTTTACCCTTCTTCGCCTGTGGTTGGGACTGGTTGTCCTGCCCCGTGTTCTGCGAGCCAGAGTTTCCCTTGCCCTGCTTCTGCGCAGGTCCGAAGTCACGCTTGTTCTTTTGCTGAAATTTCTGCTCAATTTTGACAGCATATCGATAGGCGGATCCGAGTGAAGAAATTTCTAGGAAATCCATCTCTGTTCGGATGTACCGGTGTAGGCCACTGCGATATTTCAGTACTAGGTGCCGCTCGGAGTCCTTGATACCTAGCTTTGTGCGCAAGGTATGAAATTTGTTGGTGTACTCCGACACCGTTTGGTCCCTCTCTTGATGCAGAATGGTCCATTTTGTGTACTGGTCATCATAGTTTCCAACAGGGTAATATTGTTCCTTGACAGCATCTATAAAAGAGGCCCAAGTGGGATTGCAATATTCAAACAATCCAGACTCGTCTGATGAGTTTTGCTCACAATAAGTTTCCCACCAATTTTTGACATGGGGGACGGCCTTAAGGAGCGCAAAGATGATCTTTTCCCTGTCGGAAAATTGGTGGACAGAGAAATACCCTTCTAGTAGATTCAACCATTTATCTAGGGCATCGGCATCGATTTGGCCTTCAAATAAAGGGATATCAAAATTAACTTGTACCTTGAAGGGAGTTGTATCTCTGAAATGGCTGCTCGTTGAGGGTGAATTTGCCGCTATTGGCATGCGTTCAAGGATTTGGGCGAAATTATCCATCATCTCATTCCTCTGTCGCGCGAGGGCTTCCTCGAGCAACAACTTGATAGGATCTACTGCTCCGTCGTCTCTCTTTTCTTCCGCCATGGGAGGTCGTTTGGGGCGGCAAGAGTGGTCTTCCCCAAGTGAAACTAGTTCGAGACCCAACTCTCTATATCCTGACCTCGTCGGGGACATGCACCGAGAAACAATCAAAGAGCAGACCGCTCTGATACCACTGATCCGGATTTATGTGGGAACGAAACAAAAGATAACATATACAGAATCATACACAGAGATATATTGCAAATAACACAGTGATACAGTAAACACATATTCTATTAAATAGCGGAAATAGAACAGACTGTAAAATACAATAGCTAGAATGGTGGTAGCTATCTCTGAGAAGAGATGTGGCTGCTATGCTCATTCGTGCCAAGATGAAAATACAAAGAGAGGCCGAAAGGGCCTATTTATCATAAGCATGAGGGAAAGAATCCCAAACATACAAAAACCCAACCCTAGAAGATGAACCGTCATAAAGTTTGCGGCCCCAAGGTGGTTAGTTGAACAGTCAACTTCCCGGGGTCATAACTTTTGCATGCGATCTCCGTTTAGGGCGCTCGGTAGCCCGTTGGAAAGGTCTAACCGAGATTTACAACTTTCGAATGGGCCCAAATGCATGCTGTTGGAAACCATTTGGTCCCCCAAATCGCCAAAAAATGTCGTTTAGGGCCTCAAAATGGCTCTGCAAGTTCAGGACCCGAAAAACTGCTAAAAATAGTAATTTGCCAAAATTGCCAGAAGACTGTTTTGAGCCAGTTGGAAGAGGTGGGCCGCCACCGATGTCCACTTGGATCAATCCTCCCTCCTTAGGAAGCAATGGTCTCCATTGCGTTAAATCCCTTATCATATGTCGACCTGTGTGTCGAGTTGAGCTCTTGGTGCGGCATTTGTTGAAGTGGAAAGGTTGCCTTACTTTGACATCTTCAGAGGGCTGTAATTGTTGTTGCTGGCTGCGCTGGAGCTGTTCAACAGTTTTGGTTGTTGTGGTATTTTGCATTGGTGTTGATGGTTTCTTTTTGGGGGAGCACCTTGAATGCGTTGCCTTGCACTGCAAAGGAACTCGAATAGGTGATGCTGCACTGAACTTCTGTTTTTCTTGTTTCTGCTGAGTAGAGGGATGGTGGGTAGAGGTTGTGGATGTCTCTGCGATCTGATGTTCTCCTTTAGTGGCAATTGCGAATAGGGAAAATTTCCCAGTGTGGGAGATTATCTTCCTTCCCTGCCCGTTTGGGGTATGTGCAACTATCTCTGGTATCCGATAGAGTTGTCCTCCCAAAGTGACAATGACACCGCGAGGCCGTGATTCATATACAGCATGACGCTTCCACATATATGGTTGTCCTAAAAGAACATCACATACTTCAAGTGGGGCCACATCACACAATACCTCATCTTTGAAGGGCTTGATGCCATATGGTAGGCGACATTGGTGACTGACACGGATCCTTCGTCCTTGGCTTAGCCATCCAATGGTGTATGGTTGTGGGTGCGGCGTTATTGGTAGCTCCAATCTCTTGATGACTTCTTCTGAGATTAGGTTCTTCTGTCTGCCGCTGTCCACAACAAAGTGTAGGGGAATTCCCTTCACCCACATCTATGAGTGGAAAAGGCGCTCCTCTGCCTCCGACTCTTCAGGCTCCTCTGGCTGAATCTGTGTGGTGGCAACAACGGCACTCGGTTCTGCATCAATGATCTGCTTCCCTTTTTGCGCGGCTGTGAAATTAGGTTCCGAGTCAGAATCGGAACTGGGATCTGATTCTGAAGCTTTGATCTCAGCCACCAATGACTGTTTTGAGCGACAATCATCAGTGTTGTGCCAGGGGCTTTTGTGGAACTCGCACCACTTCCCGGTGTCCTTCTTTGTCTTTTCTTTACCCTTCTTCACCTGTGGTTGGGACTGGTTGTCCTGCCCCGTGTTCTGCGAGCCAGAGTTTCCCTTGCCCTGCTTCTGCGTAGGTCTGAAGTCACGCTTGTTCTTTTGCTGAAACTTCTGCTCAATTTTGACAGCATATCGATAGGCGGATCCGAGTGAAGAGATTTCTAGGAAATCCATCTCTGTTCGGATGTACCGGTGCAGGCCACTGCGATATTTCAGTACTAGGTGCCGCTCGGAGTCCTTGATACCTAGCTTTGTGCGCAAGGTATGAAATTTGTTGGTGTACTCCGACACCGTTTGGTCCCTCTCTTGATGCAGAATGGTCCATTTTGTGTACTGGTCATCATAGTTTCCAACAGGGTAATATTGTTCCTTGACAGCATCTATAAAAGAGGCCCAAGTGGGATTGGAATATTCAAACAATCCAGACTCGTCTGATGAGTTTTGCTCACAATAAGTTTCCCACCAATTTTTGACATGGGGGACGGCCTTAAGGAGCGCAAAGATGATCTTTTCCCTATCGGAAAATTGGTGGACAGAGAAATACCCTTCTAGTAGATTCAACCATTTATCTAGGGCATCAACATCGATTTGGCCTTCAAATAAAGGGATATCAAAATTAACTTGTGCCTTGAAGGGAGTTGTATCTCCGAAATGGCTGCTCGTTGAGGGTGAATTTGCCGTTGTTGGCATGCGTTGAAGGATTTGGGCGAAATTATCCATCATCTCGTTCCTCTGTCGCGCGAGGGCTTCCTCGAGCAACAACTTGATAGGATCTACTGCTCCGTCGTCTCTCTTTTCTTCCGCCATGGGAGGTCGTTTGGGGCGGCGAGAGTGGTCTTCCCCAAGTGAAACTAGTTCGAGACCCAACTCTCTATATCCTGACCTCGTCGGGGACATGCACCGAGAAACAATCAAAGAGCAGACCGCTCTGATACCACTGATCCGGATTTATGTGGGAACGAAACAAAAGATAGCATATACAGAATCATACACAGAGATATATTGCAAATAACACAGTGATACAGTAAACACATATTCTATTAAATAGCGGAAATAGAACAGACTGTAAAATACAATAGCTAGAATGGTGGTAGCTATCTCTGAGAAGAGATGTGGCTGCTATGCTCATTCGTGCCAAGATGAAAATACAAAGAGAGGCCGAAAGGGCCTATTTATCATAATCATGAGGGAAAGAATCCCAAACATACAAAAACCCAACCCTAGAAGATGAACCGTCATAAAGTTTGCGGCCCCAAGGTGGTTAGTTGAACAGTCAACTTCCCGGGGTCATAACTTTTGCATGCGATCTCCGTTTAGGACGCTCGGTAGCCCGTTGGAAAGGTCTAACCGAGATTTACAACTTTCGAATGGGCCCAAATGCATGCCGTTGGCAACCATTTGGTCCCCCAAATCGCCAAAAAATGTCGTTTAGGGCCTCAAAATGGCTCTGCAAGTTCAGGACCCGAAAAACTGCTAAAAATAGTAATTTGCCAAAATTGCCAGAAGACTGTTTTGAGCCAGTTGGAAGAGGTGGGCCGCCACCGATATCCACCTGGATCAGCAAGGCTATGTGGTTTTACCCTCAAAACCCATCAATAAGAAAAAAACCCTTTCGAGTAGTCATACGAGCCTTTAAGCCGCCAAATTAGAAAATCAATCCTCCAAAAAGTAAGAGAATGGGATAATGGCTTACTTGGAGCTCGTAGAATCAAAATCCATCGATCCAATCTCCCTTAAAACTTGAAATATCTCCTAGGGAATCAACAACTCAAAGGGGTATAAATGACCTTGAAAAGCGAGCCTCGCCCCTATTTATATGCAATTGGCCCAATTTACAATAGCCCCATTCGAGAAATCCATAGTTTTGTTTGGCGTACAATCCACTCGAGCGGACGCGAGCCGGATATCCCTAGCTCAATGTGAGTCTAGAACAAATAGTACAGACTATAAACCACTTTCCTAGATCTTGTTAAGGATCGGGTCACTAGATGTCTTACCTTAAACTTGAAGTCCTTCCTCCTGGATGTTGCTCCACACCTCGCGGTCGTCATATCTCAGCTGCAAGACCTGTCAAGACACACAGGACAAGGAAAACAAGTAAAAAAGCATCTATACAATAACAGATCTAAGTAAACAGTTAAGCAGGTAAACTACACAATATCATCAACACAACAACATTGGTGGAAAGCGTTTATATTACTGTAAATAGGGAAAGTACATAGAAGAGAATGACTACAACCAGAGCTTAATGTAGTAGCCCTTCTCCATCCAATCCAATTGCCATATCCTCCCAAGGAAGTGTGAGTCTCTCAATGGATGAGTTAGAGATCTCTCCAAGATGATTTTACCAGCATGTAGACACTATAGACTTCCTCCCTTTGGAGAGGGGTAAAGCTTCACTTATATAGGAGTAAGTGGATAGGGTATGGATAGGGTAGGTTGAGATATGGTAGGATAGAGATAGGGGATCCTTCCAAGAGGTTAGGAACCGAGTTCCATCTCTCCCAAGAGGTTAGGGATAAGGATCCATGTCAGCAGGCTTTGAGAATGGGCTCAAAGGACCTATTTTTGTCCATTAACCGACTTCGTCGCACCCTACAGTAGCGCAAGATGCGACGTCGTAGGTTGCATGAGTACAGCCTGCAACGACCTCTCAAAACCTAGCATGAATGCAATGGTGTCCCTTCCAGGTAAATGACTTAGCCAATTAAACTTCAGGGATGTATACACTGAATCTCTTGATGGTAGGATTTTAGATGTAACAGTAATCAACCTCCTTGTAACATCTACTAGGGTGGTGTCCATATCCATGCCTGTTGGACTAGCAACACCTACTACTCCTCCTTCCCATCAAATTCGTTGATGAGGCACCAAGGAAAGGGACACATTAACTGCCATGGGCATCCCCGTAGGCCACATAGGTTGAACATCTACACCAAACACAACACAGAGTCAATACCAGATATATATACATAACCATAAAAGCATACATATGTTAAAATGGAAGCAACATGTGTATAAACAAATTACGATACTTACCTTTATCATCCCATCCATGAACCAGTGGGGGAAACTTAGAATCCACACGATAGTCCATGCCACTCCATGGGTACTTCTCAATCACCCCCGCACACTGCCACCAAACCTATATATAGTGAGGTGTAAACATCTACCCCACCTCCCCACCACATGCTTTGGGCATCACTCAACCCTTGAAATCCATATTAGACTCCCTTGGTTGCCTCATATTGACTACCATAGGGGGTGAAGCGAAAGAATCCTCTTGAATAAGTAGGAACACAGGATGTTCCCAAAGGTGAACAACCCATTTCCCTCCACAACCTTGGTCATTACGAAGCGCATGTTGTTTAACAACATGTGTGCCCACGTGACCTGAGTGCCCCTCAACACATGCTCCACCAGAAGGAACTAGTTGCCCGAAATCTTATGAGGGATAGATACCCCCAATATCCTCACTGCGATGGCTGCCACAACCTTAACAATCAAGTCCTACAAAAAGGATATCACGATCTATCCAACATTATTGGTGTCCTGCTAACCACCACAATACTGGGTAACTAATTGATTGATCATCTGTTGACCAACCAAATATGGGTGAGTTGGCTCCCAAATCCCCAACATAAGTAGCTCAATCAAGAAATAGATATCCTAACCATCCAAATTCAGGACCTCCTCCTCGACAAGGAAGTACTCCTACTAGTGGTCCCATAACCCTAGTAGCTCCCGCATGAGGTTCTCACTAGGCCTCATCATTAGACATGGAAAGAACTTCAACAACCCTACGTCTCATAGGGCCTGTTGAACGACATGATCACCACAAACATCTACCACCATGCTATCGTAGCGACGCTCACTCCACTTGATCATATCCATATATGTTGGTAGAGTAACATGCAACCATAAAAACAAGCAAAGGCATCTACTAGCCCTCAATTCCAAAGTCACAAAAAGGACAAAAAACCACACAAATTTTCCACAGAAATCCACACAAAACTGCGTGGGTCCAGAGCACTAACTTGTACACATTTCCCGCGTAGGATAAATACACTTCTTGCTAGGAAACTATGTGGGTCCAACCCATGCAGTCGCGCGGGAGATGCGCCACTTGACCACGCTACTATACGAATGTCTAGTGAATAGTCGTGTGATCGAACATGCAAACTCCCATGCAATGCATGACTGTCGAGGGAACCCCCATGCAAGGCTGTGTGGTTTTCCCCTCAAAACCCATGCAATAAGAAAAAAACCCTTTCGGGTAGTCATACGATCCATTAAGCCGCCAAATTAGAAAATCCTCCAAAAAGTAAGAGAATGGGATAATGGCTTACTTGGAGCTCGTAGAATCAAAATCCATCGATCCAATCTCCCATAAAACTTGAAATATCTCCTAGGGAATCAACAACTCAAAGGGGTATAAATGACCTTGAAAAGCGAGCCTTGCCCCTATTTATATGCAATTGGCCCAATTTACAATAGCCCCATTTGAGAAATCCATAGTTTTGTTTGACAAACCATCATCAACACTGCGATCAACGTTGCGATCTCTTCAACATGGTACCATCTATTTAGTTTCCCATGAAACTTCATCCAACACCTAATTTTTGGCCATTTCTCTAGGTATATTTAGTTTATTGTCAATTATTTATGGACTATCAAAAACTTCTTACAATGAACATTATTATGCTTTGGTATTTGTGTCATGTGTGCAGGATTTTTGCTAAGAAGCTAGTTCCCCATCATCCAACAATGCGCGAGCCCCATTCACAGGTATATAGTCTCAACCTTGCATATAGGAAACATAACCCCTCTTTTTACATTGCACATATCATGTGATCCCGTTGATATCCCTAAGGTCCCATTCCTCGATAAAGAACAATCACTAATGTAATTACCAAGAGGTAGCATGACTCCCCCATGAATGTGCACACCATGACAAACCCCTCACACTTTGGCAACCATGATGTCGAACTGTCAAGTCCATGGAATATGATAATTCACTAGGTTTGCTAAGTTGAAATCACATTTCACCACCTTGCATCCTGTCAATCACACCATTCCTTGACATAACGTTATGATTATGATTCACAAATAACCTCTCATCCCCCTCATGAGAAATATACCATTTGATTTTCTCTTTGTATCAACAACCCCTAAGAAGACCGTAAATGGGCCCCACCCTCTGAATACACCAATATCATTCAATCATTCCCACATGGACGCTCTAGCTGACATTTATTCTATGGGCACCCATCTTCTCATCTATACAAAATTACCACACAATTCTTTTTGTATAAATTAGTTCCCTGACTCACTCAAAATCGTGGGAATCTCGTCGCATCATTCTTTTGGAAGCACTGCTTGGTTTCCCTTTATCAATGTACTTGTTCCCATACCACATCGGTACCTTCAGTTTTGTCATCCATACCACTTACGCCATCATCACCCATGGCAAAACATCACTTAAATGATAGTATTTTTCCCTTTGTTACACCTTGCATCACCACTTGAAGAATGTTGTCAATACATCGGTTACCTAGTTTACATCGATCAAGGGAAGTCATGAGCCCCACACATACCAGCTAGTCTTGTTAAATTTCTATCAATATCCTAGTTGGTTACAAAATTATCTTGATTCTCATGATAAGACTCTTGTCTTACCAATTGCTTCAACTCTCATCGACGTCAAATCCTTCTTTCTGAGGGTTGAAGTAGTTATGATTGTACCTTGGGTTCCCTTTTTATCAAAATAAGGGTTCACCTCGGATTGAGTAGAGAGAGTCATCGATGCCCTCTAACTCAATAGTCTCCCTCATGCTCATCACCAACAATCTCATCACATCAAGGGGAGTCATACGTTCCGATGATAGCAATGTTCACATTTATGATTATAGATAGTTTCTCATCTAACACATGCAAGTTACCCACCCAACATCTTCATTATCATTCAGGTACCCCACCCCCATGGGTTGTTTGCAATCATTCGCAATTCCATTATTTCGGCATCAACAACATCATCAATAGTCCAAGATACATTTACCCAGGTAGGGATTGAATCCACCTTCATCCCCATGTTTAGCAAGTTACAGAGCTGACCCATTGGTCTCCTCTTATTGTAATCCAATTTGACATAATTTCATGAGCATAGGGATGCATGTCTTGTTTGTGTAAACCAAGCCATTTTCCATGTCACCTATCAATTACTTACTTCATCAGTCAACACCAACATCCTCCCAGCCAGTTGGTCCTTTACTCTAAAAAATTGCTAGATTAACTTACACATAATATCAACACGAGGGAATGAAACAATGATGTATTTCGTCTATATACTTCCTTCCTAACCTCACACAACATAGGGCATCTGTTATTGCTTAAATATCACATACATGAAACATTTGAACCAATATTATAGAAGGACATTATCTACATCTAGCATGCAACTCATTAGTATGATCCTCATCAAATTCACAATGAGAATTGAACATTAGAATGATTAAAGTCATCTATTCTAGACAATTTCGCGACTTTTGTTTTGAAACTTGCACTATTTTGCGTGACTAATTGTTCCGGAACCTACGTGATTAATTCTTTAAAACCCACAAGGTTGTACTAGTGATGAGACCACTATCCTTCCACATTGCATTCAAGGCTCACAACAACATTTCTTGGCTCCAAAATTCCGAATTAGAAACTTCACATGCTTGGGAGCATTCAATAGCCCCCTTCTTGTACTTGGAGGACCACTTCATGAGATCGAGCATTCAAATTGGGAACTAGATGTTTCAATACCCCCATTTGGCCTATAAAAGGAAGCCATGAGCATGCATTCAATAAGGATAAATCTGGAACAAAGTTATATGGCAAGAATTGGTGTGATAGATCATCTTTCATCCCCCTTCTTATCATCATTTGGCACACAAAGCTCCCTTGTATTCTTCCTCAAGAAGCAAGTGTCTTTCCTCATCATTCCAAGTTAGTTATCAACAATTTAGAGAATTCAAAAGGATACATAGTTGAGGGAGATTGTTGGCTACCATTGAAGTTTCCTTCTCCTGGGTGACACCATTTGTAATAAGGTTTTCCACTGAGAAAATTCTATATGGTTGAAGCTAACTCACTCTTTGTCTTCTTTATGTTATAAGCACTTGTCAATCTTTCATTTTATTGTTATTCATTGAGATTCTTTGTTTTAGCCTATTGGTGCATGGTATACTAACCTACACTTACATTCGTTTCCTTGGTTGCAACCTTCAATGATAGTAGGGAAGATTGCTCACTCTTGTGGCATTTTTCCCTCAACAATGTGAGAATAATCCCATTCTTAGTTTTATGGGAATCTGGATTGCAAGGAATTCCTCACTTTTGAAGACAAAGCCTCTCCTAGTGTTCAAGTTTCCACATGTGCGTTCACTCTTCTTCCATATTATAAGGAGATTCCCTTGTATAAGGCTCCAAGAGTTTTTGGAGTAATGAAGGTGGATAAATCTTTGCCATGGGGGTATTTCAATGGGGTTTGCCAAAGGTAGACCATGCTTTGTGGTTTGGGATTCTCGTTCCATCTTTCTGATTCACATTTTTATCACAACAAACTTTGGAAGAGGTACTAACAATGTTGGTGAGTTTAAATCACTTTATTTTTTATATTTTTTTTGGATTTGAGGTTGGGTTTTGTGCAAATCTTTGGTGACTTTTTACTGGTAATTAGATGGCTGAGTAAGTAGCTATAGTATACAATGTTGGACTTATTGTTAGTTTTCCTACTTTTAATCAATATTATCTAGGATCTTAACTGAAAGAATAACATGCACAGCATAACACAAGAGACACAAAGATTTTCCTCGCGGAAACCATAAAGGAGAAAACCCTGCAACTTCCTCAGAGATAGAATTGTCACCAATACAATATCACAAAAGTAAAACCCCAAAACAAGATGGTCTTCTGCAACTCCTCTCTCTTTCTCCTATGCGAACTTGTCCTCTCTCTATCACTTATGCGAACTTGAGTGAGTGAGTGTGTGTTCAAATGAGAGAGCCTTGCTCTCTATTTATACTTTACTTTAACTTGACCTTTTTCACTTGCTAGGTTGGCCCCAACTAAACCTGACTGGGATGACTTCTCTAGGGGACTCAATAACGCTAATACAATTGAATCTAGGGGGATCTATTGCCCCGAATTACAATGGAGGATTTACCTCAATGACTTTACATGACCAAATGTAATAAAGACATCTCTGACTGGAGGAATAAACATCTCCGTCGGAGGTACAAATAAAATACAATAATAATAACAATATAAAAATACAAGTGAATATCTTTCAAAGTTACAATTACATCAACACTCCCTCTTAACTAGGAAGGTATTCTCTTGCCACAGTCATCAACACATCTGGACAAAATTCATCATCGATGGATCATCTTCAATGCTGGAACATCATCATCAACACTGGATCATCATCATCGATGCTCCTACAATCCTCATCATGTCGATCATGGATTGGTGACATATCTCGAATCTACTCATCATAGGAAGTTCTACATAGCCAGCCCTTTTTCATGCTTGATGTAGGCCTAAACCTCATGTAGGTCTTCATCATCTCTGTGAGCAAGCCATCAAGTAGGTACAACCTAGGACTAGTCATTACATTGCCACTACAAACACCTATGTCTCCTACTGTTGCCTCATCATCTTTAGATAATCTCATCGTCAGACAGAGCACATCCCAGATTCACATCACATGTCCCGCAACATTCAACCCATGTCTACCAACATGGGAGGACAAACCTGCCACCATGCGAGATCCTGCCTAGGCGCACACACAATGTCTTATGACTGGTGGACGTCTCTAGTATGGGAGGCACAAACCTACCACCATACGAGACCTCGTCTACCAACATGGGAGGAATTTACTACCACCATGCGAGACCTCGTCTACCAACATGTGAGACTTGCATCTACCAACATGCGAGACCCAACCCTTACATCTACCAAGATGGTGTAAATTTCCTACCACAATGCAAGAATGGCTTAGCTCTTACATCTACCAACATGGGAGGACTTTCCTACCACCATGCGAGAATGGCTCGGCCCTTACATCTACCAACATAGGAGGACTTTCCTACCACTATGCGAGAATGGCCCGGCCCTTAGATCTACCAACATAGGAGGACTTTCCTACCACTATGCAAGAATGGCCCATGTGCATCTGCGTCTTCCAGACTCATCACTTCCTCTTGGAAGGAACCTCGATCTAGAGAACACCAAGCTTCTCTCTGAAGTACTTGAACTTCACTCTGGCTAATGGCTTGGTCAACACATCAGCTATCTGCTCATCCGTCACTACATACTGGAGCTTCACTGCTCCTCTCTGCACCATATCCCTGATATAGTGGTACTTGATCTCAATGTGCTTCGACTTCTCATGGAACACCGGGTTCTCGGACAACTTCACACAACTCTAGTTCTCATAGAATATACAAGCCGCCTCTAACTGGAGATCAAACAAACCAAACAGTAGCTTCCCAAGCCATACTGCCTCACAACTAGCCAAACAAGCTGCAACATACTCTGCTTCGGTTGTACTCAGTGCCACGTACGACTGCTTCCTGCTAAACCAGGATATCATACCTGATCCCATACTGAAGCAGCATCCCGAAGTGATCTTCCTATCTGCTGCACTGCATGCCCAATCCGAATCAACATAACCCTACAGGTTAATCTTCTGATTCACATCATACTTGAGCCCATAATCAACTATACCCTTCAGGTACCTCAATATATGCTTTGCAGCAATCAAGTGAACATGTCTTGAATCCGTCATGAACTGGCTCAATGTGTTCACAACAAAGCATATGTTTGGTCTCATTTTCATCAGGTACATCAATGAACCAATCATCTAACGACACATCGTCGCATCACTGAATCTGATGAAGCATCACATAGTAGCTTCATGTTCAATGCCATGGGTGTGGCCATAGCCTTGCAGTCCATCGTTCTGAACCTATTCAGAATATCCACTGCATACTTCCCTTGTCCAAGGAATATTCCATCTGCATTTTGCCACACCTCCATGCCTAAGAAATAGTGCATCATACCCAGGTCCTTCATCTGGAACTCTACAACAAGCTTCCTCTTCATATTTGCAATGAGCTCATCCTCCCCTGTTACAAACAAGTCATCTACATAGAGTAGAAGTATCACTAGATTTCCCACTTCAACCTTGTAGTAAAGGTTGGAATCTGCTCTACTCTTAGTAAAGCCCAAGCTCATCAGGAAACTATCCATCCTGTCGTACCATGTCCTGTGTGCCTGCTTCGATTCATACAAGGAATTCTTTTACTTGCACACATGAGTCTGCCTGTCATGTGTCTCAAATCCTAGTGGCTTCTCCACATACACTTCCTCTTCTACTACACCATTCAAGAACGTTGTCTTGACATCCATCTGGTGTACCTTCCATTTCATTACTGCAGCCAATGCAAGTATAGATATGATTGAAGTGTATCTGGATATAGGTGCAAATGTCTCCTCATTGTACATGCCTTCCTTCTGGGAGAAGCCACGTGCCACAAACCTCGCCTTGTGTTTCTCGATGCTTCCATCTGTAGCATGCTTGATCTTGTAGATCCATTTCGAAGTCACAATAGACTTCCCTTTTGGTCTTGGAACTACCTCCCATACATCATTCTTCATGATCGAATGGTATTCCTTGATCATGATATCCTTCCATTCTTTCTTCTTTGCCGCTTCCTCGTAGTTGGCAGGTTCTTTGTCAATGATGTCGCACAATAGGGCTACATAGCTGGAGTATGGCCTCGGTCTCTTGCTTTCTCTGTGCATCCCTTCTAGAGCGCCATACTTCTCTGCATTTTGTATTGCTTCTCGTACCCATGTTGGTTTCCTCTTGTGGGAGTTCTTCTCACAAGGTGGATCTATAGTTTCTTGTGGTTCTTCCATCTCGTGGTCTTCATGATCTTCTTGAACTATTTCTTCCATTACTGCATCTCTGATCCTGGGAAATTCAGGTTCTTCAGTGTCTTCAATAGGTAACTTTCTGGATTTGTTGTAGGCTGATTCTTCGTCAAATGTCACATCTCTGCTGATGTCAATCTTCTTGAATTCTGGGAAATATATTCGGTAGGCCTTCAAACTTTCATTGTATCCTACGATTATACCCTTCTTTCCTGAAGGATCTAGCTTCGTCCTCTTCTCCTTCGAAATGTGTATGTACACTGGGAAGCCAAATATCCTGAGATGGCTGACTTCTGGTTTCTCACCAGAGAACACTTCTTTTGGAGTCTTGTTGTCTAGTACTCGATGAGGAGTACGGTTCTGCACATACACCGCTGTCCTCGCAGCTTTTTCCCATAAATGCATCGGAAGATCCTGGTCATGAAGCATTTCTCTCGCTGCTTCCATTATTGTTCTATTCTTTCTTTCTGCAACGCCATTCTGTTGTGGATTGTATGGAGTGGTCAACTCCCTCTTAATCCCAGATTCCCTGCATAGATTCTTGAAATCTTCCGAGGTGAATTCTCCGCCATTATCCGATCAAAAGGTCTTGATTCTTTTCTTAGTTTGGTTCTTGATCAAGGCTTTGAATTCCTTGAACTTGCTGAATACTTCATCTTTACTTTTCAAGAAATATATCCAAGTCTTACGGGAAAAGTCATCAATAAATGAAACATAATATACATACCCACTCAATGAACTAGATGACATAGGACCGCATACATCAGAGTGGATGATTTCCAATATTCCTTTTGCTTTGCTTTCGCTACTTGGAAATGCCTTCTTTACGTTCTTTCCCTTCGCACATCCTTTGCAAACGCCTTCATGCTTCGAATGGATTTCTGGAAGCCCTTCAACTGCTTTGCTTGCAATGGGTAGTGCTCTATAGTGCACATGTGCAAGCCTTCTATGCCATAATTCACTTGGATCCATGGAGTCATGAACCAAGGCTTGTTCAGTTTGGCCCTTCAATTTGTACAAACCTCCCTCTTGATCTCCAATCACAATTGCATCATCTATAGTCTTTCCCTTTGGCCACATTAGGACTTGGCCATCAACAAATGAAACCCTCATACCTTTATCATCTAGTGTTGATATGGAGAGAAGGTTCTTCTTTAGTCCTGGAACATATAGGGCATCCTTCATCTTCAGATATTTTCCAGAGTCTAGCTTGTATGAAGCTTCTCCACTTCCTTTTATAGGGTATTGGTAATCATCCCCAAGTTTCACCTTGTGAGGTGACTCATGTTCATATAGATTTCTGAAGCATTCTTTATATATCGTCATATGCTTGGAAGCTCCACTATCTACAATCCAATCATTACTTCCATGTGTGATAGTGCCCGTGAGTGTTGATATCAGGACATACTCTTCATCACTTTTTTCTCTGGCTCTCTTCCTTGGAGGTTCATCATCTTCTGCGGTGTGAGCATGGTGCCTTTTCTTGTTGTGGGGTCCATTTCTATTTCTGGGACAATCTCTGGAGTAGTGTCCCTTCTCATCACAAGTATAACATCTAACGTTGGATAGATTTCTCCTGGATATTCTAAAGTTCTCCCTCTAACTTTGGTGGTGGTGTTTCTCCCTCTTAGTGTGATGATGGTGCTCCCTCTTTTTATTATTCCTTCTGGTATGTGTTGTGAGAGCTTGATCATCATTTGCTCCGATCTTCTCTTCTCGAGCCACAAGTCGAGCTTCTTCTTGTGAGCATTCTTCCCATAGCCTACTGAATGTGATTAACTTCTTTCTGGCACATATCCCTTGAATGAATGAGTCCCATGATCTTGGGAGACCATTCAAGGTGGTCATCACAATCTCTCCTTCTTCTACCTTTTCTCCAACAGCTTCAAGTTGCTCCTTGATTTGAGAGACCCTTGTAAAATAAGACTGCATGGTCTCTGCATTTTGAATCTTCACATTCTTGAGTTGGTTCCTCAAGGTCATTTTCTGATTTATGTTCTTCCCTTCAAATAGCTTTGTCAAAGCATCAAACATCAAATTAGGTGTCTTCAAGGATGACACATGTGGGATGAGATGAACCTTAATGGAATATACAATGATTCTCTTGGTATTAACCAAGTTCTTCATATGTAAGGCTTTAGCCTCATCTCCCTCCGATGATGGAACCTCTTCATTTACATACTTGTCTAATTCATTTTCTTCAAGGACAAGGGCAATCCTATACTTCCATGCTCGGAAGTTATCAGCTCCTTCAAGATTATCCTCAAGCTTGGTGTGGTGAGACATATTAAATGAGAACTTCAAATGGAAATAACAAAGCTTTTAGGTCTTACCACTTTAAGATGCCAAAACTGGTTCTGGAGCTGGCTGGCCTAGGGTTTGTTAGAGAAACCCTAATTTTGCAAACTTGGAATTTGGAACTTCTGATTGGACAGATAGATGCGCCTCCTCAAGGAGAGTTTCCCAATGTACTCACTTCTCCAAATCAGTGAACAAAAACCCAAAATTGTCGATGCCCTGGTTTTCCTCCAGCAGTAGTGACAGGCCAAAAAATGAAAATTCTCAGAATCCAATTCTGCTTTGACACAAAGATGCGCCCTCATAGGGCAAGTTATCCTTACCTCTTTTTCTTGATGATCTATGGAGAGAAGACCCCAAACTTAGAAGCCCTATCTTCCTGCAAGTGTACAATGTCTTCTTTTTAGGTTAGCTCTGATACCATGTTAGTTTTCCTACTTTTAATCAATATTATCTAGGATCTTAACTGAAAGAATAACATGCACAACATAACACAAGAGACACAAAGATTTTCCTCGGGGAAACCATAAAGGAGAAAACCCCGCAACTTCCTCAAGGATAGAATCGTCACCAATACAATATCACAAAGGTAAAACCCCAAAACAAGATGGTCTTCGGCAACTCCTCTCTCTTTCTCCTATGCGAACTTGTCCTCTCTCTCTCACTTATACGAACTTGAGTGAGTGAGTGTGTGTTCAAATGAGAGAGCCTTGCTCTCTATTTATACTTTACTTTCACTTGACCTTTTTCACTTTCTAGGTCATCCCCATCTAAACTTGACTGGGTCGACTTCTCTAGGGGACTCAATAACCCTAATAGAATTGACTCTAGGGGGATCTATTGCCCCAACTTACAATGGAGGATTTACCTCAATGACTTTACATGACCAAATGTAATAAAGACATCTCTGACTGGAGGAATAAACATCTCCGTCGGAGGTACAAATAAAGTACAATAATAATAACAATATAAAATACAAGTGAATATCTTCCAAATTTACAATTACATCAACACTTATTGCCATGGTTGACCATCTAAAACAGATTTCTAGGAGGTTTTAGAATATTACACTCTCTCGTATTTATAGAGAACTTAATGTGGTGGCAGATAAGCTCTTAGAACAAGGTATTCTTATGGGCGAAAATCATTATAGTATCACTAAATTTTAGGATGGTTGGGATTTTATCCTTATACAATATGTTCTCCTTGATTTATGATACTTTCCACTTAGGTTGTGTCTTGCCATGGTTAGTTGTGTTTTTTCTAGTATTTATACTAAAGTGATTTGTTGGCACCTTTTGTAATATGTCGGTTCCTAGATTTTACTTGCTTGTATTGGTCACATTGACAAGGAAAATTATGAACTAGTTTTCCTTTTGGGAACATAGTGATATATTTTTGTATGTGCTTTAAGCACTTGATGATTGTATCTTTCTTTCTCCTTGAATAGACAATAGATTTTTTTTCTTTGAAAAAATAACCCAAGTCCCATGTCAAAGTGTTGATGTTAACTCCCCACTAAAGATATTTGAGGTCAATACTTGTCAAAGAACATTGATCTCTAACATGGTTACGTGGATCCAAATACATAGATCCACCCATATCCAAAAAAAAAGCCATCTAATTGTAAAAGGTCAGATGGGGATCTCGAAGGAATACCATAATAGAGAATGTGCAAATTGAACATTGGTAGTCATAACTTTCTTTGGACTTCCTTCCATGATGTTCTCTACACAAGGGGGTGTAGAGTCATCACATTTAGCCTCTAAATCATGCCAAACATCTATTTAACTGGTTACTATCTCTTGATGATGGGATACATTTCATAGAGGGTACAACTCTCCTTGAATTTGCGGTCTCCCTTCTTCATATATTCACAAATTGCATACATATCCTGGATTTTTTTTATCACCAACATTCGTTTCTCTCATGGCATGTTTCACCACATTGCCATTCTTCAATTCTATGAAGGTTTGAGAATGACACTTTCTAATGGTTGTAGTGCACTCAATATTGACGATAAACACGTCATATAATATCTCAGATTGAAGCCCTGTAAATGCTTTATCAAGACATTGATTTGGAAATGATCTAAGTATTATATCAAACCTAGTTCCTTGCAAGACCTACTTTCATTACCAGAAAGCCCTAAAAAATAATAGATTTCAAATTGCAATATCTCCTTCATCCAAACTCCAATTCGTATGATTTTTTTTTAAATCCCGCATTTTTGTGATGAGAATGCAAATTTATAATTAGTTTCTATAAATTATGCTGAAAATACTTAGAAACTAATTTAAATGTCACATCCCTTTTTTCCTTGTTGACAACCTATAAAACAGGAGGAAACAATCTCTTTTGGGCCCTGGAAATTGCTTTGATAACATTTGTTACCTTTGATTTCAATATGAAAACACACATACGCTATTTATGAATAACATAGAAAACCTCTTTACTTTATAATACAAGAGCCCTTTAAGGTAGGACATCACCTTACTTTTGACCATTTTATAAAAGGAATTCACTCATGTTCACTTGTCTCTTCGAGGGGCAACCTCTAATTGAGTAGAGCTCTAATTACAATATGATTCACGGAACCTTTGATCACATGATTTCAACTTCTTTATATAATTTCTACCTAATCTTCTAGGAACTCTCTAGAGAATGAACTTTTTAATAAGAATAACCTTCTTACAACTATTGCTTTTCACACTACATCTAGTTCAGGAGTCTTATTTAATAGAGATAGCCTCAATACATAACATCTCATCTATCTACTCAAGGGGATTAAGGTAGGATCGTAACAATTGAACTTACTTGCCCCCAAAAGATTGTCCACACAATATTTTTCTCCAAGTAGTTTTATCTCTTGATTGCACCGAGAGGAGCGAGGTGCTCTACAACCTAGTATAGGGGAGATGTTGTAACGTAATATAACGTTACCATAATTAAAAAAATTCATGTTAGGCTCATAAATAAAAAAATATGAAAAGTAATTAAACCAACATAGATCCATCTTAAATTGGGATCTATCAAGCACAAAGAGGGATCCAATTTCTTCAAGTGAAATTGAAATTTGATCCCTCTCTTTCTTGATACATTCGGGTTTAAGTTTTATTTTTTATTTTTATTTTGTAGGCATCATTACAATATTGAGTAGAGCTCTAATTACAATATGATTCATGGAACATTTGATCACATGATTTCTACTTCTTTATATAATTTCTACCTAATCTTCTAGGAACTCTCTAGAGAATGAACTTTTTAATAAGAAAAACCTTCTTACAACTATTGCTTTTCACACTACATCTAGTTCATGAGTCTTATTTAATAGAGATAGCCTCAATACATAACATCTCATCTATCTACTCAAGGGGATTAAGGTAGGATCATAACAATTGAACTTACTTGCCCCCAAAAGATTGTCCACACAATATTTTTCTCCAAGTAGTCTCGTCTCTTGATTGCACCGAGAGGAGCGAGGTGCTCTACAACCTAGTATAGGGGAGATGTTGTAACGTAATATAACGTTACCATAATTAAAAAAATTCATGTTAGGCTCATAAATAAAAAAAATGAAAAGTAATTAAACCAACATAGATCCATCTTAAATTGGGATCTATCAAGCACAAAGAGGGATCCAATTTCTTCAAGTGAAATTGAAATTTGATCCCTCTCTGTCTTGATACGTTCGGGTTTAAGTTTTATTTTTATTTTTATTTTGTAGGCATCATTACAATGGGGCTCAACAAAAGCATCGTATCACTTACAAGAATTGAACCTACCCAAGCTACAACCAATGGACAAGATCCCCTTCCATTAACCGGTCAACATCATCATCATGAACTTTGAATAAAGTTTTGATGCTACTAGATTTTTTATTTGTTTTTTAAGTTGTTGATCCTCCTAAGACTCCCATCTGGCAACACTTCTTGCGAATTATTAATCGACATACGGTTTTCATTTCAGTGAAAGGCATTTTCTTGGGTCATTTGGTTCAACTCGCTTCCTATGATAGGAGACATCAGAACTCAGAGCTCCCATCGTCAGAACTCAGAGCTCTCCATGGCTTCTCGGAAGGGGGATAATTGCGGGTATATTCACCAGTTTGACGATGTTAGGATGCCCACCTGTAGTTATTTTGCTAGGTTTGGAGAGTTCCGCGAGCCCAACCGCATCCACAAGCACACTAATAAAGATACCAGGGAGGGCAATAAGTAAGTTTCCCTTCCTTCTTGTCTTATGGATCTTGAAAATTTTGAGATACTCTTTTTCGAAAGCCCTAGATTATCCCGCAGGTTTCTGTTATTAGAATTCCTTTGTTTAATATAAGTTACTTTGCCATAATAGAACCAATCCGTTAAAAGGGGCATGGTAACTTTAGAGAACAAAAAGAAAATTGAAATTGACAATGTGAATTGGCCTTACCCATGACCTGGATGGAATCAATTAGTTTTGCTAAACGTTGGCTTCGAGAAAGTGAATTTCTGGTTGTACTATGGTAAAGATGATGGATATAATGTTTTGCCAATCAGTAAAATGGACACAAATAGTAAGTACCAAATAATAACTTGTTTAAAAACTGCTAGACCGAATAAGTTCTAGTTTACTAAGCTTTCACTAAAAAGGTGGCTGGTGGGATCTGTGGTAACACAGAGGATAGAAGAATATGCAAGTTATGTGATTGAAATATAGCTGAAGATGAAACTGACTCACTCCTGAAATGACCAGCTTGCACAGCATTCACATTTAATAGAAGATAACCGATGCCAACCATACATTCTGATTATGACTAGTCGTGATAAATAATTTATTGGATCACGAAGCCCATCTTGAAACATGGCCTGACAGATTTTATGGTCTCATTCAACATTAAACAGAGGGAAAAGCTATTCATGAAAGTTATTCACTGCAGTCTGCTCCTGATGGTCACCAGCTTCTTACCCAGTCAGCAAGAAATTCTTGAAGTAGCAACCTCCTTTTTTCACTCCCAATGGAGGAGAGGTGTTAAGAATCTGTCTCAACACCGTGTATACTACTCCAGGCATCAAACATGCTTGGAGACAATGTGAGAATTATGAATGAACAACAGATATAAAGTGCATTCACAATGCAGCCATGTAGTAACACTCACACAAATAATACAAATTGTATTATAAAGGGTGCCTTTAATAGATGAACACATACAAGAAACAACTCAAAGAAAACCATGGTTAACCCAATACTATGGATGTCGAGTACTCCCTTATCTTCTCAAGGCTAGGTGAATCAATTGCCTTATTGCCTTATTCTGAACCGTCATATGTTATCATTGATTCCTCATTATTGGAGATGTGCAGGAAACAATGTGTCATTAACCAAAATCATTTGTTTTACTTCCATTTCATGTTCTATTTTGGATTTGTCCCATCTAAACCACTTATTGCTAATAACATTAGATTATAAGGCCTCTTGCACCTCAATTATATGCTCAAGAAAATTGAAGAAGGCCGCATATCTTGCATCAACCCCTTTGAGTACTTCCGCATGATCAATGAATGGTAAATGGCATAAATTGTGAACCTTGATTACATAGCCTAATCCCAAGGGGATCAAGAGAGTTGAACCCGTGACCTCCCCAACTTTGTGGGAGGGGGGGAGAGATCTCACGTCTAGCTCATGACCACTTGATATATATATATATATATATATATATGTATTAGGCATTTGGTTAGTTCCATGTTAGCAGGGGCCCAGTTCGTATTCCCTTGGGTTAGGTGCACTAGTCTTAAGTTGATGTGTTTAATAGGGATGCCATCCATGAATGTGGGGAAGCATCCCTTTTGTTTCTGTTATCACATATATAGTAGCCGGATTACCATACACTATTTTTCAGATTCCAGTACACTTTTCAGCCAGTTCCCTTACATTGAGATGCTGAGATGAGCATCTATTTTGGATCATGATTATTATATGGACAACAGTTTTAGTCCCCATGCCATGACTGAGTTTTAGGACACTTAGAGAGATGACCGATGTAGCCATTTAGCCATTTATACAGAGCAGTCAGTATTGCCCAGAGTTATAGCAATAGTTTCAGAGGACAGATGATGGTTCAGATATTGTGCATTCAGGTATATGACTCAGCAGGTATATTTTGGTGTTATGGTTATATTGCTTTTATATTTATTCTTGTAGCATTTCTTAGCATTTAGTGTCATGATCTGGCGATCATATAGATATATGGACCTGATTGTACTTTTATATATATTATATTGTCCCCACTCGGACTTAGAAGTTCACTACCCATACTCATTGGTTTTACCCTCCCTAGGGAGAATAGAGGTGATCATTCCCACCATACTTTGGCTTGCTAGTGTTGGTCTCATTATTCACTATCTTCATCCATCCATTACCTACCAGTTTGTTATTTACCTTGAATTACTACTTGACTAGTGGCATGGAGGACCTTCCCCCGCTTTAGCCTCTGTGTTGGATAAGCTTCCCTGTTTATTTGTGTCTCGGCTTTGAGTTGGTGACAGAACTTACCTTTGGTGAGTTGGATTGTAGTCCTAAATCATTCTGGTCGGTTGTCCCGATGTTTGGCACTGGTACGAACTCCCCCTAGTCACTTAAGATGTGTTGGCTAAAACTGAAAGCTCATGTACTACTTATGGAAACCTATGTAAATTCGCCCAGGAAACTGTAAACTCTAGAATGTGTTTATCAACACACATGAGTAAAGAGCAAGAGCAATGAAAAGCTAAAAATACTCCTTGAAGAGTATAATGAAAGGTCCAAAAAAGCAATGGTTCTTAAACTCTATATCTAAACGATCGCTGACCTTATATGTATATGTACAAACATGCCCTAGATGCAAGCTGCAATTAGTTGTGCTTATCAGCACACCTGAGATCCGAAGGGTTATGTAGGCCAAAAAGGCCATGGAATGAAATCAATGGATCCTAATGAAATTGGATCATCTTTTATAAAAGTAGACATGGTGCCTAAGTTGAATAAGCACTCTTTAAACAACTTACCCATCTGTGAGAAATTGCCATCCCCCGTGTTATCTGCTTGTCCAACATATGTTAGAGTGTGTATTCCCTTTTCCATTTCCCAAGTGTCACAATGTCAAGTCAGTAGTCATCCCTTAGCCTAGCCTTTTATTTTCAGTCTTCACCCTTCACTAGCAAATTGATCACAACTGTGAAGTGAGTATGGTCTTGAAAGTCTGGTCTGAGTAGTAATAATAATTAATGACTTTATATATTTGGTTTTAGATCGCCAGTAATGATTACTTCTTGTTATAATTGCTATTTGAATGAATTGTAGAGCATGCTTTAACCTTTGACACCTTGCAGCATTTTGATGGTAGCTTGAGTTATATTTTTGGTCATGTTGACTTGGTCAAACCCAGTTTGACCAAGAGTCAACCACAGGACATGAGGTGGCAGACCTCAGATGATACAGAGATATGATATATGGTCTAGTACAGGTCACCATGGTGGTTCTATGTAGTGGTTTCAGACTTATGGTGATGATTTGTGCTTTTCAGCACTTTTACAAGTTATTATTATTTGGTCTACCAGATATGATGGACATTTGTTTTTGACTATACAGAGATCTATATGGTGTATGAGTACACATCTTAGATGGATTTGGGCTCCCTGAGTCCAATGAGACAGTCTGTTTTCAGTTCTGGGCAGTTATAGTAATTTTTAGCCTCAATTGGCTATCCTAGTGCAGTTTTGGCCTATTCGAGGCCTTGTCAGAGTAGTGATGAGATTTGTTGAGTTCACCTAGGGCGCTGTGCATGGAGGGGGTGGTCCAGCCACTTGACATTACCATATTACCCCCCTCCCAGAGAGCCTGGTGGCCTCACCTTGACAGCGCAGGCACTCCAGGAGGCAGTTTGGGCATGTTCACATTTCCCGAGGCAGTTAAAAAGTGGTAAAAATGGCTACTAAGGGATTCGATTTGGGCTACTGAGGCAAGGGCTTGGCATGGGATGATGTTTGATGATGAGAGTGATGTCTTCCACACCTTCTCCAGTAGTTTCAGCTTTCAGTGGGGCCTACACTCTTCACTCCGACATTTTATATGATTTTCTGGAGCCTCCAAAGGCTCACGACTTTCCCAGAGAGGCACGATTTGGTGTTTAAAGCATTATTTTATTGATATTGTGCCATGGGGATTGACCAAGGGTGTTAGAAATTACCCCTTGGACCCACCATGAGCTAGATCTTATATTTTATCATTGAGATTTGGTGGGACCCCTCTCCTAGGGCAATTTGGTCCATTGATGTATTGTATTGTTATATTGATCCATGTACTTTATTGTTGAGCTCATCTCAACCATTGATTATATCACTTTGATCTTTTAATCTTAGCCATCCATTCAAAAGGTGGTTAGGGTTTTGGTCTCTCTCCATCCTATTTAAAGGAGAGAGCTTCTCATTGTAAAGGGTCTTTGGCTCTTGGAATCTCGATAATAGAAAAACATTCTTGTGGAAATTCTTGGGTCTCCTTTGCATCTGGTGTTCTTAGATGGTGATTGGAAAGTCTTTTGCATCCTAGCATTTGGAATTTGTGGTAAGATCTATATTTTTTTGGAAACTTTTGTCTTGTCTACAGGAGGGCGACTTCAACTTGGGCGTTTTTGCAAGGCTTCTTCAACTCGCTCACTTTCCATTCGCTTGTATCAGGGGGTTATCATTAGTATCATTGTGATCTATGCTATCTTTCTGTTATTTCTCTTGTGGCATTAGTCTCATCTTTTGTTTGCAGCAAATCTGATATGGTTGACGTTTGTTGTGCAGGAGAGAGGGCGCATTGGCTTCCTTGGACTAAATCGACTTCATAGAAAACTACCTTAAAGCTTCTCAAATTGATTGGGTTTGCATAGATCATCATCATCAAGGCATCTACAAGGTTATCCAAGTAAGATCCACAGGTTTGTCTACTATTTCTTGATCCCAATCCATTGGCATAAGCAAATAATTGTTAAAACCCTCATTTTACTTTTTTATTTCAGATCTACTTAGATCTAGTAGGATTTTGGGTAAGATATTGAAAACCCACCTCTATAGCATCCGCGGCAATTCGGATCTATAGTTTGGTGTGGATTGGCTTCCATTTGACCCCTTTCCCAAGGCACCTTAGCCTCTCCAAGTGAGGTCGCACTTCTTGGTTGGGTGAGTTCTACTAGTTCTAAGACCTGGGTAGGTGAGATCCCACTTGATCCATAATCTCCACACTCGATAACCTACCCTTAGTGCTTCACCTTGTGGGCCCCATTCCTCATTTTGAGGGTTGTGCCCCACTTGGGTCACTTGGTGATGCATTTTGAATCTCATATCTACTGAGATCTAGCCATTGGATGACCTTGATCTTCAAAACCCACCTTGATTTACACCTTAACATCCTTGATCTATAGTTTGGTGGACATCCAACTCCATTTGGCCCATTTTCCAAGGCACTGATCCTTCTCCAAGCCCTCACGACTTTCCTGGGTTGTTGAGTTTGCTTGTGGCTTGATCTTTGTCTGGTTGCTTGAGCACTTAGATATTGTCATATCCCTTCATCAAGCAAAGCTAGAAAGCCCTAACTGTTAGATCTCTGATTTGCGACACTTTCCCTGTTTTAAGGGTCACGTTTCCCAAGGCAGTTGATTTTGACCATTTAAAACTAGCTCTGAATCCTGGAATCATACTTTCTCCTAGAATCACTGTGTGTTATCCTTTACTATCATATCACACCTTTCCTAAGCCTCCACAGTGGTCCGACTTCCTTAATTCTAGGGTTCCATACCTGTCACCCTACGTACTTCATTAGATTGATTTGATCTGGTGATTGGGTTGATCTCTCCTATCAGGAGTAGATCCGAGTCTCCCCCTTGCTATCTTGGCTTTGATAGCTAAAGCGAAGAGTGCCTTGGTTGGCGTGACAACCATCCATTTGGGAACTAAGACCCTCTTGGTTCGTCACTTTAGTTGCCTGTCCCCTCTACCATCCACCTTGGATCCATCTGTAGGGGCAACTACAAGATCGGTGATAACATTTTGGCGTTGCTGCTGGGGAGGTAGAGGCTTACCTTCGGTGTCTGCGAGTGTCCATGCGTTAATTCATATCTTATCGCATCCGGTATTTTGCCCGGGTGATTGCATTTTCAATTTCATAATTACTTCAATCACCATTTTAATTATCACTCATCTCACCTCTCCTACGACATATTTCATTTCGGTGAATTACTTGTGTGGTTCACCTGGTGACTCCACCCCGCGACTCTACTGAGGACCGAACCCAATGTATAAATCCTAAGTTCTTAGAACGTCTTAATCTTGAAGGATCACCTATAAATTACATTCGGAACAGAAGACAAATCAAAGAAGGCTCGTCCAATTTTCTTTGGAAGATCTACAATCACTCTTCTTCTCCGAATCACTCTTTGGGATCTCCTTCAACCTCATCTATTCCAATGGCCGGAACAAACTCTGGAAACCAGAATGTTCCTCCTCCCCCACAAAATCCTAGGATCTTCGGAAGGAAGGCTAAGCCATCTCCTTTAGATTTTTCTCAAATCCAGGCAGCACCCCATGATATGCCTGAGAAGTATTTTGAAAAGGTTCCCAAGTTTGATGGAGTGTCTGCTATCTCTATTGAAGATCATGTTGATAAAGTATGGGAACACATGGAAGCATATGGAGCATCTGAGGAAGATGTTTTCATGAGGGGTCTCCTGGCATCTTTAGAAGGAGATGTTCGGAAGTGGTTTGACAGGTTGCCTGCCTCATCCATCGATGGGTATGACAACTTTGTCAACAAGCTTAATAGTGAGTGGTCCCATAAGTTAGATGGGAAATTTCTCTTACATCAACTGTTTGACATCAAGAAAATAGAAAATGAAACAGTCCATGAGTTTAACATAAGATTTGACAAGACTGTAACTAATATCCCCAAAGAGATTAAACCAAAAGATCAAGCGATTGTTATTCATTACTTGAATGCATTCGAAGGATGGCTTGGTTATCACTTGAAGGATAAGAATCCCAATGACTTAAAGACTGCCCAATTCAATGCAAAGATGGCTGAGCAGAATGCAACATCTATGGGGAAACAAATTTTTTTCAATCACCCATCCACTTCTAGGGTTGAACCTAAGCTCTGAAAGCCCAAGGAACCTGTGAGTGAGCCAAAGGAATCAAATGACACGTTAGAGACCATGCAAGAAATGATGAGACAACTAACTGTCCTGACTAAGAGTGTCGCTAGTTTGAATGACCCTGAGAGACATAGAAACCCTTATGGCCCAAAACCTTACTGGAACAACAATAGGAGGCTCGAGGGGGAAAGATAGACGATGACCTGAGTATCCAGAAAGTTTTGAAAAGAAGAATGTGAACTGGTGTGATGAAATAGAGGGAGAGCCTTCTGACACCAACTACCTTGATGATCAACCAGATAACATCAACTTTATAAATGACTTATCTTTTGATGAAGATTTTGGAAGAATTCTTTTAGAAGAAGAGCCATGGGAGCAAGAAGAAGAAATAATTGAAGAACCTAGCTCCTCATGTTGTGCCATAAATCTCCTAGAACCTAAGGAACAACCAAAGTATCAAATCTATAAACGAGGAAGTAATTCCCAACCTTCTTTCCTGGACAAACATAACAAAATTAATGAAGATAAAGAGGAGGAAGAAGATCTTGCTGTTAATGATTATGACCTAAAAATTGATATGAAGAAAGAGTTAAGCAAGATAATGTGTAATATCCTTGCCATTGAGTTAATGAAAGTGCCCTCTGTCAAAAGCCAAGTAGAGGAGTTCTTTCATGGCATTGGCCAAGAGAAGACTCCTGAGGTTGTCTTGGAATCCTGTCACATTCAGAGCCTTAGTTGAACACAACCTAGTAAAGTTGAAAAGGATCTACCAATAAACATCCATTCTGCCATTCATGAGAGAAAGAATGGTGGTCACCCTCCCTTTTACCTTACCTTGCACATTCAGAATATGCTCCTCCACAACTGCATGTTGGATTCTAGAGTAGCTATGAATGTCGTGCCCTTGCATGTCATGAAGGAAATGGGACTTGAAGTGACTAGACCTTATGGAAATGTTTATGGTATAGATTCCTGACAAGTGCAGTCCTATGGTTTAATCAAGAACCTTAGAGCTGATCTTTTTGCATGCTCAGACATTTCTCCCATGATGGATGTAGTAGTGATTGATTTGCCCCCAACATATGGAATGCTCTTATCTAGGAAGTGGGCAGCCGGTTTAGGTGGATACCTTATGATGGATTTATCATATATCTGTGTTCCTAACTCTGATGGAGCCTTGATTAGGGTGAATAGAGAACCTTGCCATGCCAAGCATTTGGAATCATTTGATGAGGGGATAAAAAACACATATGGGGATGAATTGTTAAACAATGCCAAAACTAATTTTGTTGAAGATGAAAATGAACTTTGGGAGAATGAGCAAATATAAAATATGTTCATGGTTATGGAAGATTTTGATTCTTCTTTCGAAGAAGAACAAATTGCTGAGCTTGCTAGAAGGATAAATTTGGATTTACTTAGAAATGAGTTTGCTGAAGAAATAGATGAATTAAGAAGGAATGAGAATCAACCTCAGGTCCATGAGCAAAATAATGTAATAAATCAAGAACAAGTCATTGAAAATTAAACACCTGAGGAAATTGATGATGATTTAGATGATATAAGAAGAGGTGAACGTTTGCCTAGATTAGTTATTGAAATGAATGCACTTATTGATAGTAATTTAACAATTTAAATCAAGGTTTGGAACCAATTCTCCCATGGGAGAATCATCTTGAGCGAACAAATATCGAAGAAAATGTCATTGAGGATCCTGTTCCTATAGTCGATGAGTTTGATGACATTAGGCGTGGTGAGAGAATTCCTTTTAGTGTTAGAGAGTGGTTTCCCCTAACTAATCATAATAGAGAAAGGGAAAGCCAGGGGCTTCCACCTATTTATCCTTGGGAAAATCGACCTGCTACAGCTGCTATAGCTGAACCTAATGAGGAATCTGAGGTATCCCATTATTCTGATATGGATGATTCCTTATCTCACTTATCCTTAGAAGATGATAATCTAGTTCGAATTCATGATAACTCTCTAAGTTGGGAAGAGGATACCTTAATTAATGATGCACCTGAAGGGGATTTAAACTTAAACAACCTCATTATTTTTCAAACTCCTTCAGACTCTCAGAACAATGTTTTATCTGCATATCCTCATGTCCCTGATTTTCTTCTACCACATGAGTCATCTAGTCATCATAGTCATGATCTTTCTCACATTCCTAGTTCTTCGGTATCTCATTCTGAGTTAGTTCCAACCGAGTTGGAAAACATGCGCATTCCAGTTCCTTTAGGGGAAGGCTCTAGTCGTAATACTGTCACATCTCATGAGCCACCTCCCTTGGAAGAACATAGAGATTTCTGGACTGTAGGAGAAGTTGTTAAAAATGTAGTATCTCCTCATGAGGATGAGCCAAGTGAAAGAGTCCAAGAGACGAGAAGAGAGATTCGAGAAGTCCTTGTTGGTAGGATAGCCATTTCCATTGATGGTGGTCTACCCAGAGTCAATGCAGTCCCTCCTAGGAGGAACTCAAGCATTTTCACCCCGCAACCGTGAAACCTTGCTGAAATCCACCCTATGCCTATTCATAACATTGGAGTTGTTCCTGAGTCTATTAACCGGAATAGATTTCCTACAAGAAGTCAAGTTGTCATTCCGAACCATTTATTGCATATCAGGTCAGGACAGGCTGGTGATCTTTGGGTTGGACCATTCACGGTAGAGCAGTGCTTTGGTGACATGTGTTTCTTGACTACTGGTAGTGGACGACGTATATTACTTCCTATCAACCAAAGGGAGTTGAGGGATTATATCCCTGACCTCACTTAGTGGTCTTCTTTGTTTGCCGTGCCTTGCCTGGTAGATTAGAGTAGGTAGGAACTGAATAAGACAAAATAGCAGCACCCAGATGATAGATCTGGAAAATGACTAAGAACCCACAAGTGCGTGTCCCTTAAGAGATAGCTAGTGCCTTGGATCGAGGGGTAAATGAACTTGGATTTCCACCAAAGTTGGTCTCTAAGGTTCTTTAATTAATCAAGAGGTGGGTTTTAGTTATTAATTCCAAATTATTGCCAGATCTATCAGATCTATAAAACTAGGGTTTTAATAGTGAGGGTTTGAAGTGACCAATGGGTAAAATGCATGAAAACCAATACGTACCTTATAGATCTTACCTCAAATGCTTGCGGCTTCCAAGTACATCGATGATCCTTCTGTCTAGTTCCAATTCCAAGCTAGATCCAAGTGATTCCAAGCAAAAATGTCCTAGCCCAAGGAGGAAAAGTGTCTTCCTTTACCTGCAAATTCAAACTACCTAAGTTAGATTTGATCAACGGATAAAAGATGAGCTATGCACGACATATCAAAAGAAGTAAATTAATGGACAAAGCACAATTGAAAAAATCCCTTCAAGATGAAGACGTCATGCCCAATAGAAGATGTGGGAAACCCCTGCAATCATCCCTTCAAGCAATTCGCACCCCTGCAAAAGATGAATTCGGTCTCCCTCTGAAGATGTTGAAAATCACCTGTGAACAACTTAGATTTCTATAAGAAAGATGTATAATCATGTACAAGAACATTCATCAAAGCACAAGAAGTAGATCTACAAAATAATATTTTATCTCAAGATTTCCAGAGCCCAAAGGTGCCTTTACAATGAGGGGGTCTCTTCCTTAAATAGGAATGAGAGAGACCAAAACCCTAACCACTTTATGAATGAGTGGTGGAGATCAAAAGATAAATACAATATAATCGAGGACTATGATGAGCCGGAGTGATAACA
Source organism: Larix kaempferi (assembly GCA_027924585.1). Lineage (NCBI taxonomy): Eukaryota > Viridiplantae > Streptophyta > Pinopsida > Pinales > Pinaceae > Larix > Larix kaempferi. Next base: position 6,955,951 of record BSBM01000268.1, read on the forward strand.
CATTGATCAACTCACTAAGAAGGGGTGCATACTCACTAAAGTGGCCCTAGGGGGGTTGCACCACATGGTGGGGCTAGGAGGTATTAATGTCCTTCACTAGCATCACCCCATGGCACAAGGATATAAGATATGACTCAATAACATGTCAAGGTGACCAAGTGACCAAATCGTGGCCACCTCAATAGCTGAATAATACATTAAAATAAAGCCCTAGAGTGCGTGTGGACCCCACTGAATGATGAAAGTTGTGTCGAAAGGTGTGGGATGCATCATGAATGACCTTTGAACAAACCTCATGCCAATTCCTTGCCTCACTTGCCCAAATCGATTTCTTCAATGACCATTTTATTCCATTTTTTATCCTCGAAAAATCACTTGTAAATCCATAAAATGCTTGTAGCTCTCTTCCTAGTGCCCGGGGCATAAATCTGACTGTATCGAAGTGTCTGGGGGTATGGCTATATGGTAATAACAAGTGGCTGGACCCCATACTCCCTCTGTAGCGCCCTAGGTGAACCAAATAATAAACCAACTGTGCTGCCAGGCCATTTAATAATGGCAAATCTGTGGAAAAGTGACAATCTGAATGAAATCTCGTCCAGGAGTGCCTGTAACTGAAATCTGAGTGTACCAGAGGACTCGAAAGGTCCAAATGCACTAGAGATGAATACTCATACATCCTGTGGCTACTTGGATAATCAATCTGTAGTTTCAACCATGCCCGGGCCAATAAAAAAATGTTTTGTAAATAATAATAACTATAAGAATCCATCAAAACATCAAGTGAAACTTGTGTCTGCTGCATGGAACCATCAAAGGGGCATCAAAGGACCATAAATCATCAACCTCGAACATCACTGGTCCAAACTCATCTCAGATCTTATAGTTGACTTGGTCAAACTAGGTTTGACCAGGTCAAGACTAATCAAAATATGACCCAGGCTAAAAATGCCTGATGCTATAAGTGCAAAATGGTTAATGTATGCTCTTTTAATCATTCTAATAGCAAGACTTAAAGTAAGAAGCATAATTTCACGGGCGATTAATCAATAATTACATCAAATATAAGTTTAAATCATCATTTACTCAAAATAGAACCTCAAGGATATACCCATTTCATAGACGTGAACATTTTGCTAGCAAAGGGTGAGGGTGAAGAATGCAAGGCTAGGATAAGGGGATGACTTGACCGACTCAACACTGTGATACTTTGGATGAGGGAAAAATGAATACACACTTAAGCATATGTTGGATAATAAACACACAGGGAATGGCAGTGTCTCACAAATGGAATAAGTTGTTTAGAGAGGTGCTTATTCAACCTTGGCAAATGTCTACAACTCACACCCAAGCTGAAACAGCTCCGTGAGGATCTTTGCTAGAACCGCCGTGAATGGGTGCACAACTAACCGTAACTTGAGGTTCTAGGGGACACTTAGAATTAACTGTCCCTTACTCCATCTCACATCACAACCCGTAGGCTCCGTGAGGAAATTAATCTTTACATTTAATCATGGCCAACAATCTTTGGATTTAGCATACATTTAACCACTGCTTTTTAGGCCTTTATGACCCTTTTTGGAATTTGCATGTCCTTAGAGCACAACTAGTTGCAGCTTGCATCCAGGGTACTTTAACATTTCAATTTCCATAGCCCTCTTTCATTGTGCTGAGAAGCACAGTTTTAATTTGCTTCCATGGGCTTGCACAAAAGATAAGATAATAGTTTCCATATGCATGTAATGATGGTAGTACAAATTGCTTTAGGTTTAGCCAACACAACTCAGGCAACTAGGGGGATTATCCACAATCAGGACCAAACATCGGGGGCAACTGACCAAAGAGATCAAGGTATCAAATCCAACTCACCTAAGCTCAGGAACCAACACCAACGGGTTCTCCTGGCCCAGAAGGATCAAGGCTTCGGTAAGTTCTGTTGCTAACTTAGAGCCGAGACACAAACTAACAGGGATGCTATCCAACACAGAGGCAAAAGTGGGGAAGTCCTCCATATCACAGGCTGAGGTGTAAGTCAGGGTGAAAACCAAAGATGGGAGAGAATGGATGGATGGGGAAAGTGAAAGGTGATGCCAAAGCTAGCAAGCTATAAATGGTGGGAATGATCACGTCTATACTACTAGGAGGGAAAAACCAATGAGTATAAACAAGAGCTTCTAATCTTGAGTAATTAGACCATTTAGATCAGTGTTACAAATATTGTGTCGGCGAATATATCGCCAAGGGTCCAAAAATAAAATATCGGATTTATCGGGGAAAATGTCGGCAAACATCGGCAATAAATCGATGAAATTAAAAAATACAAAAATATTAATTTTTTGACTCAGCCGATATTTCCCGATTTTTGGCGATATTTGTTGATTCTTGGCGATATTTGCCGATTTTTTCAAAAATGACGATTTTTGCTGATATTATTGGTGAGCTGGGAACATTGCGATATATCGCCGATGTTTGTAACACTGATTTAGATAATCATTAAGTAATCACGTCCATATAACATATATATATACCGCCAGATCATGACTACTAGATACCAAGTCAAGCTACTATGATGAGCAAAAGAGCAAAACGATCATAACCAATGCACCACACTATATACCTGCTGGGCCATATACCTGTACCTGCCATCTAGATCATCAATAGTCTTTGGAAACACTGCTGCTGAAAACTTTGGGCACTGCACTGCTCTGTATGGAATGTAAATGGTCATCTCGGTCATCAAATATGAGGTCATGAGGCTCAGTCTTGGCATAAGGCTTGTCATATCTGCTCTGGGGCTACTCTGAAATGTGAGTGATCATCAAAGTACCGCTCATCATAGGCTGATCTCATCAAAACTGTGTAAAGGCCTGGCTCAAAAATATACAGGAATCTGCTCTGCAATCATGGTAGCCGAGCTACTATGGATGTGATAACAGTATCATCCACAAAATGTCAAGAAGTGCTTGGGGATTTTTTTGCAAAGTAAGTTTTCCTTGGAAATCTCTCTCTCTCTCTCTCTCTCTCTCTCTCTCTCTGTGTGTGTGTGTGTGTATATATATATACTTTTTTTTTCCTTGAAAAAAAAACGTAATTTTATTTCATCTTCCGGGAACAAAATTACATTATGAAAATATTCACTTTTAAACAAGTGTAATGCTGATAAACAACACAGTTTCGACCAAAAAAGAAGGGTCTCCTACATATCAAGTAGGTAATGTTTTTACAGTATCAAAATAAACCGGTAATCAGTCAAAATACCCCAGCTAGGAGTATACCAAGCAATATTTACAAAAAAACTCTCATATAGAGACCTCCGAAATAGTATGATAAAAATCCAGTGACACATGTAGAAACAGTAATGTGATGAGCCAACAATAGTGATCAGGGAAGCAGGACATCTCCATCAACAAAGGGACGATGATAGTATTCCTGTTCGTCCCCATCAAGAACTTCTTTTATCTTCCATAAACCCAACTCCAATTGCAGCCCCGCCTTCGACGCCCTGTCCACTTCCTGGTTATTTTCCCTGTAAACATGTGTGCAAGCAAAGGAATCAAAGAGAACTGCCCGGATGGAATTCATAATGTTTGTAAGTCTTAGGTTTTGACAAGTTTGAGTTCCTGTAATCCAATTATCCACATTCAGTGAATCCCCAAAAACATATATGTTTCTGCATCCCTTCTCAATCGCAAATAAAACAAGGAATTTAAGGCTTAGAAATTCAACAACATTGTTGCTACCGGCCCGGAGACCTAGAGACATCACAAAGAAATGATTTTCAGCAAGGTACATGATAGCCCCACCCCCACACAGATTGTGCTGTGTGGCTCCATCAAAAAACCCCCATGGCTGAGACTTGTTAATGACCACTAGCTGAATATCCTGCACCCTGTGTGAACCCGGTTTGTAGAGGAAAGAGGGCAAAAGACCGCAGCAGGTAGTTGCATTGATAACAAGAGAGCAAGGCTTGTTGTTGAAAAAAAGCTGGTTTCGTGCTAGCCATACCCCCCAAAGCACCAGCAGAGGAAGAGCTTGAAATTTTTTGAATCGGGGATCATTATACCATGTTCGCCACGCAGACTCCAATGAATCCCCCACCCATCGGCACTGTCCATGGATCAGTCGTGAGCATTCCATCCATACAGCAGTGATATAAGGACAATGTAAAAAAAGATGACATACCGATTCACCATTTTCCTTACACAAAACACACCACCCCGACCCCTGTTTATTCCTTTTTTGGAGGAAATCCCAAGTTGGAACTTTGTTCTCTAGGACACACCACATAAACAGTCGAGACTTAGGACTCTTAACTTTCCACAACGATTTCCACCACTAGGTCTGGTCACCTTGTGCATGATTTTCGGTAAGCCTCAAATATCCACCTTTGGAGGTATACACCCCCGCCGGATCAGCATCCCAAACAAGGTCGTCTACATTATCATCAAGACATATATGATCAAGGGTTAGAGACTTGATATACCTGGATAGCTCTAGTTCCACGTCTACAGGCAAACCAAAAGAGATGGCCATTCACCAGGCTTGAAAACCCGTAGTAGTCTCCACAGGGTCAGCAAGCTGGTAAAGGTACACCAACCCAAAATGTCGCAAGATTTCCACCGACCCTTCAAGCAACAAATGTTGTAATTCACAGCCCACCCATGGATCCTTACCAATCCGGACCTGGCGATCATTTGCCAATATTCTAGACCAGATCCTTCTCAATGATATCAAAAGACGAGACGACTGCTTTCTAGATTATAGATCCACCTGAATGTGATCTCATCGGGCTCCTGATCCAATCCTCGAGCGAGTCGGGGGCAATATATTTGTGAACCATCACCTGCTTCCATAAACCATCACTCTTGATCAGTCGCCACCCACCCTTGGCAGCCAGCGCCTTGGAGAAGAGAAAGATATTTTTCAGATCCCATCCCCCCAAAGCTTTAGGAATGGCAATCCTGTCCCACCGCACCCAGGGATAAACAAAAGTGTCTGCTTTTCCATTCCACAGAAATCGAGAGCATAGTCGTCTAACAGTTTCTAGCATACCTCGGGGGATCCACGACAGCGACATCCAATACACAGGGATCGCTTCCAGAACAGACTCGACCAGGACCAGTCTCTCGGCCCTAGACAGCCACCTGTGGCTCCAACATTTCAGTCTCTTCTCCAACTTCTCAATCAACCACTTCCAGTCCCAATTCTATAGTCATTTGGTTTCTGGTTGAACCCCAAATATTTCAAGCCTTCCTGCAAAGTTAGATGGGTAAAAGGAAAAAACCTGATAAATGCTGCCACCTCCGCAGCATTAAGGAGATTGGTAGTTAGAGTAGATTTACCAGAGTTGATTTCCATCCCAGTTTCCTTGGAGAAAAGTTCCAAGATCTCCCTAAGCTGAAAAGCATCCCTTTCTGATCCCGAACAAAAGATAAGTACATCATCTACAAACAGTAGATGGGTAATCTGGAGATCATGAGCAATCCGAATACCTTGAAAGACACCATGCCTCCTAGCGTCCAAAATAACATGGCTTAGACCTTCTGCTACCAACAGAAAAAGTAGAGGGGATAGTGGGCATCCCTGCCTGAGACCACGACCCGAGTGAAAAAAAGGAGAAGCAACACCATTGATAAGCACAGAGAGGGATATAGTAGAGATACAACTCATGATCCATCTGATAAAGCCAATGTCAAATCCGAGATGAGTAAGTAGAAGCCTTAAGAAAAGCCAACTCACTTTATCGTAGGCCTTGGACAAGTCAAATTTTAGTACAACCCTTTTCAGCTTCTTGGTTTTCATACCGTGCAATCCTTCCTGAGCCACCTCAATGGCCTCATGAATCTGATGACCTTCAAAGAAGCCGAACTGTTCAGCAGAGATATGCTTAGAAAGTATCACTTTGAGGTGCCTTGCAATGGTTTTGGTTACAATCTTGTAAATACAATTGCACAGGGATATCGGTCTAAAATCATTCAGGGAAGTAGGGGAGTTCGAATTAGGAATTAATGCAATAAAAGTAGATTTAAAACTGGCTGGAATCCTACCAGCTTGCCTTGTATCTTCAACCACTCTCAAAAGGTCTTCTCCAAAGAAATAAAAAAGCTCAAAGAAAAATTCAATCGTCCACCCATCGAGACCAGGACTTTTGTCTTTCTGAAAACTAGAGAGAACCTCTTTCAATTCTTCCTTCTTGATTTCTTCCATCAAAGCTCTATTGTCCTCATCTTCCACAAATCGGGGGAACAATTACGCCACTCGGATCACTTCTGCAATAGAGACATGTTCACTAGCCTTAAAAAGAGTTCGAAAATGATTTACCCAAGCCTCTGCCATACCTTCAAAAGAATGCTGAGCTTCTCCAAACTGGTTCTCCAGGCTCCAAATAGTATTGGAGGATCGCCTCCCTTTTGCATAAGCATGAAAAACTTTGAATTTTCATCTCCACTTTCCAGCCAAATAGCCCTACTCTTCAACTTCCAAGTCTCCTCCTTATCCAGAAGAATTGTATTCCTTCGGCCTTCCAGCCGAACCAAGGTGTCTTTGGAATCTTGGTTCAAATAACCCCCCCCCATCACCTTCATAGAGTAACGACAAATCCCCTTCAATCTGTTTAAGTTCCAGATCCTCCCTCTGCCTCTTCTCGAAAGCCCACTTCTTAATGGGCTTCTTTGATCTTTTGATGTTTACAACAAACTGGAAAGCAGTCGAGTTGAAGTCCCCAGGACAATAAGGAATCCAAACTGATTTTACCACATAAAAAAAGGACGGATCCTTCAGCCAAACTTTGTTAAACTTCAAAGGACTAGGCGGTTTATAGGGTCCATCCAACAGTTCAAAGAAAATAGGAAAGTGATCAGAACAACCACCACAACCCACCCATTGCCTCAGATGAAAAAATCTATCCACAAGCAGGAACCGATCCAGTCTTTTAGCCACCCGACTATCTCCAGCGCGATTATTCTTCCAAGTCGGTCTGATGCGAACAAGATCCACATCAATCAAGTTCTTCTCAACCAATTTCAGAGTAAAGAAATCTGTAAGAGGATAAATTTGAGCATGAGGACCTCAGACTTCCGCCTGTCCTAGGGAAAAATTCAGATTCCCTCCTGTTGCCGCTTAATACACACTTGGGGGGGACGCGACAGGAAACCTTCAAGCCGCTCGGTGTGTCCTTGGGGACAAGTGAGAGTCAAGTGCTGTCACCTGATTACTCGACTCCTCCGTCTAGGCTTACTCCTAGCGAAGCCAAGGCGGGTGGTCCCTATGAAAAATAAACTAAGCACTGCTTTGCAAATTAAAACAATTGATTAACCCAACACAAGATAGATAAGCATTCATGACATTTATGATTGAAACTTAAAACATGGAAAATTTAAGACCAGTGCCGAGAATGTAAAAATGCTTGCAATTGCTGCTGTGTAGGGTTGCTTTTGTAGTCTCAGTGAAAGTATTGCAGTGTCTCAGTTGGTAAATTTTATAATTATTAAATGAGTGGATTAAGGAGTGGGTTAATTCTTGGTTTGGCCCAAAAGAAAGCTAACCTTCGAATTGAGTGCTCTAGCAACCTTACCAAGTGTCCAACCAGGCGCGGATGAACCGGCTTAAGAACTTGCTGACTCTGTGGATTCAGTCCATGCAACCTCCCAAGTTCTTAGGATTCGATTCTAATGGATTGTCCTATTAAAACTAAGTACCTTGCACCCGTTTCTGATTGAGCCAACTGTTCCGACTAAGTTGTAGTAGTCAAGAGCATACTCCGGGTTTGGGGCGTTGTTCTTTTTATTAAATTGTGTGAGTGGATGATTAATCTACAGTAAACCCCAAGAATAAAGCAAGGGGGGTTAATTTTAGGATTAAATTTTAAGAACAGAAGTAATGATTGAATAAAACACAAAAGCATATAACAAACTGATAAACGGATCCTCGGAGGACGTTGTGTGCTTGAGTGAGTTGTTTAATTACTACTGCTCAAATGAAACTAATCTAAAATGAAAAATTAGAAAAAGTTGCGAAAAAATAAAAAAAAATGAAGAAAAGGTGCGAATCCCCCCTGGGGGGGTTGGGATCAGGCGCTGGAATTGCCTGCTATGCTCTTTTTATTCTTTTGATTACAACATGAAATTCAATATGAAACACTGCTTGCCCTTTATGCTTAGGGAACAAGACAGTTTACAAATTATTGCAAAAAGTAAAACAATGCTTGAGCATCTGCTTCACAGGGTGGTTCTGGGAGCTTCAGGATGACTTTTCTGTGGGTTTTTTAACTCCAACCTGCTAAGAACATGAAATAGACCAGTGAGCTAAAGTTGATTAGAAATGTCAATCAAAACACTTCAAGAGTCTTCTGATAATACTACAAAGTGAAAAAAACTGAAACTAGCTTAAACAAGTATGTGAAAGACTAGTTTATTGGCAAATTTTTGAGTCTTTAATTGAGTTTTAGTTAACTTTTAAATGTAGGACTGTCATAAAATAGTACAAATTCCAGCGAACAAAAGTTTACTGAAAACTACCAAAACACACTTTAAGAGTATGTTCGGTTTAGATGCAAAAAAAATGAAATTTTTTCTAACTTAACTACTACAAAAATGAAATCAAATGACTAAGGAAAGTGAGCTAGAAAGCTACTTTCCTTAGGATCTTTTGCTTGCTTTTGGAAAAGCTAAGCGAACCAAAGCACTTAAATGCCAAATATACTTTTCAACCGAGACAAGATTTTTCTATCAAGAACTCTAGATTTTACGATTAAAACAAGCTTGAAAAGGAAAACTTGTAAACTTAGATCTACTTTTAGAAATTTATGCTTTGAAAGAACTATGATCTAACATAAGTAACAGTAACCGAAGATAGTTAAAGAAGATTGGATCAGAAGAATGGAACCCTTGGGGGATGAGCGTCTAAATGGGCTATGGAGTCTGCTTGTTGATGCACCGGTAGTATTGGCTTCCTTGTTGTGAATCTATTGAGTGTGAGGAAGAGCTAACATGCTCATCCACTCCTACAACTTGAGTTACCCGCAAAATGGAATCAACACTGGCAAAGGGGATTAAACATATTTGTGTAAATGATTGAGAGAAATGAAAGGAATAACATAATCAAACAAGAAATCTTATTGTCTCTAGTATTCTAATATCATTTACAATAGCAAGTATTCTATAAAGCAATGCTTACTATCATTATGAAAAGTAATTTTCCTACAAAGACAAATATCCCGACATATACTAGTATGAACCAAGAGCTCTTGTTCATCGTCAGAATCCTGTGACGAAATCCCTTGAGTAGGTGAAACCAAAGCTGAATGAAAGGCTTGCTCAACACCCCCTTGTTTCTGACTGTGGGAGCCATTAAGAGTCCGCAGCGGCTTCAAGCAGTCGGCCACTGGGTGCCCGTATTCATGGCACCAACGACAACATAAAGGCACGTTTTCATAGTCCAGCTTCTGCGGGAATACAAAAGGACCCCAGCATAAATCCATTCCATTCTCCAATCCATCCCTAACATTTATATTCACCAAAATCCGAGCTACCTTCCACTGTTTAGTTTCCCTGAAGGGTAAGTCTGCTTCAAGAAATGTACCCAGAATATTTCCAATGTTCATGAAGTGTTCCTCAGACTAGTAGTGAAGAGGAAGACCCGGTAATCGAACCCACAGCGGGATGGTATCCATACGGTCCCTACTAGCATCAAAGAGAGGGTCCCAATGTTTAAGTAAAAAAGGCGCATGGTCTAGAGTCCAGTTCTGGCTAACAACCCAAAGAGCATGGTCCTCCTTTGTGAAATGAAAGGCAAACCAGTTCCTGGAAAGTGCCACCACTTCCGGAACGTATCCCAGCTTTCCCAGCCAATGTTGCTCAGCCCAACCTACCACCGACCGTAGAGCAAAGGAACGACCATAAGCCCTTCCAACCAGAGTTAGCTTAGTCATCTCCAAAACTTGATGGAAGCTAATATCCTCCCCTAGACTGTAATTCGCCCCCTTACTGTTGTTCTTTAACCACTTCCGACGAACTTTCTGTCTGGAGCAGGTTTCCCCACAGTCAATACCCCCCACCAACCTAGTAACCAAACTCGACACCCTGCAGACAGAGGGACTCGGGCATCCCCGTTGTTCTAGGGTTCCCAAGAAATCCGCTAGAAAGCCAGAGTCGCTCAGATGGGTTGAGCCGAGCACAGAACCCTCAAAAGTCGCCAGGAGCCCCCCACCAAATCCATCAGAATCCTGGATAAAACCATCACAATCACCAATTAGAAAATCAAAGGACTCACCCTGATTTAGCGGAGCAATAGGTGAAGAAAACAGAGGGTTGTGAAGACCCGCAAAACCCCACGAAATGCTGCCGAGAACCTCGGTCGCAAAATCCGCGCCAAAACATTGTTGCCCTGAGAACCGTTCCAGTGAGAGATAACTATTTTGAGCACCCGCAGAGGAAAGCACAGTAAGAAAGGGTAACTGCACCTGTTTACTCGAAAACTCCACACCACCCAACAAAGACCCAGCCTCCACCTCAGCCCGAAAACCTCCTCCTGGTGAGGCCCAGATATCACTAGCCTCCAGGGGATCACTGCCATAATCGAGCAAATCCTCGTAACCCATGGAGAAACCGGGGTAGCAGTAAACGGTGAAAAAACTAGGTAAAAACGGGGGTAACAACCCCAGTAAAGGTCCAGAAACACCCCTACCTGACGCCAAAAACGAGGCCGCAGCCGTGTGTCACCTTTGCCATCCCCTGACAACCGTCAGCACGCCAAAAGGCCTTCCAGTAGGGTAGCTACAGGCTTCATGGCCACTAGCAGCCCAAGCCGAGGCTGACAAACCCTAACTGTCGCCATTTTCGAATCCCAAGGGCAAATGGAGCAATTATTCAAAATCAATTCTTAGGCCAATCTGTATATATATATATATACAGAGAGAGAGAGATGTGATTTTTTTGAACATTAAGAAAATAGAACTAGATCAAACCCACATTGAGATGCACTTATTAACATGCGGGGACACATCTGCACGTAAGTAACAAGACACGACCTTTTATGCTTCTGTGTCCGTGTCCCACGTGTCGGGCACGTGACATGCCCGGACACGTGTCAGACACGCATTTTTCCGTGTCATGAAAGTGGGGACACGTCCAGGCACGTGTTGGACACGGTCCAGAACGTGCCCTGATTTTCAGGACATGTGTCCTCCAAAAAAGATGCCCGCGGGTTAAAACAGGCGGCCCACCTTTCATTTTTCACATCTTTTTTGATGCTGTGAGTTGAGAGAAGTGTCTCTTATTTGCAGGTGAAGGGTTTGTGAGTGCAAGGAAGGCGTTGAAGGCGGATTTACCTCAAATTTGGCAGCTAGGGGACTGATTTTTTTACATAGCAGCACCGTTTTTTCATTTAGCTCAATCATTCAAGGAAGTGATGGATCAATCTTCAAGGATTGTTGGCAAAGGTCAAAAGAAAGGGAGGAATGTTTCTGTTAGTGTTCCCCCTCCTCCTAGTTTTACAATGGCTACAGGTGGCAGTGCTCCAAGTGCTTCAAGTGAAGCTATTGGTGCTTCCATGCCCTCAAACAACCCTGCTGTAGCAAAACAACAAGCACAAGAAAAAAATACCCCCTATGGTAGTATGTAACAAGGAAACAAGGGTTTGGATCGAAGCTTGTTGGAGGAGGAAATGTTGTTTGGTCTTGCAATTTTTGCAAGGGTGAATTCAAGAGCACATACTATCGAGTTAAAGGCCATTTGTTGGGCCTTCCTTGTGGACTTGCAACATGCAAAGCAATCAATGCTACCCAAAGGTATGAGTTGGAAAAGGAGGATACAGTTGGCTTGGGGAGTGTGGCAGCAACAAGCAAGAAATTTCCAAAACATGATGATCCTCTTCCATTCCTAAGAAATGCATCAAGCAAACTTGGTGGTGGGGCTGAAATTCAACCACAAAAAAAGAGGGCAGCCCCAACTTATGGTCCAATGGACAAGATTTATCAACAAGAGAAGAGAGATGAGGTTGATCTTACTGTTGCATTCTTTTACTATCTCAACTTCATTTCTTTTAATGTTGCATGATCACCTTTGTTCATTGAGATGTGTCGATCTCTAGTTGAAAAGGCTGCAACCGGGTATGTGCCTCCAAGTTTAGAGAGGCTTAGGACCACATTGTTGGGTAAGGCAAAGAAGGAGGTGGAAAAAATCCTAAATCCAATCAAATCATCATGGCCCACTTTCGGTGTTACTATTGTTTCCGATGGATGGATGAATGCAGCACGCCATCCACTCATCAACTTCATGGTGTCTTCCCAAAATGGACCAGTCTTCTTGAAAGCGGTGGATGCTCTTGGAAAATAGAAGGATGCACAATATATGGGTGAGTTGTTCATTAAAGTTATTGAAGATGTAGGTGTTGATTTTTGTGTGCAAATCATCACGGATAATGCACCTGTTTGCAAAGCTGCTGGCATGATTGTGGAAACTAAATATCCACAAATATTTTGGACACCTTGCATTGTTCACTCCTTGAATTTGGCACTTAAATCTATTGCTTCAGATGTGACATGGATTGGCAATCTCAATGATGACGCACGCCATATCTGCAATTTTGTACAAAACCATACCAGTGCCCTCACAATATATAAAGAGTACACACATCTATCATTGTTGAAGGTTGCAAATACTCGGTTTGCTTCCTCATTCATCATGCTTAAGAGGTTGAGGGAAGTCAAGGCCGCTCTTGGGGCCATGGTTATTTTAGAGTTTTGGTCTTTTTGGAGAAAGGCGGAGCAAGCTGCTTCAAAAAAGGTGAAGGACACAGTGTTGGATGATCTTTGGTGGGAGAGGGTAGATATTGCCATTAAGATCATGGACCCTATCATTTCTTTGTTGCGGTTTGCAGATACAGACCAACCCATCTTAGGAGATGTTTATGAGGGGTGAGATTCCATTATTGAGTCTATTAAGACTGTTGTTATGGAGAATGAGTGTCCTCACTATGAGACATCAGCAGAGAACTTATGGTCTACCATACATGATATTCTTATCGCCAGGTGGGATAAGAATTGCACACCTTTGCATTGCTTGGCCCACTCATTGAATCCTAGGTTCTACAGTCATGAGTGGCTCAATGGTTCTTCAAGCCGTAGGTGTGGCCTTGGGGGCAAGCCAGAGTCAAGTGCTGTCACCTGAAACTCGACTCCTCCGTCTAGGCTTACTTCTAGCGAAGCCAAGGGGGGTGGACCCTAAAAATTAAAATAAAATCGAAGGTGTTTAATCTATGAAAGATGAAAACAACTAATCATTGTCATTTGAAATATAAACATCCATCATCATAAAATATAAATAACAACACCAGTGCTGATAAAATGGAGTCAAAATAAAGTGTTTGAAACAAAATGATAATGTTGTGCAATTGTTCTTGGTAAATTTTATTATTATGTGGTAATGAGTTTTTATTATGGATGGGGATTTCCAATATATCGTGAGGTACTGGAAATATGTTCGGAATTTGACAAGGTGGCTCCTCACTTGGACATGTGGGCTGGATCGGAGTCTCTGGGAGGTGTTCAACACTATACCAAACGAGGGTATAGTCTAACGGTATCTCGAGGTCACTACCTAGTGGTTCCTGCTTCCTTTGAGAAATTTGCCCATCAGTGTCAAATAGTCATTTACGCCGGATTTTCGTAAAGGGTGGTTAATTGGGCGGTGTTAGACTAATTATTAGTCAATAAGTCCCTTTCTGGTGTGATCAGCATGTTCAGACAAAGTTGCAGTGATCCCAGAGCATACGGGGACAAAGCCTTGTTAATTTTATGTGTTTTTTGAACAAATATTTTACTTTTTTTTATGCCCCAAGAGTCTCTTTTCAGGCCAGTACTCGGGCAACCACTTATCCTGAAACCGTACTTCGGAAAAGCAAGGGGGTGTTTTGATAGTAGTAATTTTTTGTTTGTTTGTAAAAAACAGATAAAATTAAGTCCCGAGTGAACTTGTGGCCCGCCAATGGAACGGACCAACAAGGTTAATTTTATTAAATGTCGGAAAAGCAAATCTAAACTAAAAATGCACACCACGAAAATTTGAGTCAACATAGTTTCCCCCTTGGGGAGGGGGTGTGGGCGCTGGTTAGCCCACTTGCTCTCGTTTAATATTTGCTTTACAATGTGATAAGAAGTGCTCCAGTCATGCAAAATTGACTCAAAGGCTTACAATAACAGAAGGAAAAAGTTTCTGGGTTAAGAAGGTATGGTTTTGGGTGCTCCGGATGGCCCGATCTACCAAAATTCGAGCAGCATCTCCTCCTATCTGTTCATAAAGTGCAGAAAAACAACGAGCATATGTCAGTAGAAAATGCCCAAAAACACTTTAAGAGTGTGTTTGGGTCACCCAAAACAAATTCTAAAAAAAAGACACAGCTAATCTATGATAAAAATGATGAAAATAACCAAGGAAAGCAAGCTTTCCAAGGAAAGCAAGCTTTCCTTGGGATCTTGGTCTGCTTGATTAAGGTAGCCAATGAAATGCACTATTAAATTGCAAGATTAACTTTTAAAGTTCATAGCTAAGCATTCTAGTTCAAGCTTTAAAATTTGACAATTTTTTGAAGATAACTTGAAATGAGATGCTTAATCAAAGAGATCTAAATCTAAGAATGATAAATCTTTTGCAAATGAACTAGATCAGATTTCTTAAGAGTAATATACTTAAGAATATATCTATTAGCATGTAAAGCACTATTACTCTTTTACTTGTAACCAGTAACCAGAAAAAGTGTATGAAGAAAAGAGAAGGAGATAAGGAAGAATTTTTATTGTTTTATCAATATATTTTTTGAGAAGAAGCCTTGGATCCTTCTTGGTGGAGAACGGAGGGACTATGTCTTCAAAAGATGTTAGAAAAGTAAAGGAAGCAAGCAAGATCCTCCACTCATCCACTTGAGATAACCTGCAAATCACATCAACTTGAAACCAAAAGATCAAATCTAGAAATCTAGATATGAGAAATCAAAAGAAAATGCTCATAAACAAATGACACATTAAATTAGATCTCTACACATGCATAGATAAAAGATTAAACAATAAAATTATTATCTAACCTTCCTTATAAATCAGTACTGATCCTTCCCAAAGCTAGAATTAGATGCAAAAGAAAACAAGTAACTCAAATACACGTTACTGTTAATGTAATTGTAACTTCGGAAGATATTCACTTGTATTTTATATTGTATTTATTATTGTATTTTATTTGTACCTCCGACAGAGATGTTTATTCCTTTGGTCAGAGAAGTCATTATGTATTTGGTCATGTAAAGTCCTTGAGGTTAACCCTCCATTGTAAGTCGGGGCAATAGACCCCAGAGTTAGATTGTATTAGGGTTAATAGAGTCTTCTAGAGAAGTTGGCCCAGTCGGGTACAACTGGGGCTGACCTAGTAAGTGTAAAGGTCAAGTGAAAGATAAAGTATAAATAGAGAGTAGAGCTCTCTCATTTGGACATCACACTCACTCACAAGTTCGCATTAGTGAGAGAGAGGACAAGTTCGCATAGGAGGAAAAGAAGAGGCGCTGCAGAAAACCATCTTTGTTTTGGGGTTCTACTTTTGTGATATTGTATTGGTGACAATTCTATCTCTGAGGAAGTTGCGGGGTTTTCTTCTTTATGATTTCCCCGAGGAAATTCTTTGTGTCTATTGTGTTATGCTGTGCATGTTATTCTTTCAGTAAGATCCTAGATAAATAATAAATATTGATTAAAAGTAGAAAATCTAACATGGTATCAGAGCTAACCTGAAAAGAAGACACTGTGCAGCTGCGGAAGCTAGGGCTTCTTAATTTTTGGACTTCTCTCCACAGATCATCAACGAAAACAACCTAGGCTAACTCGCCTAAGTAGGGCGCATCTTTTTGTCGAAGTAGAAGTTGATTTTGAGAATTTTCATTTTTTGGCCTGTCACTACTGCCGGAGGAAAATTAGGGCTTCTCACAAAATTGGAATTTTGGAGTGCAATTGGCATAGGGAAGTGCGCCTCTCCAAGATCGAAATTTTTGAGTGGGTAAAACTCCCGGAAAGTCGAACCCTAGTTTGACTTTGGACCAGAAACTGCAGAAAACCAGAAAACCAGAAAATGCCAGAAACTACAGATCAGAATTTTGCAAGTCAATTTTCAAAGGTGAAATTTTGGAATCTTCAGAAACCAAGTATACCAACATATTCGCCTCAGTCAAACGCATGTATCTGTCCAATCAGAAGTTCCAAATTCCAAGTTTGAAAATTTAGGGTTTCTCTAACAAACCCTAGGCCAGCCAAATCCAGGACCAATCTCAACTCAACATCTCAAATTGGTAAGATCTAAATCTTTTGTCATTTCCATTTGAGGTTCTCATTAAAGATGTCTCACCATACCAAGCTTGAGGATAAGCTTGAAGGGGCTGATAACTTTCGAGTATGGAAGTATAGGATTGGGCTTGTCCTAGAAGAAAATGAATTGGACATATATGTAAATGAAGAGGTTCCAGCACCAGAGGGTGTAATATCTCAAACTGATATTTTTCTTTTATTTATGTTGTCTAGTAGGCTGTGTTACCTCATTTTTTGACAGGGGCGGTCACTTGAAGATTTCATAGTTTGCTCTCTGAGGTTTTTTAGCATTTTTGATCATTTTTCTCCTAGCAGCATCAACATTCAGTTTGGGGACAAGCTTTTAAGAAATTTTTGAATCAGGGTTACAGTTGAAAGGGAAGCGAATCATGCATGATCCCTTCTCAGGATAAGAGTAGTGTAAGAACAGGTCATCACAGAAGCAATTGAAAACCATATGCCTCAGACCTTTGTAATTGATGAAATTTGAACAAGGCTGGAAGCCTTGGTAGCTGGTGCAATTGCTCAACATGGAATACATCTGGTTGGAATGACTCATGGAATGACAATTGAGAATCTAATAAAAATCGTCTCTGGAGATACTTGTTGGTGGCATCCAGACTATTACGCTCGGGGATGACGAGGCATTTAGAAGGGGAGTCCAAAAGGAACAATACTCGAGAGAAAAGGACCACCTATTTTTACTTGTGCTGAGGAGATGATATCATTGAATGAATGGCGAGTTCATCATGGCTTATAAGCGACTGTGGATGTTGTTCTTGCAGGACGATCTCCTTTGTTTGAAGTTCACTAGATGGGTAGTTCTAGGGTTATGGTTGAAAATTCGAGTATTACCACAGACACAAATCTCTAAAGCACCTCTTTCAAAACCAATGAGAAGCATAAGGATGAAGTCAGTTGCGAGTTAGATGCCAAGAGTGAAAATAATGATGATAATGATTATGTTTCTACATTTAAAAACAGTGTTAAACAGTTCCAAGTGGGAGTTAATACCACCGCAACAAGTAAAAATGGTTACCACTGCTACTTCATGCAAAGCCATCGAAAAATTTAGTTTAGAAATTCCCTGTTTTAGTTACAACAGATATGGCTGCGAGAGGTCTTGATATCAAGGATATGCGGGTGGTGATAAACTATGATTCTCCTGCTGGTGTTGAAGACTATGTTCACAGAATTTGTAGAACCGAACGAGTTGATGCTACAGGATTAGCACATACATTTATGTCTGAATAGGATGCCAAGTATGCTCCTGATCTAATCAAGGTTAGAAGGTACCATGTCAACTTACATTGAGCAAATTGCATTGAATCCAGTTATTAAGTAAGCATGAAGTGATCTGCGGATGCTAAAATTCTTTGGGTCGAAATTAGATCTCGACAAACAGTCGTGGCGAGCCTGTCAATGGCTTTCGGGTCACGCCATTGACAACCACGTCGTGGGATTGGACCCACATTTCCATTGACATCCGTTTTTTTTGTTTTGAGCTCGGCTTGGATAGGAATTACGCCTGGAAGCTCGAGTTCCTTGGCAGCCAAGGCATGGAGCTTGGCTCGCATTTATTAGCAGCCTATTTTTGATGCGGAGTTACCATCAATACCGAGCTCGAGCTTCAGGAAATAACCCAGTAGAAATTAAATCGGCGGTCACTCAGCCGAATTCACTGTGGATGAATCGACTTCGGTTGACAGCTCTGACTAGGGTTACACTCTCATCGCTGGTCATCGCCATTTAACTATTGTTTGAAGGGAGCCGCGACTCTAACTCTATATTTTTGAGGGATTTGATTACATAGGTGGTCAGTTCAGTATCCGTCGTTTGGTAGCCACTCAAGAAATCTTCACGGTTACGTAGAGTTCTGAAGCTTCTCGCGAAGGAGTTGGTGGTGTCTTAGTTGCAGCGTGGAGTTTTGGGAGTAGCAGGGACAACCACCTGTATCATCTCAGTTGACAGCCGTAGGGGGTATCCTTCATATGTGGCTGGATCCTGTCTTAAAGTCGAGTTATCTACCTTTCATAAAATTAAAAGAGGTAAAATCCTTGGATGGTATGGGATAGCCTAAGTGGAAATTCCATTCAATAAACTGGAGTGGTCATGTTTCGATGGGGAGGAAAAAGTGGATCTAGGATTCACCTTTCCACTTTTTTCTCCATTTTATTATTATTATTATTATTTTTTTGTTTCCTTTTTGAAAAAGGTATGAGAGTCTTTTTGGTCTTTTTAAGGGGCCAGCCTTCTCCATTGTAAACATGGAAAAAAAACCTAGGAGTTTTTCTTTCCCGTGAGCTTAATGAAAAATACCATGGGTTCTTCGGATAAACTGAGTACTTTCTTTGTGTGGCATGATCTTGTGAGATTTTAGGTAAGTGTGAATATTTCTAAGATGTTGAAATATTGTAACTTCTAAGAATATTATATTTGTACTTTATTCCGAAGATGTTCCATTTCTCTGAGGAGACCCTATTGTACATCCGGAGATGTTTATTCCTCCGAGAGATTGTGGTAATTAGGGTTATTAGACCTCCCATGTGAGGTCGGCCCCGAGTTAGCTGTTTAGGGGTTATTAGACTCTTCTGGAAGAGGTCGGCCCCATTAGGGTGAAAAGTCAGTTAGAACATGAGTATAAATAGAGGAGGTGTGTTCCTCATTTATCTCATTCATTTACTCACTTGTGATTGGCGCATAGGAGAGAGAGAGGTCTGCTTAGGAGGAGAAGGAGCTCTTGTTTGGGTACTACATCTTGTATTGGTTGATTATTTATATTGAGGAAAGCTTTGTTGGGTTTTCTACCCCATGAGGGTTTCCCACGGAAAATCTGTGTCTATCTTGTGATTGTGTTTCTTTCAGTGATCTTGCTTGTGAAATTAGGCTAAACTTAACATGGTATCAGAGCTAGCCTGAATAGGACATCTTTTACAAGGTGAAAATACCTCTCTCTCCTCCTCCGGTGAAAATTAGGGTTTTTGCAAAAGTTGGAATTTTTGGATTCTGATTGCATGGCTGGATAGACCTCCTCAAAATCGAAGTTTTGAGCCCTAGATCGAACTTTTTGAGTTGGTATAACCTCGGGCTTTGTCAAACCCTAGTTTGACTTCTGGACTAGAAAACCAGAAAACCAGAAAAAGTGCTCACCTTTGCACCAATGAACCAGAAAAGCTACGAACCTGTGCACCAGAAAACCAGAAAAGTGAAGACCAGAAAACCAGAAATTCTATTACAGATCCATAAGGTGAAAACTTGAAGTTTCCAGAAGAAGAGCACACCAGTAATCTCAAATCAATCAAGCTCATCGCCTGGTAAGTACTATTCTATCTTTTGAAACTTCAAATCCCTTTAACCTCCTAGATAAGATGGCTCCAAGTACTAAGCTTGAAGACAAGCTAGAGGGTATAGAGAATTTCCGAGCATGGAAATATAGAATTGGTCTCATTCTTGAAGAGAATGATCTTGTCCAATATATTAAGGTGAGGTTGCAGAACCTGAGGAAGATGAAGCCAAAGAGAAGCATAGGAAGGACCTAATTAGGGCAAAGAGAATCATTGCTGATTCTATCAAAGACCACTTGATTCCCCAAGTGGCATCCAAGAAGACCCCAAAGGAATTGTATGATGCCCTTTCCAGAATGTATGAGGGAAAGAACATCAATAGGAAGATGAACCTAAGAGCTCAATTGAAGAGCACCAAGATGAACAAAGGAGAATCTATTCAAGACTATTTCTCAAGGGTTTCCCAGTTCAAGGAACAACTAGATGCCATTGGAGATACCCTTGATGAAGATGAACTAGTCATGACTGCTCTAAATGGTCTAACTAGACCTTGGGAGTCATTCATCCAAACTATGTGCGTCAGAAAAGAAAGTATGAAGTTTGATGTGGTATGGGAGGATTGCATTCAAAAAGAAGCTAGGGTAGCCAATAGAGAAGCCCTTCTCAAAGAAGATGACCAAGCTTTGGCTACTCACACCAAAAGAAGAAGGAGTCGCTTCAACTCCAAGAAGAATGGTCACAAGGAGTCTCAACTTCCACACAGATTTCAAAAGAAAAGAAGAACAAGTTCAGAAAGAGACCTCTCCTCAGTCCAGTGTTTTTGTTGTGACAAATTGGGACACCTTGCTAGGAATTGTCCTTCAAAGAAGAAGAAGAAGAACACTCATTACAAAAGACATCAAGCACATGTAGCAGAAGATGATAGTGAAGAAGAGGATGAGAGGCCTCAAAAGAAAAGAACTAAAATAGAAAAAGAAGATGCAGAAGAATATGTGTTATTCTCTACTCTCTCTGGGTCTGTGACACCTGGAGAAGATACATGGCTCATTGATAGTGGTGCTTCAAAGCACATGACAGGACAAAAGAAAACTCTCTCAAGCCTTGAAGAGAAGACCTCTCCACAGAAGGTATCTTTAGGAGATGACTATCAATATCCCATCAAGGGAATTGGTGAAGCAAGCTACAAGCTTGATTCTGGAACCCCATTGAAGATGAAAGAAATATTATATGTACCAGGTTTGAAGAAGAACCTACTTTCTATCTCAGCATTAGATAAGAAAGGCTATAGGGTTGCATTCATAGATGGTCAAGTACTCATGTGGCCCAGAGGAAAATCAATTGAGGATGCAATTGTTATTGGTGAAGAGGAAGGAGGTCTATACAAACTCAAGGGCCATCCAGAAGCTGCCCTTTTTCATGAAGCCACTAGCCCAAGTGAGCTATGGCATAGAAGGCTTGCTCACATTAACTACAAATCACTACCTCATGTGAGCAAGGTAGTCATAGGACTACCAGACTTAAAGATTGATCATGATGGCACTTGCAAAGGTTGTGCAAAATGAAAGAATATCAAGAACCCATTTCCAAAGAGTGAAACAAAGACTAAGAGTACATTGGAATTGATCCATTCAGATGTATGTGGACCAATGCCATCCACATCCTTGAGTGGATATGAATACTACCTTACATTCATTGATGACTACTCAAGGAAGACTTGGATATATTTTCTGAAGGGAAAAGATGAAGTCTTTGGAAAATTCAAGGAATTCAAAGCCTTGATAGAAAACCATTCAGAAAAGAAGATTAAGATACTCAGGACAGATAATGGTGGAGAATACACTTCAAAAGACTTTGAAGTATTTTGTAAAGAAGCTGGGATCAAGAGGGAGTTAACCACTCCCTACAATCCTCAACAAAATGGTGTTGCAGAGAGAAAGAATAGAACTATCATGGAAGCTGTAAAGACAATGATACATGATCAAGACCTACCTATGTATTTATGGGCTGAAGCAGCCAGGACAACAGTCTATGTGCAGAACAGACTATCTCATAGTGCTCTTGATTTCAAAACCCTAGAAGAAGTGTTCATAGGGAAGAAGCTCGAGGTAAGCCACCTCAAGATATTTGGATGCCCAGTATACATTCACATTCCAAAAGAAAAGAGGACCAAGCTAGATCCTTCTGGGAAGAAAGGAATATTTGTTGGATATTGTGAAGCATCCAAAGCATTCGGAATATACATCCCAGGATTCCATCATATGGAAATAAGTAGGGATGTGACATTTGATGAAGAGGCAGCTCTCAAGAGATCTAGGAAGTGCCAGTATGAAGAAGTATATGAGGAAGATGCACCTTCTAGAATTACAGAAGCTGCACCAACCCTTGAGGAGGCAACACCTGAAGACCATGACATGATGGAACCACAACAACCCCCTGTCATGGATATATCAAGGAAGAGAAAACCAGCATGGGCAAGAGACATTATTCTAGGAGCAGAAAAATATGGAGCTCCTGAAGGCTCCACTAGGGTGAGCAAGAAACCAAAGACAGTCTCCAACTATGTGGCCCTGATGTGTGATCTTGTAGATCAAGAACCCACTAGTTATGAAGAAGCATCTCATAAGAAAGAGTGGGCGGAGGCAATGACGAAGGAATACCAGTCAATAATAAAGAATGATGTTTGGGATATAGTCCCCAAGCCAAAGGACAAGAGTGTGGTATCCTCCAAATGGATATACAAGATAAAGCATGCTGCAGATGGCAGCATTGAAAAATATAAGGCAAGGTTTGTGGCTAGAGGATTCTCTTAGAAAGAGGGAATTCACTATGAAGAAACATTTGCACCAGTGGCAAGGTACACTTCCATTAGAACCATCATGGCACTTGCATCCATGATGAAGTGGGAATTACACCAGATGGATGTAAAGACAGCTTTCCTGAATGGTGTGATTGAGGAGGAAGTGTACATAGAACAACCACAAGGATTTGAGGTGGAAGATGGAAGAACCCATGTGTGCAAACTGAAGAAGGCCTTGTATGGGTTGAAGCAAGCTCCCAGAGCT
This sequence comes from Larix kaempferi, assembly GCA_027924585.1. NCBI lineage: Eukaryota > Viridiplantae > Streptophyta > Pinopsida > Pinales > Pinaceae > Larix > Larix kaempferi. Next base: position 6,978,633 of record BSBM01000268.1, read on the forward strand.
TGGTATGGCAAAATTGACAGTTTCCTGACAAGCTTGGGCTTTACCAAGAGTAAAGCTGATCCTAACCTTTATCTCAAAGTTATGGATGATGAACCTGTCATATTATTGTTGTATGTGGATGATCTATTTCTGATTGGAAATGAGAAATAGATTATCGAGTGCAAGAAGAAGCTCTCTTCAGAATTTGAGATGAAAAATCTCGGATTGATGCACTACTTCCTAGGTCTGGAAGTATGGCAAGGCTCAAAAGTAATCTTTCTTAACCAGGGAAAGTATGCTGAGGAAATCTTGAAAAGATTTGATATGTTGGAATGTAAAGCCATGGCCACTCCCATGGATTCCAACTTGAAGCTGCTAGCTGATGACTCATCAGAGTTAGTGGATATGACTTTGTACAGACAGATAATTGGGTCATTGATGTATTTGACAAATACCAGACCAGATATATGCTTTGCTGTGAATACCTTGAGTCAGTATCTAGTGGAACCTAGACGAGTTCACCTGATAGCCGCAAAGCATGTGATGAGGTACCTAAAGGGTACGATAGATTTTGGTCTATATTATCTTGGAGGTCATGACTTCAGACTGCATGGTTACACAGATGCTGATTGGGTAGGAAGTGTATTAGACAGGAAGAGCACATCGGGAGGTGCTATTGTCTGGGATCTGCCATGATCTCGTGGTTCAGCAGGAAGCAGTCTACTGTGGCTCTCAGCGCAGCTGAAGCAGAATATATAGTTGCTTGCTCTGCTAGTTGTGAAGCAGTTTGGCTTCGGAAACTGTTGTCAGGACTATTTGACTTAGAGATGGACCCCACTGTGATCCTGTGTGACAACCAGAGTTGTATCAAGATGACAGAGAATCCAGTGTTCCATGATAAGTCAAAGCACATAGAGATCCGATATTTCTATATACGGGATATGGTGCAGAAAAGAGCTATCAAGCTCGAGTATGTAAGCACTGACGAACAAGTTGTTGATATATTGACCAAACCTTTGTCTCGAGTAAAGTTTGAGTATTTCCAAGACAAGCTTGGTGTAGTTCAGAAGGACCCTCCTCGAAAAGGGGAGTGATGTGGTCACTGATGATGAGATTGCCTGCATCGACAGTGAGGTCGATGATGTGGATACCTGTATTGGTGACACCGACAGTGAGGTCGATGATGTGGATACCTGTATTGGTGATACCGACGATGAGGTCGATGAATGGTCCTTAGACTGGGTCTAAGTTGACAAGTGGATTGTATCATCCTTGGACACATGTCCTAAAAGAGATCCGTAGACATATGTCTCCGAGAAAGTAGTCCCTAGTGGATGAGAGGGATTGCATTATCCCTGGACTTCGGTCCCCTGAATTGATCCGTAGAGATATGTCTCCAAGAAAGTAGTCCCTAGTGGATGAGAGGGATTGTATCATCGCTGGACTTCGGTCCCCTGAATTGATCCGTAGACATATGTCTTCGAGAAGTGGTCCCTAGTGGACGAGAGGGATTGCATCATCCCTGGACTTAGGTCCCTGAATTGACCCGTAGACATCTGTCTCCGAGAATTGATAATAGGATTGCATCGTCTTTGAGCTTTTAGTTCAAAATGCATGTGTCTGGATTGCATCGTCCATAGACATGGAACTTGTCTTAAATTGATAAGGATTGATCATCCTGGGAACTTGTTCTGGATTACATCGTCCATAAACATGGAACTTGTCTTAAATTGATAAGGATTGATCATCCTCGGAACTTGATCTGGATTGCATCGTCCATAGACATGGAACTTGTCTTAAATTGATAAGGATTGATCATCCTGGGAACTTGATCTGGATTGGATCGTCCATAGACATGGAACTTGTCTTAAATTGATAAGGATTGATCATCCTGGGAACTTGATCTGGATTGCATCGTCCATAGACATGGAACTTGTCTTAAATTGATAAGGATTGATCATCTTGGGAACTTGATCTGGATTGCATCGTCCATAGACATGGAACTTGTCTTAAATTGATAAGGATTGATCATCCTGGGAACTTGATTTGGATTGTATCGTCCATAGACATGAGAGATGTCTTAAAGTGAGAGGGATTGATCATCCCATAATTGGATCATGTGTATTGCAGTGTATGCTGCTATGATGCTGTTGATCTAGAGATCCAGATGACACTGTTGATAGAGAGATCCAGATGATGATCCAGATGCTGTAGATCGAGATGATCTAGATGCTGTAGATCAGCAGATCTAGATGATGGTGCTACAAAGGATGAAGACTCAATAATGATGATGCTGATGTTCCAGTATTGATTATATTCTAGTAACTGTTTGAGTTACTGATGATGATGTATTAAGAAATCTTCCAATGATTTATAGATGTATCATGTATCATGTAGTTGATGACTCCTTGCTCCAGTAGATGTTGTTATAATATCCTTCTCGTTAAGGGGGAGTGTTGAAATATTGTAACTTCTAAGAATATTATATTTGTACTTTATTCCGGAGATGTTCCATTCCTCCGAGGAGACCCTATTGTACATCCGGAGATGTTTATTCCTCCGAGATATTGTGGTAACTAGGGTTATTAGACCTCCCATGTGAGGTCGGTCTTGAGTTAGCTGTTTAGGGGTTATTAGACTCTTTTGGAAGAGGTTGGCCCCATTAGGGTGAAAAGTCAGTTAGAACATGAGTATAAATAGAGGAGGTGTGTTCCTCATTTATCTCATTCATTTACTCACTTGTGATTGACGCATAGGAGAGAGAGAGGTCTGCTTAGGAGGAGAAGGAGCTCTTGTTTGGGTACTACATCTTGTATTGGTTGATTATCTATATTGAGGAAAACTTTGCTGGGTCTTCTACCCCATGAGGGTTTCCCAGGGTAAATCTGTGTCTATCTTGTGATTGTGTTTCTTTCAGTGATCTTGCTTGTGAAATTAGGCTAAACTTAACATAAGATTATGTGTTTTCTTTTCTATGTTTGTGTAAGAGGCCATAGAGGGGTGTAATCCATCACATTGGAAGGTGAAGAATTCTTAGCAGTTGCTTTCTTTTTCCCTTTGGTGAAGAATTCTTAGCAGCTGCTTTCTTGTTCCCTTTGTGAGTGTGCATACATGGGCATTGATCTTTGCATATAATCTAGTTTGATTGTGTAATATTGATCTTTTGTTTCCACAACGCACCTCCCGTAGCTAGAGAAGAAGAAATACTTTTTCTGGTTGTCAAACACTAGACTGAGCAGGGCTTGCTCAATCATGCGATCTTTCCCCCTCAGTCACATATGACACAATGCCCCTTTGAGCTCTCTTTTGACTCCATTCGCTCTTTGATATACTGGCACTGGCCTTTCTTCGAGGACTGATCCTCCCATCTTTCCCATCACTCAATCAAGATACCTTTTGTTACAATTGTTTCTCTAAGGCAACCTCTTCAGTTCACCTTGCCCTCTGTTGCACTTGCCTTAGCAATCCCACCTTAGGGATACCCCCCTTGAATTGGAGAAGAGCCAACCTGAAGGGAGAAGAGAGGAGTGTGGTGATACTGGCTTCTCTCTTGAGAGTTGTCATCGAGCTGGTGTGCTCACTTTTTGGGCTTCAGCACACGCATGTCAGTTTTGGGTGGCAACAGGCTGATATCTCAAACAAGTATGAAGGTGTGTACTGATCTCTGCATGCATGCAGATCTATAACCCAAATATGCTGAAATGCTATAAAATAGGAGGAATTAATGCATGTACATACCAGTATATAGATCAGCTGATGTAGATAAGAATGATCCCCGCATGCAGGATTATGCTGATGGAATAGGAAGATAAGCTAGATGCCCTCTATAGAAGAATGCGCCCTCCTCCAATACTAGAAATGCTCCTCAATAATAAATGCTCCGCAGATGAAGCTCCAGAAGATGTGTGCTAGGGTTATAGTGCCCTTCTAGAGAAGATGGAAGCAACATGCAGAAACCCTGATGGCTCAATAGCCTAAAACGTGAAGATCCTCCTTGGGAAAGTCGCCCCAGTCATGCAAGACATCCTCCAATAGTGACGAGTGCTGATAACTCTCTCAAAGGTCCAACTGAGAAGCCCTTCTTCTAGGGGAAGGGTAATAGGGGTGCTCTGAGAAGGATGGGAGCAACATGCAGAAGTTCTGCTCCTTGTAGACTAAAATGCGAATGAGTATGTCTTTGAGCAATGTGCCCAAGCAAGGAGAGTGAATCTCCCCAATCCAGTAAATAACTCAATCTCCTGAAGCAACTGATGAATGGAACCTGATGATGAAGCAATCCTGAATCTGAATGATCCAACCTGATGGTGACTAGGGCAGATAAATTTCGCTGCCGAAATACATCAGTTAGTTGAGTGCATGCACTCAACCCCAACTTAGCTTGCTGAGCTCTCCAATTCGAATCATCAAATCAATAATCATATAAGCATCCTCCTCCATTCGCTTTACCTCTCTTTTATAACTTTCAACTACAAATAACCTAACTTTGACCTAATTAGGTCACTTTACCTTCTAATTCGCAGTTGACTTGCATGTAGGTGTCTGGAGACTCAATCAGGTGCATGCATCATGAAATAATGCTTGGATGTCATGCATGCAGGTGGCCTTTGGCTCTGGTGGCCCTTGTCTATCTACTGATGATCTAATAATCATGCTAAAGATCCTCTGAAGGTGTATATGGCATCAATCCTCAGTAAATTCCACTATAGTAAAAAAGGGAACATTACAGTCCTCCCTTGCCAAGATTGCTTGTCCTCAAGCAATACCAACACAGTTCCATAATCAATTGAACTGAACCAACTAAATCCCAGGGTCCCAAATCATCCTAGGAGAGTTGTAGTACCTTTTACTCAAGGTATGGTCCTGCGAGGTACCATGATATGAAACCTCCTGAAAGTGATAGTCGACTCTCGTCCTCATGCTAACTGCTGTACCGTCCACTACTGCAATCTCGGGCTTCCCCACTACCCAAAAGAAGAGACCATCATGTAGTCGTTAAGCCGTTCTGATCATCATCAGTTGTTTGTCATGCTCTATCAGCATCCACCTCTCCTGTAACTTCAAGTAGAAAGATCTGTAAGAGCTGGCCACCTCACTATGAACGGTGTAGTGTATAGTGACTATAGTCACTTGGGGTGGCCAAGTAAAGGTTCTAAACCCTATGTTATGTACCCAACATGAAAACTAAAGCATAAAAGGCCCCCCCATGAGTGTATTTCATTAGTTATGAGTTGCCCACTCTATGGGGTGTGCCATCCTCTCTTTGATTGGTTGGGTGAGTAAAAGTCAATGGGAAGGGCCCCACTATGGTGGTTTCCTCCCCATTTGACATAGCAATAAGGTTGGGAGCATTAAAATGGGGTTTTATCTCCCCATATTTGAGATCTCAAACTTTAGTTTTTCCCTCCTTGAGCAAATTCGGCCCCCTCTCTTGGGCCCCCTCTCTCTCCTTTGTGACACTTGTCTAGCATGCAAAGAGCCCCTCTCTTTCATTTTTCCAATTTAAGGAGGGCATTCCTCCTCATTTGGGTTACAATCTCTCATGCTCTTGCTATTTTTCCATTTCTCTCATTTTCTTTCTCTCTTCTTGCCCCATTGTTGGGCCATTGTAATTTTCAGCCATTTGGCTTGGTAATACAAATTCTTTGGCGGAGATTTGGTGTTGTGGATTCTCTTGGTGGTGTTTTGCTCTTTCATTTTTCCTATTTAAGGAGGACATTCCTCCTCATTTGGGTTACAATCTCTCATACTCTTGCTATTTTTCCATTTCTCTCATTTTCTTTCTCTCTTCTTGCCCCATTGTTGGGCCATTGTAATTTTCAGCCATTTGGCTTGGTAATACAAATTCTTTGGAGGAGATTTGGTGTTGTGGATGCTCTTGGTGGTGCTTTGCTTCACATCTTCATGCTATTCAACCATTGGGAGGCCAAACAAGCAAACTGTTTTGCTTTGGTGATATTTCTAGTAATTTTGCTAGTAATTTTATGAGTTTTCCTATTTAGCTAGTTAAGATCTTCATATTCTTGTTGGTTGAAGTTTATGCTCTCTTAGCTCCTCTATAGGTACTCACCTTTCATTTCAGTTGTGTAGCAATATCTTACAAGTTGTAGGTCACCAAGCTTTGATGGTGGAATTCTTTGCACATATACCCCACTCCTCAAAGCATTGGATGAGAAAAAGAGCACTATCTTCTCCTTTCTTTCCCATTTAAATTTTCTGCATTATATTCTACATCTTTTGCATATATAAATCAGATTTGAATCATTGTTTACATGTTATTATCTCATCAAAATTTGCTCATAAATTTACTGTAAATTTGTACATTTTTGTATGATAAACTAACATTGTCCCAAAGTGATTTTGGGCATTTTTCTGTGACTTTTTGCTTGCTGGTTTTTAGCAGGTCTGCACACTTTCAAGAAGGATATGCTACCCAAAATCAGTTATCTCCAAGCATAAAGGGCCTCCACAAGTTGTCATTTCGGCCACTTTGGAGAAAACGGTCAAAAACACCATTTTCCCCTCTTTTTCTTCTAAGTAATAAGTGCTGGAATTTACATCATTATAACAAGCCCAAGAGAGTCTCTTGGGCTTGATTTTATTGTATTTTGTTTCAAGCATTTAATTCCTAGATTAGTTTACTCTTACTTGCATGCAAAGGAAGAGGCTTTTCCCATCCTTGCATGGTTTTGTTAAGCAATTTTGCTTACTAGTTGTTTTTACTTCAAGCATTTTTATTTTGCCCGCACCTCACTAGTGAAGTGGCTCCACCGCTCCAGTGATATCGCGCTTGGCTTGTTTCTTTATTTCCAGTAATTTGCTCTAATTTGTTTATTTTGCCCGCACCTCACTAGTGAAGTGGCTCCGCCGCTCCAGTGATATCGCGCTTGGCTTTCATTTTACTTCTGTAATTTATTTTCAAGTAATTTCATTTCGCCCGCACCTCATACGTGAGTGGCTCTGCCACTCCTGTGATATCGCGCTTGGCTTACATTGTTTTAGTTTAGTTTTGTGTAAAAATAAATAAAATTTAACTTAAGCCCTGTTTTTGCCCCGTGTCCTCTCCCCTCACCGGTCAAACCGAACTTGGGTGAGGAGAAAGGGCAAAGATTTGTGTGGGCTAGATTAATAGGCACCCAGTTACATATATTCACTAGAACGGAGAAAAGAAGGCTTGGCCTGTGGAACTAGTGGGGTAGAGACCGTGGGGGGTCTCGTGGCACTTTGTGTCCTCCAGTTGAGCACCCAACAAGTCTTGAGTTTGACCCGTGGAGCTAGTTGGAAACCTTGTGTTCTCAGGTTGAGCACCCGACATTCTTTCTCTAATCGAAGGAGATAGTCTCTTTGGGGTAGACATCTAGATTAGTTTCATTTCTTTGCAACAAACACATTAATCCCCTAAGTAAAAGAGAGACATTAAAATTTGCTAAAATTTAAAGAACCACTTGCAAAACATTGTTACAATCTTTTCTATTTTACAAGCTTTTCACGTAGCTATATTGTTCACAACATTTGCTTCAAGTACTTTATTTTCAGCTCAATATTGTGACATGTATCCTTGATTCCATAAGTTGTTAATAATCTACACTTCAATGCTTTATGTGATATATTGATCATCTTGTTGCAAGCATTTCATTTCTTGTTCATTTACTAGAAGTGATTATTCATTGTTGTATCTGTTAAAGTGAATGAGTTAACACTTTGGGAGAGTACTTGTTTAAGTAGATTATTGTGACTCCATAGCCCGAATAGTGACGGCACTGGTCTTGTTAATCGGTAAATTGTTTCTCTCTTGCATTTCATTATTTGGTTGATTGCTAAAGAGTTTGCTTGTCATTGAAGGATTTGCATAATTGGACGTTGCTTGTCATTTTTATCTTTGTAACTTACAACTCCAACAAAAAACATAAAGAAACTTAGTAATTAGGGACTACCCCCCTTGGCCTTTAGGAGTTGTGGTCTAAACAGAGGAGTTTAGGACCGAGGTGACAGTGGGTTCTTAACTTATAGTTGCCCTAAGGAACACACAGCGGTTGAGAGACTTACCCGTGTCTAAGTGTGTTTTAGGCGGCAACAGGGAGCCTGTTGCTATGATCTGGATGTAGTCAACCGAAATGCCTTCAAATATTCAACTTTTGGCTTGAAACTGTGAAGACACCCCAAAGGCACCTTCCAATGGAGAAAGATGCACACAAATATATATATAAGTGTGCCAAAGGTGAATGTCTACTACATGTGCAACCTTGCCTCCAAATATGCAAATTTAGCAACAAAACATACCTCCAAATACGTGAATATTGCTCAACATGTGAAACAAAAGGCAAGCACATGGATATTCTTCACCAACTCTCAAGTGACTCATACCATGCTCCAAAGTTCATATATGCTAGTACAGTGCTGTTGAAAAGAATGCCTCTGAAAATGCAAATTGGACTTATATTTTTCAAGTGGTAATAGGTTCCAAGGATTTGACATATCTAATAAGAGCCAATCTTCCTTGATTAACTTGTTGCATAGTGTTTTCCTTGGAAGTATCAACAGGAATACAAGTGATGCATTTTGAATTTTTGAGCCCTTCTCTCAAATTGAGCCTTTGCAAAGTAGCCTAACTTCAGTTCCCTTGTCTTTTTGGGTTTTGCATATTTTTGTTGCAACATGTCTATGTTTGGTAGACTTGCTCAACATACAAGGCTCTTAAATTTTTATTTTTTTCTTTTGATTAGAACTAGGTCCTTGCTTCAACTTCTTAGTCATTTTTATATCGAAGATGAACTTATCTTAAAATATTCTTGAAAAAAACTAAATTAAATTTCTTCTTTTATCTTGTCCCTTTTATTGGGAAACAACTAAATTAAATTTTTCATGAATTTGTGTGGTTAGTGTTTTCAATAATGAAAGGGAGACACATGGTTGTGGGGGTCATCTACTTTTATTAAAAAAAATTGTTTCGGAGGAATTATTGTCGATGCCATCCACCTTGGATCCATATTGCAAAGTCACCCAATGTAATTGTATTGATGTTCATTTCTTCCCAACACATGCAATTGACTCTTGGCAAAGTCAAGGTGGCACTCCTTCATACTTGTTGTTGCTTGTTGTCTTCATCATCATTATTGAGGACTCGAGGTTGCAACATAACAGGTGTTACTATTCCATACTCTAGGAATTTGCTAGTTAGATTATAGAATTGAATGAATATTGTGATCTTTCATTATTGAGAATTGTTTGCTCTTGTTTTGCTTATGTAGTATTTTGGTTTGTTATCCATTTGCATGAACTTGTTGATAGGACAGAACGATTCAGCTACTCATCTATTTTCTTTATCCCCAAGTTGGGGTATGCAGGGAGGCTAGTTCGTTGTAATTAAGTTCTTTGCTCTTTCAATTGCAATAGATTTTGGTGTAGCCTTGTTTCAAATACTTTGCTACCCTTCCTCTACAATGGCCACTTCAACAACTTAGTAGGTTAGGAAAACTTGATTGGATGGTGGATAGTGGAAGTGAATAGAGCTCTAACGATGTGGAAGCTTTCTATTCGTCTACTATCTTAGATGTCTAGTTCATTTGCTGGTAGGAGGAATTGGTCCATCCATAAATTCATCCGCTTAATTAAGAGGAATGGAATTCCCTTTAAGCAAAGCAAAGAAGGTAGTTTTAGTGCATAGTTCCTTTTTTCAATCTTGCAAACACTTTAGTATTTGAAGGGATTGGTGTCACAATTGGATGTTGATCTAGAGGAGGCTACATAGATGGATGGTGAAGTGGGCACAGAGTTGTAACATGGTGAGGTGGGCACAGAGTTGTAACATGGTTTGCTTGGTTGGGGTTCCATTTGAGCATTTCTGATGAGCCATAAGAGTTTGATAGTCAGAGTGAAGGTAGCTTTAGAACCTATGATGTTGAAGAATTTTTGGAACTCATGGAAGAAAATTAAACACAGTCTATTTAAGCAATAGCCACTTGACGTTCATTTCCTGGAAGGTCTTTGGAACCAATTTTCTTGTACTTATTAATGTTAAAACTTACATACAACAATAAAATTGCTGTTCCATGAAATACAAATAGAGGGTGCAATGAACCTAATGACATGTTATTAGGCAGGAAAACCACCCAACAATTCCAATTAAACATTGACTATTACAAGAATTGAAAGTTTTCTGAGATTTTCAACCACCCGGTTTTATGTCAAATTTTCATAGTTTCATGCCCAACCCAGTTTTGTGCATTGGCTGGAAATTACACTAAAATTTCAGACTTTTAAAACACTGCTGAAAATCACATTTAATGACAGAAAATTAAACATTCATGCACGCCATAAATAATTTCAGACTCAGAAAAGTTTTGGCCAATAGCTCTGGAAAAACCCACAAGGGGAAAACCAGTCAGAGAGAGATTTTATTATTTCTTCTTCGAAAAATTCACAACAGTAATTTTCAGTCAAAATACAACTTATCTCAACCAGAAAAGTAACCCAGCTGGCTGCCTCGATTTCTGTGCAAACTCCTCCTCGAAATTTGTGCTAGAAATAACAGCTCAGTTCTGCCCTCGATAACTGTGCCCAAACTGCTGTACGGAACAGCAATTAATGCTGAATAACAGTCCTCGAAAACTATGCCCAGAACTGCCTTGAACTGCGTGCTGTACGGACTGTGCAATTAATGCAGCAGTATGGCCTCAAAATTCGTGCCACAATAAATGCTTGCTGCCTTGGGAAATGTGCCCAGAACTTTCCTCGAAATTTGTGCTCAGAATCTTCCTCGAAACTCGTGCCCAGAATCACACTGTCCGGATTGCTGTGCTCACCTCGAAATCTGTGCCACTCATTTAATGCTAACAAGATGCCTCGATTTCTGTGCCTCTGAAAACCTTCCAGAAATGGCTTCCTCGAAAAATGTGCTCTCTCCTCTCAGCTCTCTTCTCTTCACTCTCTTCACAAGAATGAATCTCTTTTGCCTCCTCTTGCCTTTTTGGTGAAAACCCTTGGGTAAGTGAGTGGTCTTCTAATCCAACGGTGGAGATTGAGTTGGATGAGTGGATGAGATTAAATGCTCTTTAAATCTCATTTAAAAATAATATCACTCACATCACTTAAATTTTTCCAAAAAGTGACTGTACTTTCTAAAGTCTAATTAAATGCTCATCTCAAGTCATTTAATGCAAGGGTCACTTTATTTTTCCCTTTTAAGTGACTTAGGCAAAAAGTCACTAGGGGAACACATCCTAGGTACAAAAATCAACAAGAATGATTTAGGATCAGTGATAGATTTGAAAACAATGGAGTATTGATGCGAAATTGGTTTGTATCGAACTTATGAATTCACCTATAATTAACCATAAGCTGCACTCTGAGCACTAGGTTCTTCTAAAGTGTTTTGTTTATATGTTTCCTTACATTTTTTTTCTCTCCTCCTTGCACATGGTGCGTTTTTTATAGTAGAGATATTCAAAAGAAAGCATTAGAAGAATAACACTGCGTATTCTTTGTGTTTTTCATGTAGTGAGAGAACAGTCTTGATATTTAGACCATTTTTCTCTATCAGCGATGAATGCAAACAAATAATGTATTTTTTCCTATAGACATACATGCATACAATTGTTTATTTTTATTTTTGATTAGCTGCATAAAATTGTATTTGTTATGATTTAAGGAGCGAATAATATAATATCAAGAAAGCTTTTGAGCCTAAGAAATGAAATTATTGTGACATTATTTGATTCATAATACTCAATGATAAACTTGGACGTGTTATATACCCTTGAACATTCTGCTATTTTTTGTTCACGTCAGTGTTAGATATCTCTTAACATATTAAGTACTTAATGAAATTTTAACCTGTGGAGAATCGCAGGTATTTTATTGTGAAGTGTAGCAATCTAGAGAACTTGGAACTCTCTGCGCAAACAGGAATATGGGCAACTGATAGAGATAACGAGGGGAAATTGAATGAAGCTTTTGACACATGTGCTAATGTTATTCTCGTGTTCTCTGTGAATAGAAAACGCCACTTTCAGGTCTATCCATGCTATCTTTTCTTAGAAATCTTTCATGGCAATTCATCTAGATGTGGATTTTAGAATATCTGCTGCTTTATTTAATTAACAGGACCAAGTTGAAGATGCACTGTTACTTGAATCTTTTGTATCTCATAGTGCACTATAAGTTCTTGAGTAGGATGCAAAATCCATGAGTAGCAACTTGTTAAGCATGGACAAAATGGAATGCCCTCTAATTATAGCTACTTTGTACTTCTCAAAAGATATTTTGTTGCCATGTGTGTTACATTGACATGTTCATCACCACACAGGGATGTGCAAGAATGACATCTAAAATTGGTGGAGTAGTTGGCGGAGCAGGATTGAAATATGCAAATGGGACTTCACTTTACGACCGCAACTTCCATCTTAAATGGTTAAAGGTAGTATTTCTAAATAGTAAAAGTTCAATTCTACTGATGAATCTCTTATATAGATAATAAGATAAGATAATTTTATAATGTCCAACAAAAGAACACAAAAGTAGATCAAACGAACTAAGATAGTACATGTATTGTTGGTATAGAGTGGGATTGCCACAATATCTCCTAAATCAATGCTGAAAGCAGAAATTTAATAAATCTAAGACTGGTCTAGAGACTAGCTGCTAAAGTTCTAGTTAAAAAAAAATCTAAAAGAGAGTATAAGCTAAGGTGCCCGTATACTAGAAATGCTGGAAACTGAGAGGGTCTCAAAAGCTTGCTCTTGAGCAAAATAGAGAGAGGTTGTCAAGGCCTGCTGGAGTTGGTGGCCAAGGATGAGTGAGGAGACTGATAGGTGGGCTTGTCTTCAGTTTCCTTGCAGTGTGCAACAAACATAATTACTCTTATAATAATAATATTAATATTAAATCACTGAAGATTACGTGTAAAAGGCATGTCTACTCAAGTATATGACTGTTCAATGGATATTTATACACAAGGGCTCATGCTGTTGTAATCATCTCTCATTTTATATATATTCGATACATTATATATATACTATATGGATTTCTCATTCTTGTCTTGTGTATTTTGGATATTCCATATATTAACCACTTTGGTTCATTACAATGGTATTATGGAATAAACCTAAGTCATAGGGTTCGCCGAACTTGAACCTTGAGGTTTGAAATTCGGCGAACCTAAAATAAATTCAAATTCATTCAGATTCGGCCATGAAATTCGCTGGCTTATATGTGCAGTATGGTTTTATAGGGTTAATCCCTTTTATTTACGGTTTTTTTTAAGTGAAAGGGGCCATTAAGACTCCTGTCCCTACTCACGTTGAGTCTCTCCGCTTCCTGCAACTCTTCTTTCGGTTTCTACCCGGAGCTTGAATTCGAATGGCTTTGGCCCCTTCTTGTTGTGTCTCCATGACATCGACTTGTAGCTCTTGGCAACAATGGATGACGCCCATGGGGACTTATTGTCGTCCCACTTGCCAAGAATGGTGGGCAAATTTATCCGGCGCCTGAAGGACCTCGATTCCAATGTCCACGATTCCTGCATCAACACAATCAGTGTCAGGGCGTCGAAGATCGCAAGCTTGAATTCATTAATTTCTGTGTTCTCAGATTCGACTACGAAATTTTCAGCAGGTCAAGGATCACACGATTGATTTAAATACCTTGATATAATTAATAAGGTATATTATTTATATATTTTACATATATTATGATATCAATTCTATATTATAATTTAAATTTTATAATGTTATTATTGCACCGAGAGTAGCAAGGTGCTTACAACCCAGTATGGAGGAGATGTTGTCACGTTTGTCACGTTACGTAATGTAACTGTTATCACATATATAGTAGCTGGGTTACCATACATTATTTTTCTGATTCCAGTACACTATTCAGCCAGTTCCCTTGCATTGAGATGCTGAGATGAGCATCTATTATGGATCACTATCAGATTATGGACAACAGTTTTATTCCCCATGCCATGATTGAGTCTCAGGACACTCAGAGAGATGACTGATGTAGCTATTTAGCCATTTGTACAGAGCAATCAGTAGTGCCCAGAGTTATAGCAGCAGTTTCAGCTGGACAGATGATGGTTCAGATGATGAGCATTCAGGTATATGACTCAGCAGGTATGTTATGGTGTTGTGGTTATATTGCTTTTATTTCCATTTTCTTAGCATGTTTTAGCATTCAGTATCATGATCTGACGATCATATAGATATGTGGACCTGGTTGTACTATATATATATATATCATATTTGTCCCTACTTAGACTTAGAAGTTCTTGGCCTATACTCATTGGTTTTACTCTCCCTAGGGAGAATAGAGGTGATCATTCCCACCATACTTTGGCTTGCTAGTGTCGGTTTCATTATTCACTGTCTTCATCCATCCATGACTTACACATTTTGTTCATTACCTTGACTTACTACTTGACTAGTGGCACGAAGGACCTTTCCCCACTGTGGCCTCTGTATTGGATGAGCTTCCTTGTTTATTGTGTCTTGGTTCTGAGTTGGTGACAAAACTTACCTTTGGTGAGTTGGATTTCCTTGAGAAGTCCCCCTAGTCACTAAAGATGTTGTTGGCTAAACTTGAAACTTTTAGTGCTGCCATGAATACAAAGTATGGAAATAAAATGTTGTATCTTGTATGAAAAGCCCATTCATGCAATGTGTTTCTCAACACACATGAATGAAAGGCAAAGCCAAATGAAATTGGCTATGAAATATCAAATGTTATATCTATTGTGAAATGTAAATACCTAGGTAAACAAGCTGTCTATGACACACCTAGAAGTGCTCAGGTAAACAAGTGCCTTAAAAACACACCTGCAGCAAGAAGCCTAATTAAATGTAAATCTATGCAATGTGTTTGTAAACACACATAGATCAAAGGCTATGGAAACTATAGGCCCAAAAAGCAATGGAACTTAAACTCTATATCAAAAAGATTGCTAGCCTCATTTGTATTATGGATTGTGCGCATTTGTCAAGGTGAATAAACACTCTTTGAACAACTTACCCATTTGTGAGACACCGCCATTCCCTGTGTTGTTGCTCATTCAGTATATGCTATGGTGTGTATCCCCTTTTCATTTCCAAAGTGTCACAGTGTTAAGTCAGTAAGTCATTCCCTCTAGCTTAGCCTTTGCAGTACAAAGCCTTCACCCTTCACTAGCAAATTGATCACAACTATGAAGTGAGTATGGTCTTGAAAGTCGGGTCTGAGTAATAATAATAATTAATGACCTATTATATTTGGAATTAGAACGCCAGTAATGATTACTTCTTGTTGTAATTGCTATTTGAATGCATTGTAAAGCATGTTTTAACCTTTGACACCTTGCAGCAGCTTGATGACAGTTTGAGTTATATTTTGGTCATGTTGACTTGGTCAAACTCAGTTTGACCAAAAGTCAACCACAGGACATGAGGTAGCAGACCTCCGATGTTACAGATAGATGATATATGGTCTGGTACAGGTCACCATGGTGGGCTTATGCAGTGGTTTCAGGCTTATGATGATGATTGGTGCTTTTCAACACTTTTACAGATTATTATTATTTGGTCTGTCGGATATGATGAGCATTTATTTTGGACCATGCAGAGGACTATATGGTGTATGAGTACACACCTTAGATGGATTTGGACCTTCTGATTCCAATGAGACAGTCTGTTTTCAGTTCCGGGCAGTTACAGTGATTTTTAGCCTCAGTTGGCTATCCTAGTGCAGTTTTGACCTGTTAGAGGCCCTGTCAGAGCAGCGATGAGATTTATTTGGTTCACCTAGGGCATTGTGCATGGAGGGGGTGGTCCAGCCAGTTGTTATTACCATATTACCCCCCTCCCAGACACATTGGTGAGCTCACCTTGACAGCGCAGACACTCCAGGAGGCAGTTTGGGCAGTTTCACACTTCCCAAGGCAGTCCATAAATGGTAAAAATGGCTACAGAGGAATTCGATTTGGGTTATTGAGGCAAGGTTATGGCATGGGATGTTTAGTGATGATGAGTGGGATGTCTTCCACACCTTCTCCAGCAGTTTCAGCTTCATCGGGACTCACATCCATCACTTATGGCATTTTATATGATTTTCTGGAGCCTCCTAAAGCTCACGACTTTCCCAGAGAGGCATGATTTGGTGTCTAGATCATTTATTCTTGGATATTGTGCCATGGGGATTGACCAAGGGTGTTAAAAATTACCCTTGGACCCACCATGAGCTAGATCTTATATTTTATCATTATGATTTGGTGGGATCCTCTCTCCTAAGGCGAGTTTGTCCACATATTGTTATATTTTATTATTGATCCATGTATTGTATTGTTGAGCTCATCTCAACCATTGATTAGATCTTTTGATCTTCTAATCTTAGCCACTCATTCAAAAAGTGGTTAGGATTGTGGTCTCTCTCCATCCTATTTAAAGGAGAGAGCTTCTCATTGTAAAGTGGAATTTTGGCTCTAGATTATTGGAATAGAAAATATTATTGCATCTATCTGTTGTGTTGTGGTGAAATGCTCTTGGAGTTCGTTCGTTGATTCTTCCTTTGCACTCGGTTTTTGGAGATCTTGTCTTGCTATCTTTTGTACCACGATTTTGTCATCTACAGGTGGAGGTTGATTTGAGGAGGACGTATTGGTAGGGGAGGACCCTCCCTACTTCTTTCTTGGGTTTCTTCGTTGGTAACAGGGAGTATTACTGTCTTTGACCTTCTATTTCATGTTACTGTTGCATTTCGCTTGTATTTCCTCCATACTTGATCTTTCTGATTGAATCGATTTCCTTGGTTTGACAGGTAGAGGAGGTTGCACTTGTGGGCTAGGGCATCATTTTGGCAAGCAAAATCAACAACTTCTCATTTGATCTCTGCGGGAGTCTTCCTCAACAACAAGGCATCTTCATCCATCACTCAGGTATGATCTCAAGGTAATTTCTCATTCCATGATCTATCCATTTGTCTAAGTTACTTCAAACCCTCATATTTCAAACCCTCATTTTACAATTTTCCAGATCTAGCAAGATCTACTTGGATTTTGGGTATAAAATTTAAAACCCACTTCTATAGCATCCACATCAATTCAGATCTATAGTTTGGTGTGGATTGGCTTTCATTTGACCCATTTCCCAAGGAAAAACAGTCTCTCCAAGGGAGGTCGCACTTCCTAGGAGGGGTGAGTTTGCTAAGATCTAGCACCTGGGTAGGTGAGATCCCACTTGATCCTTCATCTCCATATTTGATAACCTACCCCTAGTGTGTCACTTCAGTGATTTTCACCTTGTGGGCCCCATTCCTCATTTTGAGGGTTGAGCCCCACTTGGGTCACTTTGTGATACATTTCAATCTCAGATCTATTGAGATCTAGCCATTGGATGACCTTAATTTTCAAGATCCACCAAGATTGACACCTCAACATCCCTGATCTATAATTTGGTGGACATTCGACTCCATTTGGCCCAATTCCCAAGGCACTGATCTTCTCCAAGCCAATTCGACTTTCCTGGATTGTTGGGTTAGCTTGTGGTTTGATTTTTGTCTTGTTTGCTTGAGTATCTTGACATCATCATATCCTTCCATGAAGCTCATCTTTGGTACTGGTTAGCCCCAATTTGGTCCTTAACTACCCTGCATTGGACACGGTTCCCAAGGCAGTGGATTTTCTCATAATTGACTAGTACCCTGATCCTGGATCTTATTTCAAACATCATAAGTCACTCACATATACATAATGGACCAAAGCTACATTGCTTAAATCCCTTGATCCAACCCATTACTCATCTTGTGACTTCATCCATAGATCTAGGGTTCACAATACACCTTACGTACTTCATCTATATTTGATTTGATCTAGTGTTTTGGTCTGATCTCCCCTATTGGGAGTGGATCTGGGTCTCCCCCTTTGTTGTCTTGGGCTAGATAACATAAAGTGAAGATTGCTTCGATTGGCGTGACAACCATCCATTGGGAGTCGAGGCTATCTTGGTTGCACCTCTTTGGTTGCCCATCCCCTTTGCCATCCATCTTGGATCTATCTCTAGGGGCAACTACAAGTTTGGTGATAGCAGTAACATTTCCATGTTGACTCATAACTTATCAATAATAAAAAAGTAATTAAAAATTTTAAGATAAAAAAATTACACCTCAAGAAATTGGATTCCTCTCGGTGCTTAATAGATCTGGGTTTAAGATGGATCTATGCTGGTATTATATTAATTTATAATGTTTATTATATAACATTAATTAATAAATAATGTTTATTATATTATATTAAGTTTATTATATTATATTAATTAATAATGTTTATTACAAAATATTTATATTTAGAAAATATGTTATGGACGAACGTAATGCCGAACCTCATCCGAAAAGCTGAATCCGAACGCGAATCTCATGGTTGCCGAACTCGAATTTGAACCCGAACCATGTGACATAGGAATAAACAATTCCTATTTATATTGGAATTGATAGAATATTTCTACATGTGTATGATATAATATCAATAATGAATTATTGATGATTACAATGAGCCTCATGATGGCGTATAAATATACATTAGCTGGTCATGAGGTAATAATGGGGTGTGTGACCTATTATCACACAACTTGTAGTTGCCCCTAGTGGTATCCCATTCGGGACGGTAGAGGAGATAGGAAACTAAAGAGGTGACCCAAGAGATGCCATGGTTCCCAATGCAAGGTGGGAGTCGCGTCAACCGAGGCACTCTTCGCTTTAGATCAAGGTGAAACAAGACCTAGGGGGAGACCTGTTATCACACAACTTGTAGTTGCCCCTAGAGGTATCCCATCCGGGACGGTAGAGGAGACAGGCAACTAAAGGGGTGACCCAAGAGATGCAACGGTTCCCAATGCAATGTGGGAGTCACGTCAACCGATGCACTCTTCGCTTTAGGTCAAGGTATAACTAGACCAAGGGGGAGACCCTATACCCCAATCACAGTTGATTGGACCCAAGCAAAGGTTTCAAAGGTGAATGAATGATGAGTTACGGAAACCAATGCAAGTCTAAGTGGACCTAATGTTTAGGGCATGGTTGAAGGTGGTATCAAGGATAGTTAGTGTTTCAACCTATGTATGGTTTAGGCCACTTGATGGGGTATGATTATTAAGTATAGTACCATGTGTTTACACAAGTGGGTCTTATTGCCTTGGGAAGTGTGAAATGGATTTAGATGGGCCCACAAGGTGAAGCTAAGTGTGAAGATGGTACTATAGGCTAGATCTAGGTTAGATCTACAAGTTAGAGTTGGTTCTAGGGTTACCCATGTGTTAGATCTAGGGTTTGACACTAATCCCAAGAAGTGCGCCTTGCTTGGAGAAGGACTAGTGCCTTGTTGGATGGGCTAATGGAGTCAAGAAGGATGTCAAGGTGTAGATCGGGACACCTAGAAGCCAAGTCAAGTGGTTTGGATGAGATCCAATGGCCGGATCTTACTAGATCTAGGTTTTTAGGTAAAGACCAAAAGTGGACCACAATTCCTTAAAACAAGGAATGCAATCCCCAAGGTGGATCGGGACAAAAGGACAGTCTAGACCTAGGTTTCAAGGCATGGGCAATCCAAAACCACAAAAATCTCCAACACCCACTTCCTAGAAGTGGTCCAACTCAAAATTTCCAAGGGGTGCGACTTTCTCAAGGAGAGGCAAAAAGTGGTTTTGGTGGACCAAACCAAGTCCAATGGCCACCAAAATGCAGATCCGGGGTGCTAATACCCCGATCTATGCATGTTCAAAGTTTCAAGTGAATCCAATGGGTAGATCTCAGTAGATCTAAGTTTTAAGTTACCAATGAGGTCAAAGGGGGGTTTCAACCCCTCAAAACATGGAGAGATGTCCACAAGGTAGTTTTCACCAAAGTAAGGATATGGGTATGTGTTATCAAGTGTCTAGTTGTCAAATCAAGCGGGATCTCACATACCCATGTGCTAGATCTAGCCCAACAAGCCTCTCTCAAGGAAGTGCGCTTTAGGTCAAGGAGAGCTTTTTGTCTTAGAAAATGGGTCAATTCTTAGCCAATCACCACCAAACTATAGATCCAACTAGGGGTGGATGCTATAGAGGTGGGTTTTCAATATCTTTTCAAATTGAGGGCTAGATCTAAGTAGATCTAAGAAATACCAAAAACAAGGGTTTTAATTTGATTAGGGTTTTTGTGATCTAGAAATTATGGAAGATTCAAGGAAGAGAAGATCATACCTCTTGGGACATACCTGGATGAAGAGATGAATGCTAGTTGAGACGAGGATTACTTTGCCAAAGATCAAATGGAGAATTGTTGAAGCCCTCTTGCCAAATCGATTTTTCCAAGCCACATGTGATTCCTTCTAACCTGTCAAGCCAAGGAGCAAAGCATCAATTAGTTTAACAAATTGAAGGTAGATGCAAGCAAGAGAAAGAAAAACATAGAATAGTTGACACAAAGGCAAAACCACTCCCTGTCAAACCCAAAACGACTTCTTCCAAGCTTGAAGGGCAAGCCTCCCCACCAATTCGCACTTGTCAAAGTCGCCCTCTCAACCTGCAAATAAAGTATGGCAAATACGCAAGATAGCTACAATAGATCCTCCAGTGCAATGGACAATAGCATTTACAATCGAAACAACCAACATCCACTCCAATCCAAGCATGTACTCCAAAAGATAGAAATTTTATTCCCAGAGCCAAGAGCCAAAAATCTCTAGATGACCTTTACAATGAGGGGGTCTCCTCCTTATATAGGATAATAAAGACCAAAACCCTAGATCTCAAAACCACTTTTTGAAATGAGTGGTTGAGATTAAAAGATCTCACAACATAATCAATGGCTAAGATGAATCCATAACATAATATCACATGGATCACTCAACATAACAATAGCGCCCTCACTAAATGGTACAATAGAGGGTGACGTCATCCCACAAGAGGGGTATAAAGTACAATAATCCACCTCATGATGACTAGGACATGATAAAATAAGCACATGGTGGGGCTAGGAGGTATGAATCCTTGCTAGCTCACCCCAAGGCACAATGAAATAATAAAAATATGTCCAATATAATAATAATGACCAAACTGTCCTCAGAATCTATGACAGTCGAGCAGTAAATGTCCTCCTGTGATCAATCTGGAGATACCCACATGGTGAAAAATGACTGGAAGATAGTGAGATCAACCTGGAAGACCTCTGTGAAAACCAAATGCCAAAACCTTGCCTCAATTGCCCAAATCGATTTCCTCAGTGACCACTTTATCCCATTTTTTAACTGCCTCGGGAACTGTGAAAGTGCCAAAACTGCCTCCTAGGGTGCTAGCGCTGTCCATCTGAGCCCACCAGGCTCTCCGGGAGGGGGGATAAATGGTAATAACAAGTGGCTGGACCACCCCCTCCATCATCAGCGCCCTAGGTGAACTGGCCTCTCGGGGCCCCTGCTGCTCAGGCTGGGAAATCAGCCCCAAATCTGGTCAACAAGTGTAAAACTGCATCAATCACTGCCAGAAGTGCCCGGAACTGAAAGATAAGTGTCTCAATGGATCCAGAAGACCCAAATCCACTAGGAATGAGTACTCATACACCCTGGGTTGCCCTAATGGGCCAGCTGTAGGGTCCACCATATATGGACAATGTATAATCTGCTGATCTGTAATAATAATAACCTGCTGAACTGGATCAAACATCATCTGTATCATATGTCCATCATATGACATCATCATCAAACATGTGGGACCATAAATCATCACCAATAATCATCATACATGGTCCACATCATCACGGATCCCAAGAATATATATAATCAAGGATAAATCACATCAGTAGACTAAGACAATGCTTCTTTAATCACTTCATAGCTAAGCTCAAAGTATAAATTCCATTCAGTGGCATTAATTAAGTTAGCATATTCCGTGATAATATAAAATTACTTGCACCCTAGTTCAAATGACAAACTTACCCATTGGACATGGTCAAACTGCTAGTGAAGGATGAAGGCTAGGAGCAAGGTTGGGCCAAGGGTTTGACTTGTCTAACTTAACTCAAAAATACTTTGGACTGGGAGAAGGGGGAAGCTACAAACTCTGTGCTGGACAAAAGAACACGGGGGATGGCTGTGCCTCACAAATGGATAAGTTGTTTAGAGAGTGCTTATTCAACTTAGGCATCATGTCTACATCAAGTTGATCCAAGTTCATTAGGATCATTCAATTTATTTCCATGGCCTTTTTGGCCTACATAACCCTTCGGATTTCAGATGTGCTGAGAAGCACAACTAGTTGCAGCTCGCATCCAGGGCATGTTTTTTATATATTCACAAGGTCAGCAATTGTTTAGATATAGCTTTTAAGAACTATTGCTTTTTGGACCTTTCTTTATACTCTTCGAGGAGTATTTTTAGCTTTTCACTGCTCTTGCCCCTTTTTTGTTTTTGTTTCCATGGGCGAATTTATTTAGTTTCCACAGGTAGAACATGAGCTTTCAGTTTTAGCCAACAACATCTCAAGTGACTAGGGGGAGTTCGAGCCAAGGCCTACAATCCAACTCACCAAAGGCAAGTTCTGTCACCAACTCAGAGCCGAGACACTGAATAAACAGGGATGCGGTCCAAACACAGAGGTAGAAAAATGGGGAAGTCCTCAGTATCAGAAAGTCCAATAAGACAAGTCAGGGTTTAAAGTCAAACAGGAAGGTCATGTATGGATGGAGACAAGTGGATATGGAGCCTACACTAGCAGACAACAGGTGTCGGGAAAAACCATGTCTATGTAAGGTGAAATACCAGTAAGTTTTGTTAGATGACCTAAGAGTGCAAGCAATTGTCCATTTTAAGGTTTACAGTTCATTTTAAATAGTTTGCCACATCAGGAATAATATACCAAGCACATGCTATAATCATGACTAAATCAACAAGTTAATAATCCACTGTCAGTGAGAGCATATCCATAGATCATACAACATCATCATAATAGCAATCATCATGCATCATCTGAAACACTGCTGAAGTACATCTCTAGGCACTGAACTGAAACTGTAATGGGATAAGTGGTCACATCAGTCATCCAATCTGAACTCTCAAGGCTCAGCCTTGACACAAGGTCATACAATATCTGAATAATGTACTGCTCTGATCATGAGTGATCCAATATATATAGCCATGCTCTGGAATAAATGAAGCTCTGGAATGTGCAGATATCTGCTGTACAAGAATAGTAGCCCTGCTACTATGGTGTGATAACATCTGGCTCCAGCTGGGACAAGTGCTCTAAGGGAGAGAGCGCTTGAGAACCTCAGAATCTCTGGTCTCGAACTGCTCTGCATCAATCTTCAATCCAGCACTGCACCATCCTTGCTTTCCGCTTTCATTTTGCACCTGTTCCTGCTCTCACAAAAACTAGAATACCATCATGGAGCATGTATGGGATAAAAATAAAATAAAACTGAACTGAAATATAATCCAAAGCATAAACTGAAATGCATCAAAATATAAACATAACTAACATGGCATTCATTTATCATTTTTATTTACTGTGCAGGGGGACAAGAGTATCTTCTTTAATTCAGGCAAATCTTAACCAGCACAGGCAGCCAATTATATAAATGCTAACTATAATTTCTTAAATGCATGCAGGAGAAGAGAAAAGCTTAGGAAGGAGCAAGACTCAACTCAGGCAAAAAAAGAAAAACTGGACAATACTCGGCACACAGAAAAAGAAAAATCACACAAATCCTACTGCTCAAGTGAGCTTATTCAGAACCTACCTAATCTAAACATGCAAGGCAAGGCAAGGAAGGTCAGGGATAATAATCCCTTAGCTCCCTTTGATTGATAGGGAGTAAGATGCGTTGGCCAGTCCCAGTGGTGAGAAAACACATCTCATCAATGCAGCGCTCAACAGTAAGTGGTCCAACCCAAAAGTCACCTGATCCCCTGGATCGTATATAAAATAAATCATTAGGTATTACAACCTTATCACCAATTTCAAACCTTTGGCGATTTACAGATTGAGGGATGACTTCAATAACATGTTCAGGAAAAGGTTGGATATCAGAAGTGCACTGAGGTTGAGGTGTAACTATACTTGAATTCCTATTAGGAGGAATTTCATCAAATCTGGGAAGTCCACCGTCTAACGGTACAACTACGCTACCAATCAAAACTTCTCCTACGGTTCTCCTAGGAGGACTTTCTTCTAGCGGGTGTATGATATTCTTTGGTGTTTCCCCTATGGTCAAAACTTTAGCTTGGGTTAGGGGTGGAGGGCTTTGATTTTCACTACTTCTGCTACTACCTTCTCCTGATGGGATAGGCACAATCATGTTTTCTAAGAGTTCCAGATGGTCAGCAGAAATGGGAAAATGAACTGTGCTAGGTGCATTGTGATCACTCGTATCCAAAGGTGCTGGTGTAGAGTCAACATCCTCTTCACTACTCAGTAACTCACTAGGTAGGAGGAAACTAGGGTAATAAGGGGGTAAGTGTGAGTCAGTGGCTTCTTCTTGAAAAAGGGCTAGATTGTTCAAAGAAAAGTCTTCCTCAGGGGCATCATGGCTCGAGGCATGTTCTTGCCAACTCATAGAGTTGTCATTCACTTGCCTTAAAACCCCATCCTCTAAGGACAAATGGGACAAGTGATCAGGCACATCAGAGAAGTGATAATCAACTAGTTCTTCATCATTCCCCTCAGGTGAGGGAAGGTGTGTTCCTTCATTGTTATTTGTCCAAGGAGTGATGTGAGGTAAACCCTGTCTTCCTCTTTCTATGTTAAGGTCAACTAGGAAAAGCCACTCATGTACTGTCCTAGGTATGTACTCACCCCTTCTGATTTGGTCAAAGTTCCCCTCTGAAGTGTTTAGCTGAATGGGAGGTGTAGGTTGGTCAATGTTTGGTTCTACACCATTGGGTTGGTTCGAGATCCTAAGGTTTTCTGACACTTGAATGGACCTAGGGTCAACTTCAATAATTCTTTCTTCTACCATGCTAGGATCATCATCATGACCACCCATGACCATAAAGATACCCTCTGGTAATAACTCACCCTCACCAAAAGTGTTTCTCACGCCATCCTCATAATTCTCAAGATGTCCATCATAAAATGGCTCCCGATATACCCTAACCAAAGACCCATCAGAGTTGGGGATGGTAGCATATGACAAGTCCATCTGAAGATGTCCCCCTAGCCCAGCGGACCACTTCCTACAAAGGAGCATGCCATAGGCTGGAGGGAGATCTATGACTACTATATCCATCAGCATAGATATGTCGGGGCATGAAAATAGGTCAGCTCTCAGGTTTTTGATCAAGCCAAAGACTTTTACTGGTTTAGAGTCAATCCCACAAACGTTCCCATAAGGTCTAGTTATTTTTAGTCCCATAGCTTCCATGACTTGTAAAGGCATCACATTCATGGAGGCACCAGAATCCAACATACAGTTATGAAGGAGGAGATCACCTATGCGTAGTGTAAGGTAAAATGGTTGATGACCCCCATTCTTTCTCTCATATAAGGCAGTTTGGATGTTAATGGGAGGGTCATCCTCTTCCTCAACCACATCACAAGGTGCTAGGTCTTGGGAAGATGAATCCTCACCACTAGTCGTGGCTGTCTCAGGGATACTATCGAAAAACTCTACCACTTGTTCTTTTATCGAAGGGATTTTCATTAGCTCAGTGAGTGGAATGTTGTGCATGACTTTGTCTAATTCTCTTTCGATGTTGATATCAAAATCAGATTCAGGCAAAGGGCAAGGCTCACTTACTGGACTAGGCAACTCTTTGTTTTTCTTTTCGCTAAAAGGCATAGGCTTTTGGCCATCCTTCCTTCTTTGATAGGTTTTATAGGGTGTTTGATCACTATTGACTTGTTCAGTAGCATAGATGGGACCACTAGGGTTTGTTTCTTCTATGGTGTTTTCTTCATGATCAATCAGGATTCTTCCAAATTCTTTGTCAAATTTTAAGTCATCAACCCAATTAATGTTCTTTGGAGAATCCGGAGTATCATCACCATGGGTGGTATACTCAGGATCTTCCAACTTCTGCTCTTCAGACCAGTTTATGATAGGAGGTTCTTGATTCATAGGGTTTCTTTTATCTCCTTCATTAGGTTTCTTTTGTTGATTCCAATAAGGTTTAGGACCATAGGGCTGCCTATATCTATCCCCTTCTCTGTTTTTGGCTAGGTCCCTAGTTAGGAGGGTTAAGTTTTTCATCATTTCGTGCATACTCTCCATCATTTCACTGGGCTCTTTGCTAGGTTCCTTACTCTTCTTAAACTTAGGCTCAGATCTAGAGGAAGAAGGTCCACTAATTAGGTCAAAGAAGTTTTGTTTTCCCATGGAGGCAGCATTTGCCTCAGCTTTCTTGGCGTTGTCTTGGGCTTCCTTCAAATTATTAGGGTCTTTGTCCTTTAGGTGGTAACCCAGGTAACCTTCATAAGCATTTAGGTAATGGATCAAGATAGCTTGGTCAAGGGGCCTTATGTTACTTGGGATGTTGGCAACAGTCCTATCGAAGCGTTGGTTAAACTCATGGACAGACTCATTCTCTTTCTTTTTGATGTCAAAAAGTTGGTGTAAAAGGAAACGCCCATCTAACTTGACTGACCACTCTTGCTTGAGTTTATCGGTGAATACATCATATCCATTGATTGATGATGGAGGCAAACGGTCAAACCATTTGCGAGCATCACCCTCCAAGGATGCAAAGAGACCCCTAATAAACACATCCTCCTCCTCAGCCCCATATGCTTCCATATGAGCCCAAACATTGTCTATGTAGTCCTCAATAGAGGTGGCACAGTTGCCATTGAATTTTGGGATCTTTTCAAAGTACTTGTCTGGCATGCTATGGGGAGCACCCAAGATCTGAGAAAAGTCTAAGGGAGAAGCTCTAGCTTTATGACCAAAGGCACGAGCAACAGGAGGGTTGTTTTGGTTGTTGGTACCGGAGTTTGACTGACCTTGTCCTGCCATTGGATTGATTGGGCTTGAACTATAGTTGTGATTAGGTGATAAAGGAGGAACCGGATTGAACAAAGGGGAACTTAAAATACGGTTTGGAGAACCTGAGTTGACAAGTTTCCACAAGAAATTAGTTGATTGAGTTTTAGGATCTCTTTTGTGATATGTGAGTGGGGTTCCTTCCAATTGATTTGGATTTGATTTACTTCGGGTGTTGTAAGGGTGACTATGAGCTCGCTCCTCAGCGGAGTCACGGTTAGGAGTCGCCAAGTAGATTTTTAGGCTCTACTACCAAGAGGTATGTCGTTTAAAGTGCAGAAAGGTAGTGAGACACAAAGGTGTGTTGAACCAAGGTAGGCCCCTACCTCCCTGGCAACGGCGCCAAAAATGTTATCACACAACTTGTAGTTGCCCCTAGAGGTATCCCATCCGGGACGGTAGAGGAGACAGGCAACTAAAGGGGTGACCCAAGAGATGCAACGGTTCCCAATGCAATGTGGGAGTCACGTCAACCGATGCACTCTTCGCTTTAGGTCAAGGTATAACTAGACCAAGGGGGAGACCCTATACCCCAATCACAGTTGATTGGACCCAAGCAAAGGTTTCAAAGGTGAATGAATGATGAGTTACGGAAACCAATGCAAGTCTAAGTGGACCTAATGTTTAGGGCATGGTTGAAGGTGGTATCAAGGATAGTTAGTGTTTCAACCTATGTATGGTTTAGGCCACTTGATGGGGTATGATTATTAAGTATAGTACCATGTGTTTACACAAGTGGGTCTTATTGCCTTGGGAAGTGTGAAATGGATTTAGATGGGCCCACAAGGTGAAGCTAAGTGTGAAGATGGTACTATAGGCTAGATCTAGGTTAGATCTACAAGTTAGAGTTGGTTCTAGGGTTACCCATGTGTTAGATCTAGGGTTTGACACTAATCCCAAGAAGTGCGCCTTGCTTGGAGAAGGACTAGTGCCTTGTTGGATGGGCTAATGGAGTCAAGAAGGATGTCAAGGTGTAGATCGGGACACCTAGAAGCCAAGTCAAGTGGTTTGGATGAGATCCAATGGCCGGATCTTACTAGATCTAGGTTTTTAGGTAAAGACCAAAAGTGGACCACAATTCCTTAAAACAAGGAATGCAATCCCCAAGGTGGATCGGGACAAAAGGACAGTCTAGACCTAGGTTTCAAGGCATGGGCAATCCAAAACCACAAAAATCTCCAACACCCACTTCCTAGAAGTGGTCCAACTCAAAATTTCCAAGGGGTGCGACTTTCTCAAGGAGAGGCAAAAAGTGGTTTTGGTGGACCAAACCAAGTCCAATGGCCACCAAAATGCAGATCCGGGGTGCTAATACCCCGATCTATGCATGTTCAAAGTTTCAAGTGAATCCAATGGGTAGATCTCAGTAGATCTAAGTTTTAAGTTACCAATGAGGTCAAAGGGGGGTTTCAACCCCTCAAAACATGGAGAGATGTCCACAAGGTAGTTTTCACCAAAGTAAGGATATGGGTATGTGTTATCAAGTGTCTAGTTGTCAAATCAAGCGGGATCTCACATACCCATGTGCTAGATCTAGCCCAACAAGCCTCTCTCAAGGAAGTGCGCTTTAGGTCAAGGAGAGCTTTTTGTCTTAGAAAATGGGTCAATTCTTAGCCAATCACCACCAAACTATAGATCCAACTAGGGGTGGATGCTATAGAGGTGGGTTTTCAATATCTTTTCAAATTGAGGGCTAGATCTAAGTAGATCTAAGAAATACCAAAAACAAGGGTTTTAATTTGATTAGGGTTTTTGTGATCTAGAAATTATGGAAGATTCAAGGAAGAGAAGATCATACCTCTTGGGACATACCTGGATGAAGAGATGAATGCTAGTTGAGACGAGGATTACTTTGCCAAAGATCAAATGGAGAATTGTTGAAGCCCTCTTGCCAAATCGATTTTTCCAAGCCACATGTGATTCCTTCTAACCTGTCAAGCCAAGGAGCAAAGCATCAATTAGTTTAACAAATTGAAGGTAGATGCAAGCAAGAGAAAGAAAAACATAGAATAGTTGACACAAAGGCAAAACCACTCCCTGTCAAACCCAAAACGACTTCTTCCAAGCTTGAAGGGCAAGCCTCCCCACCAATTCGCACTTGTCAAAGTCGCCCTCTCAACCTGCAAATAAAGTATGGCAAATACGCAAGATAGCTACAATAGATCCTCCAGTGCAATGGACAATAGCATTTACAATCGAAACAACCAACATCCACTCCAATCCAAGCATGTACTCCAAAAGATAGAAATTTTATTCCCAGAGCCAAGAGCCAAAAATCTCTAGATGACCTTTACAATGAGGGGGTCTCCTCCTTATATAGGATAATAAAGACCAAAACCCTAGATCTCAAAACCACTTTTTGAAATGAGTGGTTGAGATTAAAAGATCTCACAACATAATCAATGGCTAAGATGAATCCATAACATAATATCACATGGATCACTCAACATAACAATAGCGCCCTCACTAAATGGTACAATAGAGGGTGACGTCATCCCACAAGAGGGGTATAAAGTACAATAATCCACCTCATGATGACTAGGACATGATAAAATAAGCACATGGTGGGGCTAGGAGGTATGAATCCTTGCTAGCTCACCCCAAGGCACAATGAAATAATAAAAATATGTCCAATATAATAATAATGACCAAACTGTCCTCAGAATCTATGACAGTCGAGCAGTAAATGTCCTCCTGTGATCAATCTGGAGATACCCACATGGTGAAAAATGACTGGAAGATAGTGAGATCAACCTGGAAGACCTCTGTGAAAACCAAATGCCAAAACCTTGCCTCAATTGCCCAAATCGATTTCCTCAGTGACCACTTTATCCCATTTTTTAACTGCCTCGGGAACTGTGAAAGTGCCAAAACTGCCTCCTAGGGTGCTAGCGCTGTCCATCTGAGCCCACCAGGCTCTCCGGGAGGGGGGATAAATGGTAATAACAAGTGGCTGGACCACCCCCTCCATCATCAGTGCCCTAGGTGAACTGGCCTCTTGGGGCCCCTGCTGCTCAGGCTGGGAAATCAGCCCCAAATCTGGTCAACAAGTGTAAAACTGCATCAATCACTGCCAGAAGTGCCCGGAACTGAAAGATAAGTGTCTCAATGGATCCAGAAGACCCAAATCCACTAGGAATGAGTACTCATACACCCTGGGTTGCCCTAATGGGCCAGCTGTAGGGTCCACCATATATGGACAATGTATAATCTGCTGATCTGTAATAATAATAACCTGCTGAACTGGATCAAACATCATCTGTATCATATGTCCATCATATGACATCATCATCAAACATGTGGGACCATAAATCATCACCAATAATCATCATACATGGTCCACATCATCACGGATCCCAAGAATATATATAATCAAGGATAAATCACATCAGTAGACTAAGACAATGCTTCTTTAATCACTTCATAGCTAAGCTCAAAGTATAAATTCCATTCAGTGGCATTAATTAAGTTAGCATATTCCGTGATAATATAAAATTACTTGCACCCTAGTTCAAATGACAAACTTACCCATTGGACATGGTCAAACTGCTAGTGAAGGATGAAGGCTAGGAGCAAGGTTGGGCCAAGGGTTTGACTTGTCTAACTTAACTCAAAAATACTTTGGACTGGGAGAAGGGGGAAGCTACAAACTCTGTGCTGGACAAAAGAACACGGGGGATGGCTGTGCCTCACAAATGGATAAGTTGTTTAGAGAGTGCTTATTCAACTTAGGCATCATGTCTACATCAAGTTGATCCAAGTTCATTAGGATCATTCAATTTATTTCCATGGCCTTTTTGGCCTACATAACCCTTCGGATTTCAGATGTGCTGAGAAGCACAACTAGTTGCAGCTCGCATCCAGGGCATGTTTTTTATATATTCACAAGGTCAGCAATTGTTTAGATATAGCTTTTAAGAACTATTGCTTTTTGGACCTTTCTTTATACTCTTCGAGGAGTATTTTTAGCTTTTCACTGCTCTTGCCCCTTTTTTTTTTTTTGTTTCCATGGGCGAATTTATTTAGTTTCCACAGGTAGAACATGAGCTTTCAGTTTTAGCCAACAACATCTCAAGTGACTAGGGGGAGTTCGGGCCAAGGCCTACAATCCAACTCACCAAAGGCAAGTTCTGTCACCAACTCAGAGCCGAGACACTGAATAAACAGGGATGCGGTCCAAACACAGAGGTAGAAAAATGGGGAAGTCCTCAGTATCAGAAAGTCCAATAAGACAAGTCAGGGTTTAAAGTCAAACAGGAAGGTCATGTATGGATGGAGACAAGTGGATATGGAGCCTACACTAGCAGACAACAGGTGTCGGGAAAAACCATGTCTATGTAAGGTGAAATACCAGTAAGTTTTGTTAGATGACCTAAGAGTGCAAGCAATTGTCCATTTTAAGGTTTACAGTTCATTTTAAATAGTTTGCCACATCAGGAATAATATACCAAGCACATGCTATAATCATGACTAAATCAACAAGTTAATAATCCACTGTCAGTGAGAGCATATCCATAGATCATACAACATCATCATAATAGCAATCATCATGCATCATCTGAAACACTGCTGAAGTACATCTCTAGGCACTGAACTGAAACTGTAATGGGATAAGTGGTCACATCAGTCATCCAATCTGAACTCTCAAGGCTCAGCCTTGACACAAGGTCATACAATATCTGAATAATGTACTGCTCTGATCATGAGTGATCCAATATATATAGCCATGCTCTGGAATAAATGAAGCTCTGGAATGTGCAGATATCTGCTGTACAAGAATAGTAGCCCTGCTACTATGGTGTGATAACAAGACCCTATAACCAATCACAGTTGATTGGACCCAAACAAAGGTTCCTGAGGATAAGTAAATGATGAGTTACGGAAACCAATGCAAGGTTGAGTGGACCTAGAAGTTAAAGTATGGTTGAAGGTGGTTTGAGAGATGGTTAGTGTTTCAACCAATGTATGATTTAGGCCACATAATTAGGTATAATGACAAGGTATAGTACCATGTGCTACACAAGTGGGTCCTACTTTCTTGGGATATGTGAAATGGCTTAAAGTGGACCCACAAGGTGAAGTTAAGGGATGCAATTGGCACTAGAGGATATGTAATGAGTAGATCTAAGGATCTAAGTTGAATTTAGGAGTACCCATGTACCGGATCTAAGGTTTGACACAATTCCCAAGGAGTGCAACTTGCTTTGAGGAGGACTAGTGCCTTGTTGGATGAGCTAATGGAGTCAAAAGGTATGTCAAAGTGTAGATCGGGACACCTAGAGGTCAAGACAAGTGGGCTAATTGAGATAGAATGGTTGGATCTTGCTAGATCTAGGTTTTCATGAAATGACCCAAGTGGACCACAATCCCTTAAAACAAGGAATGCTACCCCCAAGGCAGATTGTCACAAAATGATACTCTAGACCTAGGTTTCGAGGTATGCCCGTTCTAAATCCACAAAAATCTCAACCACCCACGTTCTCAAAGTGGGCAAACTCACTCACCCAAGGGAGTGCGACCTTGCTCAAGGAGGGCTAAAAGATGGATAAGGTGGGCCAAATCAAGCCCAATGGCCACCAAACTGTAGATCCAAGTAGCTTATGCACCAATCTATGTGGATCTAGAAAATCAAGTCAATCCAAGGGTTAGATCTTACTAGATCTGAGTTTTAAGATGCCAAGTAGTTCAAAAGGGGGTTTTAATCCCTTAATGTGGAATGATTCCCACAAGGTAGAAATCACCAAAGTAAAAGTCTGGGGTTAGGTTATCAAGTGTGTAGATTGCAAATCAAGTGGGATCTTACCTACCCATGTGCTAGATCTAACCAAACAAGCCTCTCCAAGGAAGTGCGATTTGGCTCAAGAGGGCTTTATTGCCTTGAAAAGTGTGTCAATTTTAACCCAATCACCACCAAACTATAGATCCCACTAGGGGTGGATGCTATAGAGGTGGGTTTTTAATATCTCTTCAAAAGCAAGGCTAGATCTAAGTAGATCTAAGAAAAACCAAAATGAGGGTTTTGATCAATTAGGGTTTTTGTGATCTAGAAATTATGGATGACTCAAGGAAGAAGAAGATCATACCTTTGGAGCATACCTAGATGAAGAGATGAATGCTAGTTGAGATGAGGATTACTTTTGCCAAAGATCAAATGGAGAAGTTTTGAATCCCTCTTGCCAAATCGATTTTTCCAAGCCACATATGTGTCCCTCTAACCTGTCAAAACCAAGGAGCAAAGCATCAATCAGTTTATCATGTTGAAGGTAGATACAAGCAAGAAAGAGATAAGCAAAGAATAGTTGGTGCAAAGACAAAACCACTCCCTGTTTAACCCAAAACGTCCTCCTCCAAGCTTGAAGGGCAAGCCTCCCCACCAATTCGCACTTGTTAAAGAAGTCTTCTTAACCTGTAAAAAGATATGGCAAATATGCAAGATAGCTACAGTAGATCCTCCAGTGCAATGGACAAAAGCATTTACAATCAAAACAACCAACATCCACTCCAACCCAAGCATGTACTCCAAAAGATAGAAATTTTATTCCAAGAGCCAAGAGCCAAAAATCTCTAGATGATTTTACAATGAGAGGCTCCCTCCTTAAATAGGATGGGGAGAGAGCAAAATCCTAACCACTTTTACATGAGTGGCTAAGATTAAAAGATCAAAAGATCTAATCAATGGCTAATAATGAATCATAACAATACATCACATGGATCACCGAATATATGATGACGCCCTAACTAAATGGTACAAAGTGAGGATGACGTCATCCACTAGAGGGGTAAAAGTACAAAAATCCACCTCATAATGACTAGGACATGACATAATAAGCACATGGTGGGGCTAGGAGGCATCAATCCTTACTAGCTCATCCCCAAGGCACAATAAAATAATAAAATATATCCAAGATAATATAAATGATCAAATATGTCCTCAAAATCTGTGATAGACAAGCAGTAAAAGACCTCCTGTGATCGATGTGGGCCTACCCACATGGTGAAAACTGGCTGGAAGATATTGGGATCACCCTGGAAGACCTCTGTGAAAACCAAATGCCAAAACCTTGCCTCAATTGCCCAAATCGAATTCCTCAGTGACCACTTTATCCCATTTTTTAACTGCCTCGGTAACTGTGAAAGTGACAAAACTGCCTCCTAGGGCATCTGCGCTGTCCATCTGAGCCCACCAGTCTCTCCAGAAAGGGGGGTAAATGGTAAAAACAAGTGGCTGGACTACCCCCTCCTCATACAGCGCCCTAGGTGAACTGGCCTCTCATGGCCCCTGCTACTCAGGCTGGGAAATCAGCCCCAAATCTGGTCAACAAGTGTAAAATTGCATCAATCACTGTCAGAAGTGCCCGAAACTGAAAGATAAGTGTCTCATTGGATCCAAAAGACCCAAATCCACTAGGAATGTGTACTCATACACCATGGGTTGCCCTAATGGGCCAACTGCAGGGTCCACCATATATGGACAGTGTATAATTTGGTGATCTGAAGTAATAAATAAAACTGCTGAACTGCATCCATCATCATCTGCATCATATGTCGATCATATGATATCATCATCAAGTATGTGGGACCATCAATCATCATCAATAGGTATATATATATGGCCCATATCATCCCGGATCCCAATAATATACAACCAAGGATAAATCACATCAGTAGACTAAGACATGCTTCTCTAATCATTCTCACAGCCAAGCTCAAAGTATAACATCCATTCAGTGGCATTAATCAAGTTATCATATTCCTTTGTTATATAAAATTACTTGCACAATAGTCCAAATGACAAACTCACCCATTGGACATGGTCAAACTGCTAGTGAAGGATGAAGGCTAGGAACAAGGTTGGGCCAAGGGGTTGACTTGTCTAACTTAACTCAAAAATACTTTGGACTGGGAGAAGGGGGAAAGCTACAAACTCTGTGCTGGACAAAATAACACGGGGGATGGCTGTGCCTCACAAATGGATAAGTTGTTTAGAGAGTGCTTATTCAACTTAGGCATCATGTCTACAGCAAGTTGATCTAGGTTCATTAGGATCATTCAATTTCATTTCATGGCCTTTTTGGCCTACATAACCCTTCGGATCTCAGGTGTGCTGATAAGTACAACTAGTTGCAGCTTGCATCCAGGGCATGTTTTTCAAATACATATAAGGTCAACAATTGTTTAGATAAGTACAACTAGTTGCAGCTTGCATCCAGGGCATGTTTTTCAAATACATATAAGGTCAGCAATTGTTTAGATATAGCTTTTAAGAACCATTGCTTTTTTGGACCTTTCTTATACTCTTCGAGGAGTATTTTTAGCTGTTCATCGCTCTTGCCCTTTTTAGTTTCCATGGGCGAATTTATAAGTTTCCATAAGTAGAACATGAGTTTTCAGTTTTAGCCAACAACATCTCAAGTGACTAGGGGGAGTTCGAGCCAATGCCAAACATCGGGACAACTGACCAGAATGATTTAGGCCTACAATCCAACTCACCAAAGGCAATTTTTGTCACCAACTTAGAGCCGAGACACTGAACATACAGGGATGCGGTCCAAACATAGAGGTAGAAAAATGGGGAAGTCCTCAGTATCAGAAAGTCAAATGAGACAGGTCAAGGTTTAAAGTCAAATAGGAAAGTCATTTATGGATGGAGTCAAGTGAATATGGAGCCTACACTAGCAGACAACTGGTGTCAGGAAAGACCATATCTATGTAAGGTGGAAAACCAGTGGGTTTTGTTAAATGACCTAACTGTGCAAGCAATTGTCCATTTTATGATTTATAGTTCATTTTAAACAGTTTGCCACATCAGGAATAATATACCAAGCAGATGCTGTGAACATGACTAAATCAACAAGATAATAATCCACAGTCAATGATAACATATCCATAGATCATCATCATAGTAATAATCATCATATACCATCTGAAACACTGCTGCAATACATCTCTAAGCACTGAACTGAAACTGTATGGGATAAAGGGTCACATCGGTCATCAAATCCGAACTTTCAAGGCTCAGCCTTGACACAAGCTCTAACATAAGTCTGAATAATACACTGCTCTGATCATGAGTGATCACAAAATATACAATCATCATAGCCATGCTCTGAATAATGGAAGCTCTGGAATGTGTAGATATCTGCTGAACAATAATAGTAGCCCTGCTACTATGGTGTGATAACATGACCCTTGGTAATTCATTAAACTATTATTATTATTAATTATTAGTAATTTTATGTTTGTTGCATCATTAATCCCTTGAAGTATGCATTGTCATCAAAGCCCTCTATAGCTGAGCATGTTTTCTTGGCGGCATCATCTTTGTCTTTGTTTGGTTGTAGAGGTTTGCATCATATTTTGAAGTCTTTTGACCTGTTTGTTGAACGTGAAACCTTGATGCTCCTTTGTAAGAGACTTCCCTTGCTTTCGCTGTTGTATGTTGGCCTGTGTATTTTGCCATTTTTTCATTAATTGTAAGCGACTTTTCTTGAGATTGGAACTCTCATCACCATATAATCTATAGTTTTGCCCTTGCTAGTTAAATTCCATGAATTGTTCTTTGAAGTTGGTAAAATAAATGTCAGACTGAATCAACCATTCAGCACCTAGTACCATATCCGTCTCATTGAATGGTAGTGTAGAAACCTTGTTTGTAGTTCCAATTTTGGTATTTACATTGAGATTTTTTTGACATCTTTCTACTCCTTTGACCTTTTGTCCATCAATGTTTGTAATTGTGAGATCCTTGAAGGGGTACTCAAAACAGTTTATTTGCTTAATGAGATTGATGTCTATACAATTATGAGTAGTTCCTTAATCTACAAGAATTGTTACATTTCTATGTTTTATGATTCCTTTGAGCTTTAGGATCTCCGGTTGATATTTCCTTGTTGTAATGTTCCGTTTTGGGTAAAACTGGAACAAGGGACATGCAGAGCATGCGAGCCCTAGCTCAAGAGCATGCAAGCCTGCATGCAAAAGTAAGATGCATGCATGCAAAAGTGGAATGCATGCAATCATGCAGGCATGCAAAAGTGAGGTGCATGCAATCATGCATACAGGCAGAAGGGAGATACATGCAAACATGCATGCATGCAACAAATGAGAGGCATGCAACTCAACGGAGAAATAGAAGAGAAAAGTGAGTTACTCAGTATCTATTATTATTATTGATCATTGAGATTCGGTTTGAGAGCTCTGAGAGCTGATTTAGGGTTGAGGGCGGATTGCCCTAGCCAACATTGGTTTCGACGGTGAAATCTATCCGTCCTAATCAATCTCTTTGATAGATCATTCAGATCTATCATTCGTACTTCATCCAGAGAAGATGAATTC
Organism: Larix kaempferi; assembly: GCA_027924585.1. NCBI lineage: Eukaryota > Viridiplantae > Streptophyta > Pinopsida > Pinales > Pinaceae > Larix > Larix kaempferi. The sequence continues at coordinate 7,015,914 of BSBM01000268.1, forward strand.
GTATTTGAGCAGAGATTACTTATTTACAGTGCTGCTACAGTGACGTGAATAGTGCCGCTACAGTGCCGTGAACAGTGCCGTGCTACAGTACCATGCTACATTTATTTTCATGTTCTACGCTATATTTATTGTGTTCTGGGCCATACTTGCAAGTGTGAGGACCGTACTAATGATTATAAGCCTCATACTCTAGATCTGGGCAACTAGATTCAGTGCTGGGTTGATTATTTGCATATTTACAACAATATATCACTGTTGGGTAGTGCACTTACCTTCAGAACAGCCATAAACGTGTGGAGGACCCCTGGCTGGATTATTAGGATAGAGTTCAAGTTTATTGGCAGCAGGGAGTATTCATGGTCTGTGGGCAGCGTTATTGAAGCTCTTTTCTATCTGCTGAGCGTTTACATCAGACCATGCACCTACAGCCCTGTCTTTATACCATTCTGAGCATCATCCACAATTATTACAGTCAATTCCAGCCTTCTATCAGCGAATAAATGTCTCTAGCAGAGATCTAATTTGGAAAGAAGTAACTTGAACTATCTCAAGAGAAGCGTGGTATTCTATCTCCCTATCAATTCTTATGGAATACAACAAACTGGTGCAGCCCTATTTTGACTCCTATCAGCAGTATATCAGCCATTAGAAGTGGTATTTTACAAGGGCACACGATTTATGCATGAGCAGCTACAGCCATCAACAATCCAAGAATATCATCGTTTAAAGCTTACTTCTTAAAGATCCATCAACATGAACTATCAACTGCTACAGTCATCTAATATTCTTCACCATTTGCTGAGTAAAGGTCAGAATTGTTATATCTTTTGATATCTGGTTTTTATGTGTTAAGTGATTTCTACCTATTAATTGAATAAGTGAGTTTGGCTTATTTCCTTGGAGTGTTAGAGTTTGAATACATATAAATTCACATCAGCTGTCGAGCTTGATGATATTGGGGTTATGATGTTTATTAATATGGCATGCAATTAATCTATGAGATAATTAACCTTCATGCAAACCCATGTAAAACAACCAATAAAGCTACAAGATCAGCAGCTACCGAAATCAAGTGAAACAAACTCAGTCAAAGTCAAAATTCCTCTACTTGGAATCTTGCACTTGTCATGGTCGCAAACTTTCAAGTAGGACAGCTGGTTGTTAGGGTTGCAATTAGGACTGTTGTTTCTCTCTTTTCTTGGTTCTTGGGGTCTTATCAACCTTCCTTAGATTAGGTGGAATAATTTTTGTAGTAGGTTCTTGTATTTGTGCTTTTCAAGTAATATTTTTTTTGGGACATCCTATCTTCATTCTTGTCTTGTTGGGTGCATGAGATTGAAGCTAATGATATTTTTGGCATTGTGTCATTGTCAATCTTGGTTAATTTGTTTTTGATTTTATTGGGCTAACTTGTTCTATCTTGATTTCTTTTGTGATTCGTGGACAACAATTCAACCTCACTGGTCGATTTTTGTAATTTAATGATTCTACCATCAACTCATATCGTCTTTTAGTTAGTTGGTCAATCCCTTTTCTCTGCTCATTAGCTATCCTTGACAATTAGTCCTTGTCATTGATACTTCTTATTAAGTCTAGTCATAAATTTTGTGCCCCAATGTTTTGTGTGACTTCTCAAACTTGTCCCTAAGTTGCGTGATGCTATTTATTGGCTTCATCTCAGCATGATGAAGCTCTAATTATAGATTTTTAATGCTAGCCATTTTGGTGGTGGCCTTCTTCTTTGCAGGGCCAATTTTAATTTAGTTTATGTATTTTGTACATAAATCTTTAGTTGTAAATATGTCTAATTATATATTTTTATTGCTAGCCATTTTGGTGGTGGCTGCCTTTGTGGTGCCCAATTTTAATTTATGTACTATGTACATAAATCTATAGTTATAAATATGTCTTCCCATGGAAAAAAATTAAATTGGGTAATGACCTTAGGTAAAAGGCATGTGTGTTCGCAGAATTAAAAAATGGCTGCCTCAATTTGTACGATCTGGTGACTTTATAATTGTACGTTTTTTTTGGAGAAGGTAGTCCCTTGTATGCTCTTTACTGAATTGATAATGCATGAATTAGAATTGGCAGCTGTGTACGGTAGTGTTGTGGAAGGCAGTATTGTATGGATTTGGATTTGATGACTGACAAATGATGGCATGATGGTATGGATGGCTAGCGGTGATTCTACGTACAGCGTATGACTGTATGGTTGCTATACAGATGATGCTTGATGGTTAATGACAATGTTGGTGTGGAAATTCCAGAAAACGACAGTGGTAGCATAGGGAATTGACGGTACGGCTGAGTATGGAGTCACATGTGGTTTGTATAGATGCAAAATTAGTGGCCACAAAGACTGTTGTACGGAATTTTTGCAGAGGCATTTGTAAGAATCATATAGATTGCTACGGGTGTGTTAATTGGAGTTATATGGATGGCAGCATACTTGTATGAAATTTTTAGCCATTTGGATTAATTTAAAATTCTATGGGTTGATTGATGGTTGTATGATGTATGGGAGTGCTAGTGTACAATTGAGGGCAAATTGAACGTTAATGTGATCTATGGAATTAACCCACAACTTGGCCAAATCAATGACTCTAATACTAAATGGAATGAATTGTTCTTGTTTAGCACATAATAAAATGAATGATTGATGGTTACAAATGGCCCTCGTGATAGTGTATAAATATACATTGAGTGGTCACGAGGTGAAGAGGTATGTGGATGTGTGATCCTTGATGTTTCATTAAGTTATTATATTATTATTATTATTAATAATATTATGTTTGCTAGTTGCAACTTGCTACATATCAAGATTCAAAACCCCTTCCAAGGCACATCCTGTTGTCTAGCAGATAATGATCTGACCCCAACTTTTGGCCACACATTTTCTTGAGATTCTTTGATCGCGACCTTTGGTTGCACACTTTTCAGACTGTGTCTAACTTCGGCCTTTGGTCACATAGTTTGAAAGTTAATCTGGCCATTTCTTATCGAGACATACCATTGGACTTCAAAATAAAAAAAAAAAGAGAAAATGAAAGAAAAATAAATTTGGTTGAGGACTATTTTTCTGCCCTGCATTAAAGTGTTAGAAAAGATCATTTCACTACATCATATAAAATTACAAAAAAAGGCAAGAAGAGAAAATCTCAAACATTCATAGCAGAAGACCTGCAAGCTTTAGAGAAATACTGTGAACATAGATCTGTAGAAATTGTCTGTTTCACTGTTAATCAATTTCACTACCTATTGATCACATGGGAGTAAGTAGCCATTCTTTCTAATGATATGGGTGAACTTGTGAGACTGAGTCATATGTATACAATATATATCTAAAATTGGATCGACAGTACTAGCCTCTGGCTGAGATGACAGCAGAGGTTCGCTTTATGCTCTGAATGATAGCAGCTAAACTTGATACAAACCAAAATTTGTGCAATCGTTACATCTCCACAGTCTTTGTTATTGAATATGATATTGGAGTTGTTGGCATGCCAACAATTTTAAATTACAATGGATGTCCGTATGGAAGAGAGAAAAACTAATTAATAACCTTAACCATTGTCAAGACTTTAGCTAAAAGGATTGCGACCCTTTTTACATTGAGAGACATTCAAGGGCTGCATTAATGAGCCTATTCCAACCTTGTTGAGTAAGCCAACAGTCCTCAAAGTCGCCTTCTTTGTGAGAAAATTGCACCTCTTCAAAATAGAATCAATTTCAAAATAGTATTCATAGACCAGAACCATAGGCCACCATTCTAAGAAGAAAGTAATGCGATATTTGAATCATAGCTCAAGTAAAAGGATTAAGATATTAAGTTGTACTCCAGAAATATAAAAACATATAAGTTCCTACAAAAAAATATTTGAACTTGGAAGGTGTAAAGCTCTAATTTGGGAGTTTTTTGATAAATGGAATTGTTATCACACAATTTGTAGTTGTCCCTAAAGGTATCCCATCCGGGATGGTAGAGGAGATGGACAACTAAAGAGGTGACCCAAGAGATGCAACGGTTCCCAATGCAAGCTGGGTGTCACGATAACCGAGGCACTCTTCACTTTAGATCAAGACTAATCAAGATCAAGGGGGAGACCCTAGCCAATCAATGAAGATTAGCTAACCCAAAGGTTCCTAGGGAAATGTGTAAGTTGAGTTACGGAACCCAATGAGTGAGTTAGATTAAGTGGACCCAAGAATTTAAGTGTGGTCGAAGAGGCTTAATAGCTGACAAGTGTTTCAACCAATGAATGACTAGGGCCACTTATGAAGCTCAAATGGATAGATCTAGTACCTGTTATCACATCCATGTTAGCTGGAGCTACCATGTTGCAGATTGTGTGGTCGGGGACCATACTATACATTTTTTTTCCAGATCAAAGATCAGATGCCTTTAGAGGAGGAACACAGTTTTGTTCAGATTGCCCCGAGTAGACATATCAGTGGGGACAGATGGTTTATTGTTTTGTCCAAACATGTATACATTATTGCCTACAGAGGCACCCTTCTTTGCCAGGCTTTGCATAAGCCCATTGAGACAGTTGCCTAGCCATATTGTGATAGAGTGCTACAGAGTATTGCTGGTTTACCACTTATTGCCTGGATTCAGTTGAGATCCGGTTTTAGAGTCAGCTTCAGCAACAGGTATATGGTGCAGCAGGTATAGCATTTGATGTTCTATTGCTTATGTTGTTGATTAGACTTGTTTATACATGATAGTAAACTGACTTTACATATCATGTTGATGTGGTGATCTAGTTGTTATTATGATGTGTTTGGCCCTTGATGATGTCAGTCCACCCCTTTCAGTAGGCTCCTGTCTATGCACACTGGATCACATCCTCACTATTGGTATAGACTTGGTCACTTAGTCCCACTAGGCAGCTGACTTTCGATCCACATTCATTTTCTCCACCCATCCGACTCATTCATGATTGATCTTTCCCGACTTGGATTCTGATTTGTGACCTTGAGGATCCCCTTCCCCACTGATCTTTGAGTATGCCATGATTCCCTGTCTTTTGTGCCTCGGCTCTTTAGTGTGTGAGATGCACTCTCAAACCTGGGATTTGCTCCTGTTGGTTGCCCCCGATGTTGCAATGCAGTATAGGATTGTGTAGCCTCACCGGGTGTTCCCCATTGGTCATCGAAGCATTTATGCTCACCCCCATTACTCTGCAGTATGAGCACTTTGATTATATCTATTGAGATATGTATGTAACCCAAAAAGGGCCTTGATGTAAATGAAGAAATGTAAAGCAAGCCAAAAAGGCTATTGCAAATGTAAAATCTAGCCAAAAAGGCTAAGTGAAATGTAAATGTAAAATCCATGCAATGTGTTTGTAAACACACATGGACACAGGTCAGTCGTACATATCAGCTTTGTAGTGGTTATTTCCTCACCTAGTCCTGCGGGGCAAGGAGGTGAGAGGGAGCAAGGGACAAGCGCAAGATTGTCCCCTAGAGTCTCAAGTTACGGTTTGCCGGACACCCAGTTTGGCGGCTCTAGAAAAGATCCTTACGGAGTCTTATTAAGGCACATATGTGAGTTGTGAGGTACTTGTTAGATGACCAGTGGCGGTTTCCCTGCACTATACCCATTTGTGAGGCACCGCCCTTCCTCGTGTTTTGTCATGGTATGCTTATCTCAGTGGACCCCGCTTTCCCGAGTTATCCAAAGGGTCACATGATCTTAGTCATTGTCATCCCTCATCCTTCACCTTATTTTCCACCTCACCCAAAGTCAACTAGGTGGTCAAGTCTATAGGATGTGCATAGCAGTTTGAGTCTTTTGGATGTGGTGGGCCCACCTCACCAGGGGCCTCGTATTTTTGAAATATTATGTACTTTTTGATCACCATATTGACATCATATTGTTTAGTAATGTACTAACGTGTATAAGGAAGCCTATCGCTTCATATTGCATACAGGTATTCAGCCAGCACCATGTTGACCAGATTTGACTTGGTCAAACTAGGTTGACTAGGCCAAAAATGGGCCCGAAAAAATATTGCGACCGAGATTTTGATTTTGGTCATTTATATTCTCTTGGGGTCCCATATGAACCTCCAAGCATCAAAATTTGAAAAGGTTGAGGCAACGATGAGATTTTTAATTATTATTGGTCATTAATGACCTGTTTTAATTAAAAATGATGGATTTTGGGCAAACAGTGCCTAAGTAATGGATCGTGGTCGTTCAAGTGACCATGTTTACTATATTTGGGGTCCACGATCGCATTGCAACAGACGGCTTGACAATCCGGGCACTATAAGTGGGTCAAAAGCCCAATTTATACCTTCAACAATCAAAACCAGCAGTTAATTAAAGAAAAATAAAAAATTGGCAAAGGCAACTATGGCAAATGGAAAAAATCAAAGGATGGCTAATATAGGGCTGACTTATAAGGTAATTTGGTAATGTTTGGACATGATATTTGTTGGTGGGACCCTCCATTGGACCAACTCACTATTGGAGGTCAAATTTGCCCATGGGGGCGTTTTTCTCCACCTTGGCATTTTCGATTTGGTGGTTTTGTGTATGTGGGACCTTGATGTATTGAGTTGAGGGGATAAAACACCCTATAGACACCCCCCAACCTTGTCTTATGTGTTGTATGGGCCCCACAAGGGCCCCTCTCTCTCCACTTGTGCGCTCTGGAGGGCAATTCGCACCCCCTCAAGGAGGAATCTCCTCCATTCGATTTGGTTGCTTGGGAGTTGATCCCAGCCCTTCATTTTGGAGGGAATAGGGTTTAGTGAGTGGCCTTTCTCTATAAGGAAGGCACTCACCCATTGTATGCTCTCTCTTGGCATTTTAGACTTGGAATAGAAGAGAAAAACGATTTGGAGCTCTCTTTACTTGTGTCTTGTGGTGATGTTCTTTGAGGTTGTTGATTGCCAAGCTATCTTGATGCACTAGTGTAGATTGTTGTTGTTTCCATAATTGTTTCTCACTATTGTTTGCAGCTAATACAACTCTTGGAGGAGGGCGCACTATTTGGCTGCCACTACTGCTCCACTCTCCGGGATTGGTAACAAAAGGGAAGTGTTTTTGCCATTTCAGCCAAGCATTTCTCCTATTTTTATTTGTATTGCTATAGATTTCACTTGTTATCATACTGATTTGATCTATGTCCATTTGTTTTGGCAGGCAAGGAGGACGAGTTGGTGGGACTGGGCAAATCGAACTCACTTGGGGACTTCTGCAATCCATTCTATTTGATCTTCGGGACGTTCTAACCTCAGCAAAATCAAAGACTTCAGCTCATTCCAAGTAGGTGTTCCATTTCTTCCTCTTACATTTCAATTTCTGAATAGTCTTAGAGAGAAAATTCACATTAAAACCCTAAAAATTAAAATACTAAAATTTCACCGTTAGAATCAGTTTTTCTTTAAAACCCAGTAATGAACTCTGCTTAAACCTCCATATCTCAAGTTTCATTTAATTCCGACCCTGTTTACCCATAGAACTAGGCACTAGTCTTCCACTGATTTCGCCCTCCTTGGGCATTTTAGCCAGTCACACTGTTGGGTAATTTTCTGGGTTGTGGGTACTCTTGATTTGAGTTTAGAACGCCATTTTACCATAAGAAATCAAGTATCGTTTGCTGGAAGTGATTTTAAACACTAATTTCTCGCTACCCCTAGATCCATTTAGCTCACTGTTTAACCTCTGTCTTGGGCAGTTTTACTTCAGCATTTCACTTCCATTTTATTGTATCTCCTTAGACTACTTCATCCATACAATCACTAATTTAATCGTCATCTAATCACTTCTGATTGCTGGTCACCTTCTACGTCACTGCCATTTCACTACTTGTGTCCATCAATTGGCTGAAATTAGACTTAGGAGCTCATCCACACTCACTGCTTGTTTTCATCTCTTATTCTTTTGGGATTTGGGTGTATTTTTGTCTCTCAACCATCACCGATTGAGCGGGGTCTCCCCCCTGACTTTGCTACACGCCTCGTCTGGAATGACAATAGCCTTGTCCGGTGTGACTTCCGTTCCTTGAGCGGAGGGCTTGGCCATTGCTGGTTACACCTTCCTAGCTGATCGCCCTCTACCATCCCTGCTGGGACACCTTACTTCAACAGCTAGAGATAGTGTGATAACAGTACCATGGAAATTACACGAGTAGGGCCCACTCCTTAAAAAGTGGAAAATGGTCCAAGTGGTGCCCACTAGGTCAAGTTAGGGGTGAGATGGCACCAAGGGGTATGCAATGATGTAGATCTATGGATCTAAGATGAAAGAAGCAACAACCACATATGGGATCTAGCAAAAGACCACTAGCCCAAGGAGTGCGATTTACCCAAGGGAGACTAGTGTCTTAAATTGAGGGGGCAAATGGAGTCCAAATTCCACCAAATTATAGATCGGGGTAGTTAAGGCAATTATCAAGGTGGGTTTAAGTTATTATGTCCAAATGCTTGCTAGATCTCCATAGATTTAAGATTGAAAATGCATCACCAAATGACCCAAGTGGGGCTCGACCCTCAAAATGAGGAATGGGGCCTACAAGGTGAAAATCAACAAGGTGAAGTACTAGGGGTAGGTTATCAAGGTTGATCTATTTGAATCAAGTGGGATCTCACCTACCCACAACTTGGAACTTAGCCCAACTAGCCTTCCTCAAGGAGTGCGACCTCCCTTGGAGAGGCTAATGTGCCTTGGGAAATGGGTCAAATGGAGGCCAATCACCACCAAACTATAGATCCGAATTGCTGTGGATGCTATAGAGGTGGGTTTTAAAAATTATCCCCAAAGCCAAGCTAGATCCAAGTAGATCTAGAAAAATGTGAAAAAGAGGGTTTTAATCAATGAGGGTTTTGTGATCTAAGAGAATAGATGGATAAGATAGAAGAATGTCATACCTCCTTGAGCGTACTTGGAAAATGAAGATGGAGGTTGCTTGTGACGAGGATTACTTCCCACAAAGATCAAATGCCAAACTTGATGAAGCCCTTCTTGCCAATGTTTTACCTCCTTCAACCAAATCGGCCTCCCTATTCCTGTCACTCAAGGACACACAGATCAATCAATTAACAATAATGGAAGTAGATGCAAACAAAAGAGATGGATAACATGAAATTGTTGGTGCAAAGACAAAACAACTCTCTGTAACCCAAAACGACTTGTTGAAACGAGCAGGGTAGGCCTCCCCACTAATGCGAATTGCCCCAAGACGTCTTCTTTTCCTGCAAAAAATGTTTGTTGAAGATAAAATCCAACATGGCCACCAATGTTTGTCAGTGCAGAGGAAGAAGCATTTACAATCACCACAAGCATTCCAACTCCAAGATCCAAGATGCCCAAGAAAATATTTTTATTCCAATAGCCAAGAGCCAAAAATCTCTAGATAAATTTTACAATAGGGGGGTCTCCTCCTTTTATAGGATAATAAAGACCAAAACCCTAAACCACAAAACCACTTTTTGAAACTAGTGGTTGAGATCAAAAGATCTAACAATCTAATCAATGGCTAAGATCACCCAATACATAATATCACATGGATCACTCAAAAGGAGGGTGATGTCATAGCTAAAAGTGACTCAATGAGGGTGATGTCATACATGAAGGGTGGCTAGAACACGTGTGCCACGATATAAGATCAAGACAAGTGGCTAGAACACATGTGCCACGATATAAGATCAAGACAAGTCACTAGGAGCACATGGTGGGGCTAGGAGGTATTAATTCCCTTTACTAGCATGTCCCCATGGCACAATAGTATAAAATATAAGTCTATGACATGTCAAATATACAAATGATCAAATCCTTTCTCCAAAATCTGAGAGAGACATGCAGTAAAAGACCTCCTGTAACTACTGTGGACCCCACTGAATGATGCCAACTGATTTGGAAGATGGGGGGTTCACCATAGATGACCTCAGAGCAGACCAAGTGCCAAAACCTTGCCTCAATTGCTCAAATCGAATTCCTTAGTGACCCTTTTATTCCATTTCTTAATCCTCCTGAAAACCCTGAAAGTGCCTCGAACTGCCATCCAGGGTGCCTACGCTGTCAAACTGAGTGTACTAGGCTGTCTGGAAGGGGGGTATAATGGTAAAAACAAGTGGCTGGAGCACCCCCTTCCTCTATAGCGCCCTAGGCAATGAATGGCCTCCAAGGCCTCTGCTGGACAAGATGGATCAGCATGCCCAAACTGGTCAACAGGTGGATAACTGCTACTATCATCATTAGAAGTGCCCGGAACTGAAAGATAAGTGTCTCAGTGGATCCATAAGATCCAAATCCACTAGAGATGAGTACTCATACACCATATGACAACCTGTGAGGTCATCTGTAGGGTCCACCATACCTGGACAGTGTAAAATATGATGATCTGGAAATAATAATAAAACTGACCAACTGCATCAATCATCATCTGAAGCATATGTCCAACATATGGAATCATCAATAAGTGTATGTGGGACCATAGATCATCATCCATAAGCATAAGTGGTCCATCTCATCACGGATCCTAAGAATGACCATGGTCAAACTATGTTTGACTAGGTCAAAATAAAACCAAGGACTAGATTATAACGACGGACTAAGACATTTTCCTTTAATCATATTCATAGCTTAACTTAAAGTACAAACATCATTCAATGGCAGTTAATACATATATATTTCAATGTTATTTATAATTTACTTGCACAAAAGCTTTAAAGACATACTCACCCAATAGACATGGCCTAACTTTTAGCAAAAGATGAAGGCTAAGGACAAAGCTAGGCAAAGGAGATGACTTGACCAAACTCAACTAAGTGACACTTTGGACGGGGAAGAAGGGGAGCTACACTTTGTGCTGGACAAAATAACAAAGGGAAGGGCTGTGCCTCACAAATGGATAAGTTGTTTAGAGAGTGCTTATTCAACTTAGGCATCATGTCTACATCAAGTTGATCCAGGTTCATTAGGATCATTCATTTCATTTCCATGGCCTTTTTGGCCTATATGACCCCTCTGTGATTTCACATGCACTAAGAAGCACAACTAATCGCAGCTTGCATCCGGGGCATATTTATAATCACGAGGTCAACAATATTTAGATATAGCATTTATTTAATCATTGCTTTTTTGGACCTTTCTATACCCTTCATGGGGTATTTTAGCAGTTCATTGCTTTAGCCTTTATTCACGTGTGTTGAGAAACACATTCTAGAATTTTAAGTTCACAGGATTTCATAATACATTTCCAATATAAGTAGTACATGTGCTTTCAGTTTTAGCCAACAACAACTCAAGTGACTAGAGGGAGTTCTGCACAATGCCAAACATCGGGACAACCGACCAGAATGATTTAGGCACACAATCCAACTCACCAAAGGCAAGTTCTGTCACCAACTCAGAGCTGAGACACAAAACAAACATGGATGTGGTCCAACACAGAGGTAGAAATGGGGAAGTCCTCTATATCAAAAATTCAAGAAGGCAAGTCGGGGTGGAAGCCAAATAAGGAAGGTCATGGATGGATGGAGTCAAGTGAATGTGGTTCCTAAGCTAGCAGACAAAGATGTCAGGAAAGACCATGTTTATGCTCATATGAGGGTAATGAAACCAATGGGTATTGTCAGAAAACCTTAGTGTGCAAGTAATACATCCAATTTTATGTTTATAACATCATCCAGGATATTTCATTTCATTATTTAAATAGTACTGCCACATCTTGAATCATGTACCAAGTCAATGCTATGAAGATGACTTAAACAACAAGATAATAATCCAGTGCTAATAATCACAAGTCCATAGGTCACATCATATCATAATAATCATCCATAAATAACTGAAACACTGCTGCAATAATACAATTGGGCACTGAATTAGAACTGTATGGAACAAAAGGTCACATCGGTCATCAAATCTAAGCTCTCAAGGCTCAGCCTTGGCACAAGGTCTACTCAATGTCATATACATATACTGCTTTGATTTGTAAGTGATCTGAAATAAATATGCTCAGCATAGCTGATCTCTGTAAATGCAAAGCTCTGAAAAGTGCAGATATCTGCTTAGCAAGAATAGTAGCCCAACTACTATGGTGTGATAGCAGGAATATTCCATTACCATAAAATTCCACGTTTTGAAATAAAGTTTCATGTCTAAATTATGTTAACAATAAAATGGGTTTTAAAGATATATCAAATGTGTAATGTTGAGAAGGTATTATCCCAATTCCCAAAGATAAGAACATCTAAAACAATATTATTATCAATTGATATATAGAGGGATAAGTATGTTAATAAAGACAAAAAAGGAAAATAAGAGGTATCATAGAGAAGAGGAATATAGTTATTTAGTAGAGTTGAAGCAAAGAAGTATCTCATCATTTTTGGGCACCTAATTAATGGTGAAGGTATTATTAAAAGAATCTCCATAGCAACCATTGTAATATCGATGGAAATAACTATGGAGATATGTGAATGATTAAAAGAGGAATTATAGCAACTGCGAAAAATATTTGATTTTCAAATAAATAAAAATCAATTTCTTGTAAATAAAGTCAATCATTTAACACAAAAAGTGTAAGAAGAATAATGTAGCCCAATAGGGAAAAAAATTAAAGATCTTGACGGTATGAAAGAATCTTAGAAAACAGATAATGACTTGCAAGCCAAGGATAAAGCACCCTTTCTACAAGACCCTGCAACTGAATGTGATTGAGAATCACAACAGAATCAAGATGATAGGAAGAAATTCAACAAGAACTTATCACAGAAAGATGAAGAAAATTCTCATCTAAGGGATTCTAATAAGAGATTGTTTGCACCAATAAAAGAGGGATGAGAAGCATAATCATAAATTACAACATGAGACTCAAGATTTCATAAGGAAATTCGACAAGAGCTTATTAAGAAGAGATGAAGAATTTTTGTTGCCTAAGAAATGTCAACCAAAACCTACTTACATAGATTGAGAAATTAAAAAATGAGAAAAAGTTGCAACAAAAGAAACAACTCCTTGACTAGAGAAAAATAACATAACTAATTGAAGTAGGGCAGTTTCATGAGGTTAAAATCCCAACCATGGATAAGGAACTATCCCAACCATGGATAAGGAACCATGGATAAGGATATGATGGTGCACTCAGTTTGACAACACAGGCACTCTAGAGGCAGTTTTGGTCACTTTCAGGGTTTTCAGGAGGATTAAAAAAGGGAATAAAAAGGTCATTGAGGAATTCGATTTGGGCAATTGAGGCAAGGTTTTGGCACTTGGTCTGCTCAGAGGTCATCCATGGTGTATCCCCCTTCTTCTAGATCAGTTGGCAACAGTCAGTGGGGTCCACATGGGCTACAAGAGATCTTTTATTGTATTTCTTTCTCTGATGGTGGGGACAGGATTTGATCATTTGTATACTTGGACATGTCATTGAGTCATATTTTATATTATTGTGCCATGGGGCCATGCTAGTGAAGGGGAATAATACCTCCTAGCCCCACCATGTGCTCCTAGTCACTTGTCCATGTCTTTATGTTGTGGCTCCTATGTTATTAGCCACCCCCATGTATGACGTCACCCCTCCTAGAGGCTTTTTAGGCATGCCGTCATCCTCTATTTGAGTGATCCATGTCTATTGTTATGTTGGCTCATCTTAGCCGTTGATTACATTGTTATATCTTTTGATCTCAACCACTAGTTTTCAAAAGTGGTTTAGGGTTTTGGTCTTTCTCTCCTATAAAAGGAAGAGACCCCCCTATTGTAAAGGTACCTTTGGAGCTCTTGAAGATTGGAATAAAATACTATTTTGTGGATCTACTTCTCTTGTCTGGATGGATTCTTTTGCAAGTTGAATATACAACCTTTTCTTTATGTATCACTTGTGGTTCGTGGGCTTCAAGTCGTTTTCTGCAGGGAGGCCGAATTGATGAGGAGGAGGATGATTTCAAGGAGGCTATTGTTGGGGGGACCCTCATATCTTGCTTTGGATTGATCTTTGTGACAGGGAGTATCATTATTGTATCTTAGTGACATAGTTGATGCTTTCTTTTACATCTCTTCATCATTTTCATCTTTCTTTTGCGAGGCTTGTTTCTAATTAGATCTTGTCTTGCAGGAGGAGGGCGATTTGGTCATCTTTGAGGGAGGACGATTTGGCTTGGAGCACTAGATCTCACTCTTGAGTACACATAAGGAGAAGGTTATCAATTTGCAAAGTGGCCACAAGCATTAGAGGTATGTTCTACAAGGTATGTACCTAGATCCATTCTTTCTTCTTCATTGGTCACAAAACCCTAAAGTTAAAACCCTCATTTTTACTTTTTCTTAGATCTTCTTGGATCTGCGTGCTCTTGGGTATAAAATTTAAAACCCACCTTAATAATATTCATGGCAATCCCGATCTATAGTTTGGTGGTTATTGGACTCCATTTGGCCCATTTCCCAAGGCACATTGGTCTCTCCAAGGGAAGTCACATTCCTTGAGGGAGGTCAATTTGTTAGTTCCAAGACATGGGTAGTTGAGTTTGTTGCTTCATTGGATAGATCATCCCTCAAAACCTACCCCTAGTGCTTTGCACCATTGATTTTCACCTTGTGGACCCCATTCCTTATTTTAAGGGAAGAGCTCCACCTGGGTCATTAGGTAATGCATCAGCTCAATCTTAGATCTACTTGTTTAACTTCTTAAGTGGCCTAAATCAAACACTTGGTTGACTCATTTGTCCATTGCTTAAGCCTCTCAACCAAACCTTAACCACCTTGCGTCCACTTACTTTTCTAGATCTAAAATCTTGTACCATTGATTTCCTTGCATAACTTTACACATTTCCCTAGGAATCTTTGGGTTAGCTAGTCTTCATAGATTGGCTAGGGTCTCCCCCTTGATCTTGATTCTTCTTGATCTAAAGTGAAGGTTGCCTCGGTTATCGTGACAACCACTTGCATTGGGAACCGTGGCAAGCCTTGGGTCAGCTCTTTAGTTGTCCAACACCTCTACCAGGTTGTCCAACACCTCTACCATCCTGGATAGGATACCTTTAGGGACAACTACAAGTTGTGTGATAACAGTTCCTTCATCTTTCCAAGCATCTGAGTTGCTTGGAAAATGATTGTTGGTTTGGTTCATTGACAGTGGGGGGGCCATAGGGTTGATTGGGATTTAGCTTGTTGCCCCATTTAGAGATTGAGGGTTTAGGATTCATGTGTGGTTGAGTTGCATGCATCTTTCTTTGTGGTGATTTGTGGGATTCAATCTCTCATCCTTGGAAGGAGTGGTGTGCTCTTGCTTAAGAGTATGGTCTCGTTGGTTCTGAACGTCCTTAGATTATGGAGCTTCGAGGGCTTATCTTAGAGGTTGAGTTGTATAAATTGAACATTGGAATGTCCAGGCCTTTTTGGAGAAATTGGAGTTGGTGTTTTGGGGGGCCACTTCAATAGTATGACTCTTGTCGCCTGTATTCTGTACTTCACCAGATGCATCTGTTATAGCCAATCCTAAATGCTTGCTGCATATCCATGGATTGAAAGGATAGATGGATTCGTCGGTTGTACAATGATCATGGGGTTCTATCCAAGGACATGTTGGCCAAGAGTGAGTTTTTTGATGGCCTCTATAGTAGGTTTAGTTTCGACATCATCTAGGAGTTGCGTTTGCACTCTGTAATGTTCCCTTTTTAACATATAGTGGAATTGACTTAGGATTGATACCATTTAGACCAAAAGATCTTAATCATGGTTATTAGATCATCAGTAGATAAAAGAGGGCCACGGGAACTAGGGGCCACCTGCATGCATTACATGTGGGCCATATTTCATGATGAATGCACAAAAATACCTTTATTAAGCCTTCATGCACATAGAAAGCAATGCATGCAAGTCAACTGAGAATTAGAAGAGAAAAGCAAGCTAGGCATGCAAAAGTTAGGTCATGCACTGTCAAAGTTATAAAAGAAGGATAAAGTGAATGGATAGGTCTGCTTATTGATTATTGATTTGAGAAGTCAACTTGGAGAGCTCAGAGAGCCAGTTTTGGGTTGAGGGCACACCACTCAACCATCAAGTGTATTTCGACAATGAAATCTATCATCCCTAGTCACTATCAGGGTTGGATCATCCAGATTCAACATTACTACTATCATCATACCAGATTCTTCAACATTCATCAGGGTTCTAGCTACATTTTGGAGTAGGAGGATTCACCCTCTCTTGCATGGATGAATGGGACAAAGAGGATAACTTCATATCTTGACAGATAACCACCATTCAGTCTGCATGCTGCTTCTATCCTTTCGAGAGCACCACTATTAGCCTTGTTACTGAATACAGGCTGCTCATTAGGATTCATAGGAAAGATCTCACCATTTCATCATTCAGAGGGGTGCATTCTCTAGCATGGGCGACGTTCTTTGAGGGAGATTCTCGCCCTCTGACTTAGAATTCATGCATGTCTTGCATGCGGCTTCCATATTGATCAAGAGGGCATTATAACCCTAGTACCTTCATCTAGGGGCAATCTGACATTGTTTGAGCACTCATGCATCCATTCACATATTGAAGAGGGCGCATTTATATCAAGGGAGCATATTTGGAGAGAGGTTGATTCATATCTTGACCGATCCTTGGCATATCTCTTGCATGCGAGTCTCATATTGATCCACATCCCACTACTACAACTATTGGTACGTACATGCATTATTTCTATCCCTACTTTATAGCATTTCTGATTATTCGGGTTATTTAGGGGTTGGCAAACCCATGCATTTGCATGCATGCTCATGCAAGTATAGTTCATTACATGCATTCATGTTTCCTTTGAGTATTGGGCCATAAAACTACAAGCAAGCAACAAACATCACCAAAAACTTCACAAATAGACAAAAAATATCAATTGGAATACTACAGTGGTATCAGAGCATGTTCCTCGCTAGCTGTGGCAACTTGTAGTTATAAACGGATAGATGAATACAGAGAAATGCCAATTGATGACAGTACATACCAATTTTGGTGAAGTGCATGCCTGAAAGCATAGGTTTCTTGCCATCCATTAAGATCATGAAGACACTGAGAAGGATCTTGGCTGGAAATTTGGGGAGCTTAGTAGCACTTCAAAACTTGCCTCGATATCGGAAATAACTAGCTTAGACACCAAATCCTGCCTCTCTGGGAAAGTCGTGAGCCTTAGGAGGCTCCAGAAAGCCATAAAAAGTGTCGAAGAGATGAGTGTACGCCCCACTGAAAGCTGAAACCGCTGGAGAAGGTGTGGAAGACATCCCACTCATCATCAAAACTCATCCCATGCCAATCCCTTGCCTTAGTAGCCCAAATCGAATCCTTCAGTAGCCATTTTTACCATTTTAAATCTGCCTTGGGAAGTGTGAAACTGCCCAAACTGCTTCCTGGAGTGCCTGGGTTGTCAAGGTGAGCCCACCAAGCTCTCTGGGAGGGGGGTAATATGGTAATAACAAGTGGCTGGACCACCCCCTCCATGCACAACGCCCTTGGCAAACCAGTCAAGTCCAACCTCTGCTCTGACAGGCCATCTAACAAGCCAATACTGCACTAAGATGCCCAACTGAGGCCAATCATCACTATAACTGCCCGGAACTGAAAATAGACTGTCTCATTGGACTTAGAGAGCCCAAATCCATCTAAGGTGTGTATTCATACACCCTATGGATCTCTGCATGATCATATAAAATATCCAATATACCCATCAGACCAAATAATAATAATCTGTAAAAGTGCTGAAAAAACACAAATCATCATCATAAGCCTGAAACCACTGCATAGAACCACATGGTGACCTGTACCAGACCATATATCATATCTCTGCATCATCTGAGGTCTATCCACCTCATGTCCTGTAGTTGACCTTGGTCAAACTAGGTTTCACAAAGTCAACATGACCAATAATATAACTCAGGCTATCATCAAACTGTTGCAAGTGCCATAAGTTAAAACATGCTCTACAATTCATTCAAGTAATAATTATAACAAGAAGTAATCATCTCACTGGCGATCTATCAACAAATATATAAGGTTTTTTTAATTATTATTATGACTCAGACTAGACTTTCAAGACCATACTCACTTCATAGTTGTGATCAATTTGCTAGTGAAGGGTGAGGGCTAAAAATTAAAAGGCTAGGCTAAAGGATGACTACTGACTTGACATTGTGACACTTTGGAAATGGAAAGGGAATACACTCTAACATATGCTGGACAAGTAGTAACACGGGGGATGGCGGTGTCTCACAAATGGGTAACTTGTTCAAAGAGTGCTTATTCAACTTAGGCATCATGTCTACTTTTTAAGATGATCCAAGTTCATTAGGATCCATTGATTTCACTTTATGGCCTACATAACTGTTATCACACCATAGTAGCAGGGCTACTATTCTTGCTTAGCAGATATCTGCACATTCCAGAGCACTTTTTCAGCCAGTTCCTTTACATTGAGATGATGAGATGAGCATCTATTGTGGATCACTATCAGATTTTAGACAACATATATTTTCCCCATGCCATGACTGAGTCTCAGGACACCCAGAGAGATGACCGATGTAGCTATTATACCATTTGTACATGAGCAGTCAGTAGTGCCCAGAGTTACAGTAGCAGTTTCAGAGGACAGATGATGGATCAGAGTATGAGCATTCAGGTATATGACTCACCAGGTATATTATGTTGTCATGGTTATATTGCTTTTATATTCATTCTTATGGCATGTCTTAGCATTTAGTGTCATGATCTGGCGATCATATAGATATGTGGACCTGGTTGATCCTATTTTATATATTATATTGTCCCTACTCAGACCTAGAAGTTCATTATTCATACTCATTGGTTTTGCCCTCCTTAGGGAGAATAGAGGTGATCATTCCACCATACCTTGGCTTGCTAATGTTGGCTCCATTATTCATTGTCTTCATCCATCCATTACCTACCTTTTAGTTTATCACCCCGACTTACTACTTGACTAGTGGCATGGAGGACTTCCCCCCCCCACTGTAGCCTCTGTATTGGATGAGCTTCCCTGTTTATTGTGTCTCGGCTCTGAGTTGGTGACAAAACTTACCTATGGTGAGTTGGATTTCCTTGTGAATTCCCCTAGTCACTAAAGTTGTGTTGGCTAAACTTGAAACTTTTAGTGCTGCCATGAATATGAAATATGGAAAATGAAATGTTATATTTTGTATGAAAAGCCTATTCATGCAATGTGTTTCTCAACACACATGAATGAAAGGCAAGCCAAATGAAAATAAAATGTTATATCTTTTGTGAAATGAAAATACCTAGGTAAACAAGCTGTCTATGACACACTTAGAAGTGGTCAGGTAAACAAGTGCCTTAAAAACACACCTACAGCAAAAAGCCTAAACAAATGTAAATCTATGCAATGTGTTTGTAAACACACATAGATCAAAGGCTATGGAAACTCTAGGCCCAAAAAAGCAATGGAACTTAAATGCTATATCAAAAATATTGCTGGCCTCTTTTGTATTATGGATTGTGCGCATCTGTTAAAGGTGAATAAATACTCTTTGAACAACTTATCCATTTGTGAGACACTGCCATTCCCTGTGTTGTTGCTCATTCAGTATATGCTATGGTGTGTATTCCCTTTCCCATATCCAAAGTGTCACGATGTTGAGTCAGTCAGTCACCCCTTGGCCTAGCCAGTTTATTTTTAGCCTTCACCCTTCACTAGCAAATTGATCACAACTATGAAGTGAGTATGGTCTTGAAAGTCTAGCCTGAGTCATAATAATAATTAATGACACTATATATTTGGATTTAGATCGCCAGTAATGATTACTTTTTGTTATAATTGCTATTTAAATGAATTGTAGAGCATGCATTGACCTTTGACACTTTGCAGCAGCTTCTGGATAGTCTGAGTTATATTTGGTTATGTTTACTTGGTCAAACCTAGTTTGACCAAGGTCAACCACAGGACATGAGATGATTAGACCTGGTGATGATACACATGGATGATATATGGTCTATGTACATGTACATGATGGTTCTATGCATCAGATGCAGGTTTATGATAATGATTGATGGTTTTCAGCATTATTTGATCATTTAGAGATTATTATTATTTCACCTGTTCGGGCATATTGGATATATTATATGATCATGCAGAGATTCATATGGTGTATGAGTACACATCTTGGATAGATTTGGACCTTCTAAGTCCAATGACACAGTCTACTTTCAGTATTGGGCAGTGACAGTGATGATTGAGCCTCAGTAGGCTATCCTAGTGCAGTTTTGGTTTGTCGGAGACCTTGTCAGAGCAGAGATGGATTTTATTTGGTTCACCTAGGGTGCTGTGCATGGAGGGGGTGGTCCAGCCACTTGTTTTTACCATATTACCCCCCTCCCAGACACAATGGTGCCCTCACCTTGACAGCGCAGGCACTCTAGGAGGCGGTTTGGGCAATTTCACGTTTCTTGAGGCAGTTCAGGATTGGTAGAAATGGCTATAGAGGAATTCGATTTGGGCTACTGAGGCAATGTTATGGCATGGGATGATCAGTGATGATGAGCGGGACGTCTTCCACACCTTCTCCAGCAGTTTCAGCTTCATCGGGACCCACATCCATCACTTATGACATTTTTTGATGATTTCTGAGGCCTCCTAAGGCCCACAATTTGTCCATAGAGGCACGATTTGGTACTTTGATGACTATTTTATTATTATTGTGCTATGGGGATTGACCAAGGGTGTCTAAAATTACCCCTTGGACCCACCATAAGCTTATTGTTATATTTTGTCATCATGATTTGGTGGGATCCCCTCTCCTAGGGTGATTTTTTCCACTTATTATTATATTTTATGGTTGATCCATGTATTTTATTGTTGAGCTCATCTCAACCATTGATTAGATCTTTTGATCTTTTAATCTTAGCCACTCATGTAAAAAGTGGTTAGGATTATGGCCTCTCTCCATCCTATTTCAAGAGAGAGCTTCTCATTTTAAAATCATCTAGAGATTTTTGGCTCTTGGCTCTTGGAATAATATTTTTATCTTTTGGAGTACATGCTTGGGTTGGAGTGGATGTTGGTTGTTTTGATTGTAAATGCTTTTGTCCATTGCACTGGAGGATCTATTGTAGCTATCTTGCATATTTGCCATATCTTTTTACAGGTGGAGAAGACTTCTTCAACAAGTGCGAATTGGTGGGGAGGCTTGCCCTTCAAGCTTAAAGGAGGACGTTTTGGGTTAAACAGGGAGTGGTTTTGTCTTTGCACCAACTATTCTTTGCTATCTCTTTCTTGCTTGTATCTACCTTCAACATGTTAAACTAATTGATGCTTTGCTCCTTGGTTTTGACAGGTTAGAGGGATACACATGTGGCTTGGAAAAATCGATTTGGCAAGAGGACTTAAAAAATTCTCCATTTGATCTTTGGCAAAAGTAATCCTCATCTCAACTAGCATTCATCTCTTCATCCAGGTATGCTCCAAAGGTATGATCTTCTTCTTCTTTGAATCATCCATAATTTCTAGATCATAAAAACCTAATTAATCAAAACCCTCATTTTGGTTTTTCTTAGATCTACTTAGATCTAGCCTTGCTTTTGAAGAGATATTAAAAACCCACCTCTATAGCATCCACCCCTAGTTGGATCCATAGTTTGGTGGTGATTGGGTTAAAATTGACACACTTTTCAAGGCAATATAGCCCTCTTGAGGCAAATCGCACTTCCTTGGGAGAGGCTTGTTTGGTTAGATCTAACATATGGGTAGGTGAGATCCCACTTTATTTGCAATCTACATATTTAATAACCTACCCCAAGACTCTTACTTTGGTGATTTCTACCTTGTGGGCATCATTCCACATTTTAAGGGATTAAAACCCCATTTTGAACTACTTGGCATCTTAAAACTCAGATCTAGTAAGATCTAACCCATAGATTGCCTTGATTTTCAAGATACACATAGATCATTGCCTAAACTACTTGGATCTACAATTTGGTGGCCATTGGATTTGTTTTGACACACCTTTCCCACCTTTTAGCCCTCCTTGAGCAAGGTCGCACTTCCTTGGGTGACTGAGTTTGCCCACTTTGAGGACCTGGGTAGTTGAGATTTCAGTGGATTTGGAAAGAGCATAATTCGAAACCTACATCTAGTGTGTCATTTTGTGACGATCTGCCTTGGGGGTAGCATTCCTTGTTTCAAGGGATTGTGGTCCACTTAGGGTCATATCATGAAACATTAGATCTAGAAAGATCCAACCATTACATCTCAATTAGCCCACTTGATTTGCATACTAGGTGTCCCGATCTGCACTTTGACATATCTTTTGACTCCATTAACCCATCCAATAAGGCACTAGTCTTCCTTAGGCTAGTCGCATTCCTTGGGAATTGTGTCAAACCTTAGAGCCCATACGTGGGTATTCCTAATTCCAACTTAGATCCATAGATCTACTCACTATATACCCCTTAGTACCAATTTCATCCCTTAACTTCACCTTGTGGGTCCCCATTGAGCCATTTCACATATCCCAAGGAAGTGGGTCCCACTTGTGTAACACATGGTACTAGATTTTGTTACCTTATCTCATCATGTGTCCTAAATCATACATTGGTTGAAACACTAATCATTTCTCAAACCACCTTCAACCATACTTTAATTTCATGGTCCATTTTACCTTGCATTGGTTTCCGTAACTTACCATTAACTCATCCCTAGGAACCTTTGCTTGGGTGCAATCATCTTTGATTGGTAGTAGGGTCTCCCCCTAGGTCTTGATTTATCTAAATCTAAAGTGAAGAGTGCCTCGGTTGACGTGACTCCCACCTTGCATTGAGAACCGTGGCATCTCTTGGGTCACCTCCTTAGTTGTCCATCTCCTCTACCATCCTGGATGGGATACCAATAGGGACAACTACAAGTTGTGTGATAACAATAACCCTTCGGATCTCAGGTGTGCTAAGAAGCACAGCTAATTGCAGCTTGCATCCAGGGCATGTTTATACATATATAAGGTCAACAATTGTTTAGATATAGAGTTTAAGAGCCATTGCTTTTTGGACCTTTCTTATACTCTTCAAGGAGTATTTATAGCATTTCATTGCTCTTGCCCTTTACTCATATGTGTTGAGAAACACATTCTAGAGTTTACAATTTCTATGGGCGAATTTACATAAATTTCCATAAGTAGCACATGAGCTTTCAGTTTTAGCCAACACATCTTAAGTGACTAGGGGGACTTCGTACTAGTGCCAAACATCGGGACAACTGACCAGAATGATTTAGGACTACAATCCAACTCACCAAAGGCAAGTTTTGTCACCAACTCAGAGCCGAGACACAAGAAACAGGGAAGCTTATCCAACACAGAAGCTAAAGCGGGGGAAGGTCCTCCATGCCACTAGTCAAGTAGTAGGTCAGGGTAATAAACAAACTGGAAGGTAATGGATGGATGAAGACAGTGAATAATGAGACCAACACTAGCAAGCCAGAACTGGTGGGAATGATCACCTCTATTCTCCCTAGGGAGGGTAAAACCAATGAGTATGGATAGTGAACTTCTAAGTTTAAGTGGGGACAATATAATATATATAATGATACAACCAGGTCCACATATCTATATGATCGCCAGATCATGATACTAAATGCTAAGACATGCTACAAGAATGAATATAAAAGCAATATAACCATAACACCAGAATGTACCTGCTGAGTCATATACCTGAATGCACATAATCTGAACCAACATCTGTCCTCTGAAACTGCTGCTGTAACTCTAGGCAACACTGACTGTTTTGTATAAATGGCTAAATGGCTACATTGGTCATCTCTCTGAGTGTCCTGAAACTCAGTCATGGCATGGGGAACAAAACTATTGTCCATAATATAATCATGATCCATAATAGATGCTCATCTCAGCATCTCAATGTAAGGGAACTGGCTGAAAAGTGTATTGGAATAAGAAAAATAATGTATGGTAGCCCGGCTACTATATATGTGATAACATCTGGCTCCAGCTGGGACAAGTGCTCTGCTGAAAAGAGCGCTTGAGAACCTCAGAATCTCTGGTCCTCGCACTCTGCTACTCATATCCTCGATCCAGCACTCTCGCTCTGCAACTGCTACTAGCATTGTTATCACCTAAACTGTAGTTACCCCTATGGATAGATCCAGTCATGGATGGCAATAGGGAAGGGCAACTCAAAAGGTGCAACCACGATCACCTCGACCTCCAATATATGGTTGTCACGCCAGTCGAGGCAACCTTCGCTTTATGTTATCTAGCCCAGACAACAAAGGGGGAGACCCGATCTACTCCCGATAGGAGAGATCAAAACCAAGACACCAAATCAGGGTATTTCTAAGTGAAGTTAGGTGTATGGTTTATCCTAGACCTAAGGATGAAGTCACAAGCCAAGTGGGGTTTCAAGAGGTATAGCTTTGGTTCATGGTTGATGTGAGAGTGACTTATAATGTTTGAAGTGAGATCTAGGATGAGTGTACTAGTTCAATGTCAAAAGATCCACTGCCTTGGGATCCGTGTCCAATGCAGGGTAGTTAAGGGTTGTATTGGGGCTAACTAGTACATGAGACAAGCTTGACCATGGTTCATGATGTCTTCAAAAGTATAGTCTACCATGCATAGGTGAAACCACAAGTCAATCCAACAATCTAGGACAGTTGAATTACCTTGTAGAGAAACCAGTGCCTTGGGAATTGGGAAGTGGAGTCAAAGTGGGGTTAACTTGTGGTTTAGGACTCCTACAACATGAGATAAGTGGACAATATAGGTCTTGATGGTTGAAAATGTCTAGATCTAGGTTTGACCTAAGTGGACCACAATCCCTTAAAACAAGGAATGCTGTCCCCAAGGCAAGATTTGACAAAGTGATAGTCTAGACCTAGGTTTTGAATTATTCCGGTTTCAGATCTGCAATAATCTCAAGTACCCAGTTCCTAGAAGTGAGTGAACTCACTTCTCCAAGGTGGTGCGACTTTACCCAAGGAGGCTGAAAGTGGGGTTTAGGTGGGTCAAGACAAGTCGGATGGCACCCAAATTTTAGATCCGGGTAGATCAGTCAGGTAGGAGTATGGATCTGTAATTTCGTGGCAATCCACCGGCTAGATCTTACTAGATCTGAGTTTAAGTGTTCCAAGTGGTCCAAAGTGGGGTTTAAATCCCTTGAAATGTGGAATAGGGCCCACAAGGTGAATTTCAGAAAAGTGACAACCTGGGTGTATGTTATTTGATGTGTAGATGTCAAATCAAGTGGAATCTCAAACACCCACCACTTAGATCTAGGTCAACCGGCTCAATCAGTGAAGTGCGCCTTGCTTGGGAGAAGCCAAGTTGGTATGGGAGAGGGGTCAAACGGAAGCCAATCCTCACCAAACTATAGATCCGGGATGCCGTGGATGCTATAGAGGTGGGTTTTCAATATTATGCCCAACAACCCACTAGATCTAAGTAGATCTGAGAAAATGCAAAATGGGGGTTTTAAGATATTTAGGGTTTTAACAATTTATGAGTTATGTCAATGGATTGGATAGAGGAAAGAGAAACAAACCTGTGGATCTTACCTGGGTAACCTTGTAGATGCCTTGATGATGATGATCTATGCCAACCCGATCAATTTGAGAAGCTTTGAGGTAGTTTCTATGCAAGTCGATTTGGTCCAAGAAGCCAATGCGCCCTCTCTCCTGCACAACAAACGTCAACAATATCAGATTTGATGCATCAAGAGATAAGACTAATGCCACAAAAGAAGTAACAGAAAGATAGCATAGATCACAATGATACTAATGATAACCCCCTGATACAAGCGAATGCCAAGAAAGTCGATTTGAAGAAGCCTTGCAAAATCGCCCTTGTTGAAGTCGCCCTCCTGTAGACAAACAATGATTTCCAAAAAAGATAGATCTTGCCACAATTTCCAAATGCTAGGTTGCAATAGACTTTCCAATCACCATCTAAGAACACCAGATGCAAAGGAGACCACAAGAATTTCCACAAGAATATTTTTCTATACCAATAATCTAAGAGCCAAAGACCCTTTACAATGAGAGGCTCTCTCCTTTAAATAGGAAGGAGAGGCACCAAAACCCTAACCACTTTTTGAATGAGTGGCTAAGATTATAAGATACAAAAGTCTAATCAATGGTTGAGATGAGCTCAACAATATAATACATGGATCACACATAAAATAAAACATAAGTGGACAAAATCGCCCTAGAAGAGGGGAATCCCACCAAATCATGATGATGAAATATCATAAGAGGCTTATGGTGGGTCCAAGGGGTAATTTTATCCCTCCTTGGTCAATCCCCATAGCACAATAACCAATAAATAATCATGAATGTACCAAATCGTGCCTCCATAGTGAAGTCGTGGTCCTCAAAAGACCTCAAAAACCCACAGAAAGTGCCATAAATGATGGATGCGGGCCCCGATGAAGCTGAAACTGCTGGAGGAAGTGTGGAAGGTCCCGATCTATCATCACTGATCATCCCATGCCATAACTTTGCCTCAGTAGCCCAAATCGATTTCCTCAATAGCCATTTCTACCAATCCTAAAATTCCTCGGGAAGCGTGAAACTGCCCCAAACAGCCTCCTGGAGTGCTGGCGCTGTCAAGGTGAGGGCACCAATGTGTCCGGAAGGGGGGTAATATGGTAAAAACAAGTGGCTGGACCACCCCCTTCATCATCAGCGCCCTAGGTCAACCGGATAAAAATCACATCTGCTCCGACATGGCCTCCAACAGACCAAAACTGCACTGGGATAGCCTACTGAGGCTCAATCATCACTGTAAGTGCCCGGAACTGAAAACAAACTGTCCCATTGGACTCAGAAGGTCCAAATCTATCCAAGATGTGTACTCATACACCATATGAGTCTCTGCATGAACCAAATAAATATCCAATATACCGGAACAAGGCCAATAATAATGCTCTGTAAATGATCAAACACTGCTGTATCCCAAGAATCATCATCATAACCCTGTAGCTGCTGCATAGAATCATCATGTATGTGTATATAGACCATATATCATCTATCCATATCCTCATAAGGTCTAACATCTCATGTCCCATGGTCCTCCATGGTCAAACTAGGTCCAACCATGACCAAATATAACTTAGTCCATCATCCAAGGCTGCTGAAAAGTATCAAGGTTAATACATGCTTTACAATTTATTCAAATAGCAATTATAACACAGAGTAATCATGACTGGCGATCTAAATCCAAATATATAGTGTCGATAATTATTATTATTACTCAGATTAGACTTTCAAGATCATACTCACTTCATAGTTGTGATCAATTTGCTAGTGAAGGGTGAAGGCTAAATTAACTTGGCTAGGCTAAGGGATGACTTAACTGTCTTGACTTTGTGACACTTTGGCAAGGGAAAGGGAATACACCATAGTATATATTGAATGAGCAATAACACAGGGAATGGCGGTGTCTCACAAATGGATGAGTTGTTTAAAGAGGGTTTATTCACCTTCACAGATGCGCACAATCCATAATACAAATAAGGCCAGCAATTGTTTAGATATAGCATTTAAGTTCCATTGCTTTTTGGGCCTGAAGTTTCCATAGCCTTGATCTATGTGTGTTTACAAACACATTGCATAGATTTACATTTTTTCTTTAGGCTTTCTGCTGCAGGTGTGTTTTTAAGGCACTTGTTTACCTGAGCACTTCTAGGTGTGTCATGGACAGCTTGTTTACCTAGGTATTTATTTTCCACAAGATATAACATTTTACTTTTATTTGCCATGTTCATTTGGCATGCCTCTCATTCATGTGTGTTTAGAAACACATTGCATGAATGGGCTTTTCATACAAGATATAGCATTTTATTTTCCAGATTTTATATTGATGGCAGCACTAAAAGTTTCAGGTTTAGCCAACACAACTTTAGTGACTAGGGGGAATTCACAAGGAACTCCAACTCACCATAGGTAAGTTTTGTCACCAACTCAGAGCCGAGACACAATAAACAGGGAAGCTCATCCAATACAGAGGCTACAGTGGGGAAAAGTCCTCCATGCCACTAGTCAAGTAGTAAGTCAGGGTGATAATCTAAAAGGTAGGCCATGGATGGATGAAGACAATGAAATGATGGAGCCAACACTAGCAAGCCAAAGTATGGTGTAATGATGACCTCTATTCTCCCTAAGGAGGGTATGTACCAATGAGTATGAATAGTGAACTTCTAAGTCTGAGTAGGGACAATATGATATATATAATAGGTCAACCAGGTCCATATATCTATATGATCGCCAGATCATGACACTAAGTGCTAAGACATGCTATAAGAATAAGTATAAAAGCAATCTAACCATAACACCATGATATACCTGCTGAGTCATATACCTGCAAGCTCATCAATCTGTACCATCATCTGTCCTCTGAGACTGTTGCTGTAACTCTGGGCACTATTGTCTGCTCTGTACCAATGGTATAATGGCTACATCGGTCACCTCTCTGAGTGTCCTGAAACTCAGTCATGGCATGGGGAATGCAACTGCTGTCCACAATCTGATAGTGATCCAATATAGATGCTCATCTCGGCATCTCAAATGCAAGGGAACTGGCTGAATAGTGTACTGGAATGAGAAAAATAATGTATGGTAGCCTGGCTACTATATATGTGATAACATCTGGCTCCGGCTGGGACAAGTGCTCTGCTGAAATGAGCGCTTGAGAACCTCAGAATCTCTGGTCCTCGAACTCTGCTACTCGAATCCATGATCCAGCACTCTACCATTTTACTTCCAGCTTTTATTCTTGCAACCTATTTTCTGCATTCACAAACATCTAAAAAATACCTCATGTCGCATGTGTGGGAAAAATATAAAATCAACTGAAATAAAATCTACTCTATGTCAGAAATATAAATGCATAAAGTATAAATGCAGAAAGTAAATTAAATTACTAACATAATTTGCAAAATTTGAAATTTATTGTGCAGGAAAAGAAAAAGTGACAGGTACTCAGTTAAACTAGGAGCTTACAAAGGAGCTTAGAGACTAAGAAGGTGCCAGACTCAATGGCTGAAAAGACTAACTACTGCCTAAGTAGGCTTATTCGGTTTCCTACCTATCCTAATCTACCAGGCAATACAATGCATAGCTTATTCAATAGGTGGGAAATAATGCTTTAACAAAAGCCCGTTTACAGGGAATTCAAGTTCATCCCCATCTAGAGTTTCTAGAAACACTGACCCCTTTCCAGCTATCCTTGATACTCGATACGGACCCATCCAAATTTTTTCAAATTTTCCATGGTTCCCAGGTTTTGCCTTGTTTTTATCCCATAACAAAACTATGTCTCCTACCCTGAATTTCACATTCCTTGTTCTTTGGTCAAAAGTTCCTTTAACTCTTTCTTGTTCGATGATGGTTTTGTTGAATGCCATCCTTCTCATTTCATCAAGTTCTACTAGTTTATCAATTCTTGCTTGGAAAGCTTCTTCATCCGAAGTGCATTGTTGTAACAGCTCATATACAGGAATTTGCAAATTTATTGGGAGTCTACAATCTTGCCCATATACCAACTCAAAAGGTGATTTACCGGTAATCCTTTTAACCGTTGTCCTGTCAGCCCATAAGGCATATTTCAATTTTGTATCCCAACTTCTTTTATTGGTGCCAACCATTCTTTTTAGTAACCTTATCAAATTCTTATTGCTCGACTCAGCGAGACCGTTTCCTTGGGGATAATAGTTTGATGAATGCGAGAGAGTGATTCCATGATTCATGCAAAAAGTTGACATTTCTATTTTACTGAAAGCTGGAGCGTTATCAGTTGTTATTTTTAAAGGACAGCCATATCTGGATACGATGTTTTCTTCCAAAAATTTCACAACTACCTCGGCTGTAGCCTTTTTAGTTGGGATTGCCTCTACCCATCGAGTAAAATAATCAGTACAGGTCAACATGTACTTATATCCATTGCTCGAGTTTTCACTAAAAGGTCCAACAAAATCCATACCCCATTGCTGAAAAGGAGCTTCTACTACTACAGGATTTAGAGGTAGGGCGGGCAATCTCGGTTTTCCTGAAAAAAGTTGGCACTCTTGACAAACTCTAACATAAGAATGCACGTCCTTGAAAAGTGTTGGCCAATAATAACCAGCCCTCATGATTTTTGCAGCTGCTGTTCTTGGGGCATAATGCCCACCGCATAATCCAGAGTGCATTTCTTTCATAATGGTTTGTGATTCCTCCAGGTTGACACATTTCAAGATTATCCCATTAGGGTTCCTCCATCCTAATCCATCCTGGGTTAAAACATACTTTTCAGCTTTTAGCCTTAATGCCCTTCTTTGATGATCCACCAGGTGATCAGGGCATGACAAGTTTCTCAAAAAATATACGATATCTTTGTACCATTCATGCTTTTCATCAATGTTTAAAATAAAAGGATCCCTTTCACTTACCATATTTATCACATTTCCTCCCTTTTCAGTTAGAAGTTGAGCTAACCCTTGACCTTTCACAATCTTAATTGGCTTAATCTCTAGATCATATTCTTGTATACGTGAAATCCAATTTCCTCTTACACCTATGCCATCTGCTTGTGATAGAACATCCTTTACTGCTTGATAAGGCACATATGCTTTAATTTTGGAATACCCCACATAGGTTCTGAAATGTTTCAAGGCTTTAACTAAGGCATAAGCTTGCTTTTCAGTTGTGGTATATTTCAGCTCGGCATCTCTCAAGTTTTTACTCATAAAGGCTATAGGTTGTTCATGGTTTTCGTTGTTCTTTTGTAATAACACACCAGCAATAGTATCTTCCGAAGCGTATGAGTAAATCATGAACTCTTTATTGTAATCAGGACAAGCTAGTACCGGGGAGGTTGAAATGGCCTTCTTGAGCTTGGTGAAAGATGATTCACATTCTTTATCCCAAACAAACTTCACATCCTTTTTAAGAAGGGCATTCAATGGTTTGGCTAATTCTGCTAGGTTTGGAATGAATCTTCGAACGAAGTTTATTTTGCCAAAGAAAGATTGCAAGGTGGCCACATTATGGGGTGCAGCAATAGCATTGATGGCCTGGACACGTTCTGGGTCGATTCTGATACCTTCTTTTGACACAATGTGTCCTAAAAGCTTACCTTCATCTACTCCGAAAGTTGATTTTTTGGGATTTAATGATATACCAAACTTTCTGCAACGTTCAAAAACTCTTCTCAAATGTTCGATATGGTCTCCTCGTTCCTTTGAAAACACTGTTAGGTCATCCTGATAAATGGCAATGATTTTCCCAATCAAATCACTAAATGCTTGATCCATAGCGCTTTGGAAAGTGGAACCGGCGTTTAACGACCCGAATGGCATTCTTATATACTGGAAAGTTCCCCATGGAGTAGTAAAGGTTGTTTTATTTCTGTCTTCCTTTCTAATACGTACCTGATTGTACCCCGAAAAACCATCCAGCATTGACAACATGCCTGCCCCAGTAACACTTTGCAACAGATTTTCCATATTTGGCAAAGGGTAATTGTCTTTGAGGGATGCTTGGTTTAGGTTTCTGAAATCAATACATATTCTGATTTCACTACTTTTCTTTCTCACAATCACCGGATTAGAAACCCAAGTAGTGTGTCGAACAGGTTGGATAATTCCGGCTGCTAGCATTTTCTCAAGCTCTTTCTTAATTAAGGGAGCAAGTTTTGGATTGACATTTCTTAACTTTTGCCTATAAGGTTTAGCTCCTTCATGCAAAGGGATAGTCTGCTCAATAATTTCAGGGTCAAAAGTTCTGAGTTCGTCATATGCCCAAGCAAAAATATCTCGATACTTCCTAATTAGATTTACAATCGCCCTTCTTTCTTCTGGGGAGGCATTCTTTCCTATCCTGATCATTCTGGGAGAAACTGAAGTTCCAATATTTATCTCTATAACCTCATCTACTGGTTCAGCTCTCTTACCTTTGTATTCATCATGCCTGTTGAAATTTTTCTCCAGAGGTATTGCTAGTTTCATAACATCAAGATCTTGAATGGAACAACCGCTTGATTTATCTTCTAGATTCACATTGCAATTCTGAAAACTTTCATGGTTTTGTGAGAATGCAATGATTTGTGCATCAGAATCAAAGACTTGCCAATGATCTTGATTATCAGGAACGGAAGGTCTAAATATTACTTCAACCTTACACTCTTTATTTTTAAGATGATCAGGAGTTTCAAAGGTGCATGCTACTACTGATAATGCATCGGCCAGGGTATTTTCTTCTCTCGGGACTGCTCGTATTGCAAAGGCATCAAACATTTCTATAGTATCCCAAACAGCATTTCGATAATCCCTAAGCCTATTATTTTTGGCTGCAAACTGGTTCTTCACTTGGGATACAATCAAATCAGAATCTCCAGTTACATTTAGACATTTGATCTTTTGTTCACGGCAAATTTCTAAACCTAAAAGCAATGCCTCATACTCAGCTATATTGTTTGTGCAATCAAATTCAAGACGGTATGCAAACAATTTTTCTTCACCAGAAGGAGATGTAAGGACAATCCCAGCTCCAGCACCATGCCTAGACTTTGCCCCATCAAAATGCATTTTCCAAACTTGACTAGGAGGGAAAGGGTGCTGTCGGGGTTCTTCCCAATAGTTGGCCATCACCATATAGTTTCCAACTTCCTCAGTGGGACGCATAGCGTCTTCAAACAAGTAGTCAGGTGTTTCTACGTGTTCTGTCATAGGTTTTTCATTCATCAATCTATAAGTGGCCTTTTCTCCTATAGGGATGGTCGCGTAAGATAAATCCATTTGGATACTTCCTCCTAATTTGGCAGCCCATTCCCTTGATAGCAACATCCCCCATGCGTCAGGAATGTCTAAAACTAGGACATTCATACTTATTTCAATTGCAGGGTAAGCAGCTAGTTTCATTTTGAGGTTTTCAATCATACCTTTTGACTCAACAGGCCTGGAATCCATCCCGCACACATTTCTATATTCTCTGGATGGTTTTAACTCTAATTGTTCCATGACCTTAAGAGGCATAATGTTTACTTCTGCTCCTGAGTCTAACATACAGTTATGCAATATCAATTGATTTATCTCCAAAGCAATGTAAAAGGGGGGGTGACCCCTACCTTTATCAATTACACTTTGAATCATGATGGGGGGATCATCCTCAACCGTCACTTTCACAGGATTCTTGATTTTAGGCTCGATTCCTAGGAATTTAGTTGCTTGATTGAAGTATGAAGGGATTTTCAGAAGTTCCTCCAAGGGCACAGGGATATTGGGTTTGGATACGAAATTACTCAAATCAATCTTTAAGTTGCAAGCCTTTTCTTTGTCCTTGGTATTCATTTTTAAACCCAATAAATGCATTACCTGTGTTCTAACGGAAGGAATAACTACCAAATCTTTTAAAGATACCATGACAGAAGATCCTGAAAGTTTTCCCAATATGTTTGAATTTAGCTTTTCTTGTGTTATAGGAGATATCTCTTTGCTAGGAGTACTCTCTTGTTTTCTTTGTACTGGATCCCTAGCATGGGGTTTAGCAGGATTTGAACTTATTACCTTCTTGGTGACTTGAGGGGATAACCTTCTGGGTTGATCATTTTTCTTTAAAATTCCTTTAGGAGAAATGTTTGGAGTTTGAGTGGGGAACCTACGAGTGGTATTTCTTTGGTCCAGTGAATTTTCCTTTAGACTGGTTTTGTTCTTATCTATGTCTTTCGTGTTATTCTTTGCCTCAGACCTAGTTACTACTCTGCCATCAGAAGTGGGCTTAGTTTGAAGACATTCATTGGCATACACACCCTCAAAGGTTCTAGAAGAAGGTTTATATTTTTCAATATTTTCTCTTTGTTTTCTGAGAACTACCCCATTCAGGTTTCGGATTAAACCACTCATTTCAGTCATCATTTTCAAAATCATATCGTTCTCTGAATTAGTGACACAAGGCATAGTTCTAAGTGTTTTAAGGATGTAAAATGAGCTCGCTCCTCAGCGGAGTCACGATTGGGAGTCGCCAGGTAGATTTAACTCTTCTACCAAGATATGTGTCGTTGTATATGCGGGAAGGACTACTAGCTTTTCCAAGGTAAGCCTATTGCGTCCCCGGCAACGGCGCCAAAATGTTAGGCAAAGAGAAGGGGACAGCTTTAAGAAAAGTATGTCGAACCAGGGCAAGCTATTGCCTCCCCGGCAACGGCGCCAAAATGTTATCACCTAAACTGTAGTTACCCCTATGGATAGATCCAGTCATGGATGGCAATAGGGAAGGGCAACTCAAAAGGTGCAACCACGATCACCTCGACCTCCAATATATGGTTGTCACGCCAGTCGAGGCAACCTTCGCTTTATGTTATCTAGCCCAGACAACAAAGGGGGAGACCCGATCTACTCCCGATAGGAGAGATCAAAACCAAGACACCAAATCAGGGTATTTCTAAGTGAAGTTAGGTGTATGGTTTATCCTAGACCTAAGGATGAAGTCACAAGCCAAGTGGGGTTTCAAGAGGTATAGCTTTGGTTCATGGTTGATGTGAGAGTGACTTATAATGTTTGAAGTGAGATCTAGGATGAGTGTACTAGTTCAATGTCAAAAGATCCACTGCCTTGGGATCCGTGTCCAATGCAGGGTAGTTAAGGGTTGTATTGGGGCTAACTAGTACATGAGACAAGCTTGACCATGGTTCATGATGTCTTCAAAAGTATAGTCTACCATGCATAGGTGAAACCACAAGTCAATCCAACAATCTAGGACAGTTG
This sequence comes from Larix kaempferi, assembly GCA_027924585.1. Classification (NCBI taxonomy): domain Eukaryota; kingdom Viridiplantae; phylum Streptophyta; class Pinopsida; order Pinales; family Pinaceae; genus Larix; species Larix kaempferi. The sequence continues at coordinate 7,050,630 of BSBM01000268.1, forward strand.
AATTACCTTGTAGAGAAACCAGTGCCTTGGGAATTGGGAAGTGGAGTCAAAGTGGGGTTAACTTGTGGTTTAGGACTCCTACAACATGAGATAAGTGGACAATATAGGTCTTGATGGTTGAAAATGTCTAGATCTAGGTTTGACCTAAGTGGACCACAATCCCTTAAAACAAGGAATGCTGTCCCCAAGGCAAGATTTGACAAAGTGATAGTCTAGACCTAGGTTTTGAATTATTCCGGTTTCAGATCTGCAATAATCTCAAGTACCCAGTTCCTAGAAGTGAGTGAACTCACTTCTCCAAGGTGGTGCGACTTTACCCAAGGAGGCTGAAAGTGGGGTTTAGGTGGGTCAAGACAAGTCGGATGGCACCCAAATTTTAGATCCGGGTAGATCAGTCAGGTAGGAGTATGGATCTGTAATTTCGTGGCAATCCACCGGCTAGATCTTACTAGATCTGAGTTTAAGTGTTCCAAGTGGTCCAAAGTGGGGTTTAAATCCCTTGAAATGTGGAATAGGGCCCACAAGGTGAATTTCAGAAAAGTGACAACCTGGGTGTATGTTATTTGATGTGTAGATGTCAAATCAAGTGGAATCTCAAACACCCACCACTTAGATCTAGGTCAACCGGCTCAATCAGTGAAGTGCGCCTTGCTTGGGAGAAGCCAAGTTGGTATGGGAGAGGGGTCAAACGGAAGCCAATCCTCACCAAACTATAGATCCGGGATGCCGTGGATGCTATAGAGGTGGGTTTTCAATATTATGCCCAACAACCCACTAGATCTAAGTAGATCTGAGAAAATGCAAAATGGGGGTTTTAAGATATTTAGGGTTTTAACAATTTATGAGTTATGTCAATGGATTGGATAGAGGAAAGAGAAACAAACCTGTGGATCTTACCTGGGTAACCTTGTAGATGCCTTGATGATGATGATCTATGCAAACCCGATCAATTTGAGAAGCTTTGAGGTAGTTTCTATGCAAGTCGATTTGGTCCAAGAAGCCAATGCGCCCTCTCTCCTGCACAACAAACGTCAACAATATCAGATTTGATGCATCAAGAGATAAGACTAATGCCACAAAAGAAGTAACAGAAAGATAGCATAGATCACAATGATACTAATGATAACCCCCTGATACAAGCGAATGCCAAGAAAGTCGATTTGAAAAAGCCTTGCAAAATCGCCCTTGTTGAAGTCGCCCTCCTGTAGACAAACAATGATTTCCAAAAAAGATAGATCTTGCCACAATTTCCAAATGCTAGGTTGCAATAGACTTTCCAATCACCATCTAAGAACACCAGATGCAAAGGAGACCACAATAATTTCCACAAGAATATTTTTCTATACCAATAATCCAAGAGCCAAAGACCCTTTACAGTGAGAGGCTCTCTCCTTTAAATAGGAAGGAGAGGCACCAAAACCCTAACCACTTTTTGAATGAGTGGCTAAGATTATAAGATACAAAAGTCTAATCAATGGTTGAGATGAGCTCAACAATATAATACATGGATCACACATAAAATAAAACATAAGTGGACAAAATCGCCCTAGAAGAGGGGAATCCCACCAAATCATGATGATGAAATATCATAAGAGGCTTATGGTGGGTCCAAGGGGTAATTTTATCCCTCCTTGGTCAATCCCCATAGCACAATAACCAATAAATAATCATGAATGTACCAAATCGTGCCTCCATAGTGAAGTCGTGGTCCTCAAAAGACCTCAAAAACCCACAGAAAGTGCCATAAATGATGGATGCGGGCCCCGATGAAGCTGAAACTGCTGGAGGAAGTGTGGAAGGTCCCGATCTATCATCACTGATCATCCCATGCCATAACTTTGCCTCAGTAGCCCAAATCGATTTCCTCAATAGCCATTTCTACCAATCCTGAAATGCCTCGGGAAGCGTGAAACTGCCCCAAACAGCCTCCTGGAGTGCTGGCGCTGTCAAGGTGAGGGCACCAATGTGTCCGGAAGGGGGGTAATATGGTAAAAACAAGTGGCTGGACCACCCCCTTCATCATCAGCGCCCTAGGTCAACCGGATAAAAATCACATCTGCTCCGACAGGGCCTCCAACAGACCAAAACTGCACTGGGATAGCCTACTGAGGCTCAATCATCACTGTAAGTGCCCGGAACTGAAAACAAACTGTCCCATTGGACTCAGAAGGTCCAAATCTATCCAAGATGTGTACTCATACACCATATGAGTCTCTGCATGAACCAAATAAATATCCAATATACCGGAACAAGGCCAATAATAATGCTCTGTAAATGATCAAACACTGCTGTATCCCAAGAATCATCATCATAACCCTGTAGCTGCTGCATAGAATCATCATGTATGTGTATATAGACCATATATCATCTATCCATATCCTCATAAGGTCTAACATCTCATGTCCCATGGTCCTCCATGGTCAAACTAGGTCCAACCATGACCAAATATAACTTAGTCCATCATCCAAGGCTGCTGAAAAGTATCAAGGTTAATACATGCTTTACAATTTATTCAAATAGCAATTATAACACAGAGTAATCATGACTGGCGATCTAAATCCAAATATATAGTGTCGATAATTATTATTATTACTCAGATTAGACTTTCAAGATCATACTCACTTCATAGTTGTGATCAATTTGCTAGTGAAGGGTGAAGGCTAAATTAACTTGGCTAGGCTAAGGGATGACTTAACTGTCTTGACTTTGTGACACTTTGGCAAGGGAAAGGGAATACACCATAGTATATATTGAATGAGCAATAACACAGGGAATGGCGGTGTCTCACAAATGGATAAGTTGTTTAAAGAGGGTTTATTCACCTTCACAGATGCGCACAATCCATAATACAAATAAGGCCAGCAATTGTTTAGATATAGCATTTAAGTTCCATTGCTTTTTGGGCCTGAAGTTTCCATAGCCTTGATCTATGTGTGTTTACAAACACATTGCATAGATTTACATTTTTTCTTTAGGATTTCTGCTGCAGGTGTGTTTTTAAGGCACTTGTTTACCTGAGCACTTCTAGGTGTGTCATGGACAGCTTGTTTACCTAGGTATTTATTTTCCACAATATATAACATTTTACTTTTATTTGCCATGTTCATTTGGCATGCCTCTCATTCATGTGTGTTTAGAAACACATTGCATGAATGGGCTTTTCATACAAGATATAGCATTTTATTTTCCAGATTTTGTATTGATGGCAGCACTAAAAGTTTCAGGTTTAGCCAACACAACTTTAGTGACTAGGGGGAATTCACAAGGAACTCCAACTCACCATAGGTAAGTTTTGTCACCAACTCAGAGCCGAGACACAATAAACAGGGAAGCTCATCCAATACAGAGGCTACAGTGGGGAAAAGTCCTCCATGCCACTAGTCAAGTAGTAAGTCAGGGTGATAATCTAAAAGGTAGGCCATGGATGGATGAAGACAATGAAATGATGGAGCCAACACTAGCAAGCCAAAGTATGGTGTAATGATGACCTCTATTCTCCCTAAGGAGGGTATGTACCAATGAGTATGAATAGTGAACTTCTAAGTCTGAGTAGGGACAATATGATATATATAATAGGTCAACCAGGTCCATATATCTATATGATCGCCAGATCATGACACTAAGTGCTAAGACATGCTATAAGAATAAGTATAAAAGCAATCTAACCATAACACCATGATATACCTGCTGAGTCATATACCTGCAAGCTCATCAATCTGTACCATCATCTGTCCTCTGAGACTGCTGCTGTAACTCTGGGCACTACTGTCTGCTCTGTACCAATGGTATAATGGCTACATCGGTCACCTCTCTGAGTGTCCTGAAACTCAGTCATGGCATGGGGAATGCAACTGCTGTCCACAATCTGATAGTGATCCAATATAGATGCTCATCTCGGCATCTCAAATGCAAGGGAACTGGCTGAATAGTGTACTGGAATGAGAAAAATAATGTATGGTAGCCCGGCTACTATATATGTGATAACAAGCATATCACCTGCTATCTGCAAAATGGCCAGAGCTATACCAAACTCACAGTCCGGATGTTAGAACAATGCATGTATATACATAAATCTCAAAATAACAATACTGAAACTAAAATGCATGAAAATATAAATGCAGAAAATAAATCTAATCTACTAACATAATTTGAAAAGTTATATTTTATTTTGTAGGAAAAGAAAATGGCAAGTACTCAGGACTACACTACGAGCTTCAAAAGTGAGCTTAGGGAAAAGACAAAAGGTGTCAGACTCAATGGCTGAAAAACTAACTACTACCCAAGTGGGCTTATTCGGTTCCTACCTACCCTACTCTATCAGGCAAGGCACGACAAGGCAAGGCAAGTCATTCGAGGATGATAGGAGGGAAATAATGTTTAAGCATCCTCCCATTCATAGGCAATTCAACTTTATCTCCATCCAATGTTTCAAGAACAAAGGATCCTTTTCCAGCTAACCTACTTATCATGTAAGGTCCCTTCCATAAACTTTCAAATTTTGTATGATTTCCTGGTTTCTCTTTATGCTTATCCCACAATAAAACCACATCTCCAACACCGAAAGTACTATTTCTAGTACTTTGATCAAAAGTGACTTTTACCCTTTCTTCCTCTATGAGCATCTTATCAATTGCATCCCTTCTTTTCTCATTAAGCTCAACCAGTTTATCAATTCTAGCCTGAATTGCTTCTTTATCTGAAGTGCATTGTTGTAACAAATCATAAACTGGTATTTGTAAATTTATTGGAAGCCTACAATCCTGCCCATATACTAACTCGAAAGGGGATTTTCCTGTAATCCTTTTAACTGTTGTCCTATCAGCCCATAAAGCATATTCCAACTTCGTGTCCCAACTTATCTTGTTTTCACCAACCATCCTCTTCAATAATCTAATCAGATTTTTATTACTAGATTCTGCAAGACCATTTCCCAGAGGGTAATAGTTTGAAGAATGGGAGAGGGTAATTTCGTGATTCATGCAGAAAGTTGACATCTCTATTTTGCTGAAGGACTGGGCATTGTTTGTTGTTAATTTTAAAGGACAACCATACCTTGACACAATATTCTCTTCCAAAAATTTCACTACTACTTCGGCTGTGGCCTTCTTAGTTGGAATGGCTTCCACCCAACGAGTGAAATAATCAGTACAAGTTAACATGTATTTATATCCGTTGCTTGAATTTTCGCTAAAAGGTCCCACAAAATCCATACCCCACTGCTGAAAAGGAGCCTCAACTACTACTGGAGTTAAAGGTAAAGCAGGCAATCTTGGTCTCCTCGAAAAGAATTGACATTCTTGGCAAATTCTGACATAAGAATGCACATCTTTAAAAAGTGTTGGCCAATAATAACCTGCCCTCATGATTTTTGCAGCAGTTGTTCTTGGAGCATAATGTCCACCACATAACCCTGAATGCATTTCCTTTATGATGGTTTTTGATTCTTCAAGATTAACACATTTCAAAATTATCCCATCATGATTCCCCCATCCCAAACCATCTTGAGTCAATACATACTTTTCAGCTTTTAACCTCAATGCTCTTCTTTGATGATCCACCAGGTAATCGGGGCAAGACAAATTTCTCAGGAAATACACAATGTCTTTATACCATTCACGCTCTTCATCAATATTTAAAACACAAGGACTCTTTTCACTTATAATATTAACCGTACTACTACCTCCTTTCTCAGTTAAAAGTTGAGCCAACCCTTGTCCTTTCACAATTTTGATAGGTTTGATTTCCAAATCATATTCATGTATTCGTGAAATCCAATTTCCTCTAACACCTATACCATCTACTTGTGACAAGACATCCTTCAATGCTTCATATGGCACATATGCTTTGATCTTGGAATATCCCACATAGGTTCTAAAATGCTTTAAGGCTTTGACTAAAGCATAAGCTTGCTTTTCAGTAGTGGTGTACTTCAATTCAGCATCTCTCAATTTTTTACTCATAAAAGCTATAGGCTGCTCATGATTTTCACTGTTCTTTTGCAGCAAAACCCCAGCAATGGTGTCTTCAGAAGCATATGAATAAATCATAAACTCCTTACTATAATCAGGACAAGCTAAGACAGGAGCAGTAGAGATGGCCTTCTTCAATTTAGTAAATGATACCTCACAAGTTTTATCCCAAACAAATTTCACATCCTTCTTCAAAAGAGCGTTTAAAGGTTTGGCTAACTCTGCTAAATTTGGAATGAATCTTCGGACAAAGTTTATTTTTCCAAAGAAAGATTGAAGCGAAGCAACATTATGGGGTGCAACAATGGCATTAATAGCTTGGACACGTTCAGGATCAATTCTAATGCCCTCCTTAGACACAATATGTCCTAGTAACTTACCTTCACCAATTCCAAAAGTGGACTTTTTCGGATTCAGGGATATACCAAATTTCCTACATCGATCAAAAACTTTTCTTAAGTGTTTCATGTGATCGTCTCGCTCTTTAGAAAAAGCTGTTAGATCATCTTGATAGATAGCAATGATCTTCCCAATGAGATCATTAAAAGCTTGGTCCATGGAGTTGTGAAGGTTGCCTTTTCTCTATCTTCCTTTTTAATACGCACTTGATTATATCCTGAAAAACCATCCAGCATTGACAACATCCTAGCGCCATTGACACTTTGCAAACGATTTTCCATGTTCGACAAAGGGTAATTATCTTTAAGAGATGCCTGATTTAGATTTCGAAAATCTATGCATATTCTTATTTCGCCACTCTTTTTCCTCACAATTACAGGATTGGATACCCAAGTAGTGTGTCGAACTGGTCAGATAATTCCAACAGCCAACATCTTCTTAAGCTCTTTCTTAATTAAGGGGGCTAGTTTGGGATTAACATTTCGCAACTTTTGCCTATAAGGCTTTGCTCTTTCATGCAAAGGGATGGTATGCTCGATAATTGCCGGATCAAAAGTTTTGAGATCATCATAGGTCCAAGCAAAAACATCCTTATACTCTCTAATTAAGTTTTCAATGACCTTTCTTTCCTTTGGGGAAGCATTCTTTCCAATCTTAATCATTTTAGGAGAAACTGGAGTTCCAATGTTGATCTCTATGACCTCAGCTACAGGTTCAACTCTTTTACCTTTATATTCATCATGCCTATTGAAAATTTTCTCTAGAGGGATTGCTTACTTCATAACATCAACATCTTGCAAGGACATGTTGCTTACTTTATCTTCCAAATTAACATTGCAATTCTGAAAGTCATCTGTGCATTGTAAAAATGCAATAATTTGAGCATCATTATCGAAAATTTGCCGGTGATCTTGATTATCAGGGACCGATGGTCTAAACAATACTTCAACTTTGCATTCCTTCTCTTTAAGGTGATCAAGGATTTCAAAAGTGCATGCTATCACTGATAATGCATCAGCCAATGTGTTTTCCTCTCTAGGAACTGCTCGGATTGCAAATGCATCAAACATTTCAATAGTATCCTAGACAACATTTCTATAATCTCTAAGTCTATTGTTTTTGGCTGCAAATTGATTTTTTACCTGGGAAACAATTAAATCAGAATCACGTATGACACTCAGGCACTTAATCTTCTGATCTCGGGAAACCTCTAATCCTAAGAGCAAAGCCTCATACTCAGCTACATTATTCATGGCTTCAAACTCAAGACAGAAAGATAAATATTTTTCTTCTCCAGAGGGAGAAGTAAGGACAATTCCAGCTCCAGCACCATGCCTGGATTTAGCTCCATCAAAATGCATTTTCCACACTTGGCTAAGAGGAAAAGGATGTTGTCGGGGCTCTTCCCAATAGTTTGCCAAAACCATATAATCTCCAATTTCCTCTGTAGGACGCATGGCTTCTTCAAAACGATGCTCAGGGGTCTCTACATGCTTTGTCATGGGTTTTTCATTCATTAACTTATAAAAGGCATTTCCTCCGATAGGGATGGTTGCATATGATAGGTCCATTTGGATGCTTCCTCCTAACTTAGCAGCCCATTCTCTTGATAGCAACATTCCCCATGCATCTGGTATATCTAGAACCAAAACATTCATGCTTATTTCAATCTCAGGATATGCTGCTAACTTCATCTTTAAATTCTCAATTACCCCCTTTGACTGAACAGGTCTAGAGTCCATCCCACACACATTTTTAAATTGCCGTGATGGCTTTAGCTCTAGCTGTTCCATTACCTTAAGAGGCATAATATTGACCTCTGCTCCTGAATCTAACATGCAATTATGTAAGATCAACTGGTTGATTTCTAAAGCGATATAGAAAGGGGGATGACCTCTACCACTATAAGTCACACTTTGAATCATTACGGGAGGGTCTTCCTCAATTGTCAACCTTTTATGATCTTTGACTTTAGGTTTGATTGCTAAGAATTTGGTAGCTTGGTCGAAATATGAAGGGATTTTTAATAGTTCATCCAAAGGCATAGGGATATTAGGCTTAGATAAGAAATTTCTTAGATCGACTTTTAAGTTGCAAGACCTTTCTTGGTCTTCGACATTTGCCTTTAACCCTAATAAATGCATTATCTGTGCTTTAACAGAAGGGATAACTATCAAATCCTTTAAAGATACCATGACTGAAGATCTAGAGAGTTTCCCTAGTATGTTTGTATTTAGACTTTTTTGTTCTGTAGGAGAAACTTCTTTGCCGGGAAGATTTATTTGTCTTCTCTGCATGGGTTTCTTATTTTGAGGCCTAGCAGGGCTTGAACTTATTATCTTCTTAGTTGCTTGAGGTGACAATCTTCAAGGTTGATCATTATTCTTCAAGATACCCTTAGGAGGATTGTTGGGAGACTCAGCAGGAGTCTTACGAATGATATTCCTTTGGTCAGGGGAATTCTCTTTTGTAACAGACTTGTTATTATCTTGATTTTTTTACAGTATTCTTTGCTTGAGACCTGGTCACTACTTGACTATCTGAAGGTTTCCTTACAGATCTAGTTTGAGGATAATCGTTAGTGTACACATTCTCAGACAATTTATGGAGATGTTCATCACGTCTCGTGTTTTCTTTTTGCTGATTTAGGACCAAGCCATACAAATTCTGTATCAGCTTGCCCATCTCAATCATCATTTTCATGATGATATCATTTTCTGAGTCACTCTCTCTAATGCAAGGCGTGACTCTAGAACTTAAGATTTACACGTTGGGTTCGGTCCTCAGCAGAGTTGCGGGGTGGAGTCGCTAGGTGAACCACACAGGTAATTCACCGAAATGAAATATGTCGTAGGAGAGGTGAGATGAGTGAAAATTAAAATGGTGATTGGGATAATTATAAAGTTCAAAATACAATCACCAAGGTAAAATACCGGATGCGATAAGACATGGATTAACGCACGGATGCTCGCAGACACTGAAGGTAAGCCTCTACCTCCTCGGCAACGACGCCAAAATGTTATCACCAATCTTGTAGTTGCCCCTACAGATGGATCCAAGGTGGATGGTAGAGGGGATAGGCAACTAAAGTGGTGAACAAAGAGAGCCTTAGTTCCCAAAAGGATGGTTGTCACGCCAAACAAGGCACCCTTTGCTTTAGCTATCAAAGCCAAGATAGCAAGGGGGAGACCTAGATCTACTCCCGACAGGAGAGATGAACCCAATCACCAGATCAAATCAATGATGTAAAGTACGTAGGATGACTGGTATGGAACCCTAGAATTAAGGAGTTAGGATCACCGTGGAGGCTTAGGAAAGGTGTGAAATGATAGGGATAGATAACACAGTGATACTAGGATTAGGTATGATTCCAGGATTCAAGTGCTAGTTTGAAATGGTCAAATTCAGCTGCCTTGGGAAACGTGACCCTTAAAACAGGGAAAGTGACCCAGAGAGAGAATTTGAGGTTAGGGCTTTCGAGCACAGCTTGTGAGATAGATCTGACAGTGTTAAAACCAACAAGCTCGAAAAAATGACCCAATAGACAGGTAAACTAGACAGTCCAGGAAAGTCGTGAGGGCTTGGAGAGATCAGTGCCTTGGGGTTTGGGTCTATGGAGTCACCCAAATAAGATGTTTTTGAGAACTCACTTTGCAATTTGCCCGATCTACAATACCCAAAAATGGTTTGCCAGTAAACCAAGTCTGTTGACCCAGGGAATTTTTAGAAGATTTTGACTTAGGGTTTTAAATGAAAATGACAGATGGATAAACTAATGGAATGAGAAACTTACCTTGAGATCATACCTAAGTGATGGAAGTGCTTGCCATGTTGTTGAGGAATGTTCCCACAGAGATCAAATGAGAGATTGTTGATGTTTCTTGCCACAATGAGATGCCCTAGTCCACACGTGCACCCTCCTCTTCCTGTCAAACCAAGGAAAGTCGATTCAATCAGTGAGATCAAGAATGGAGGAAATACAAGCAAATAGCAATAGCAATATGAAGTAGAAGGTACTAAGACAGTAATACTCCCTGTTACCGACGAAGAGACCCCAAAGAAGAGGTAGGGGGAGTCTCCCCTACCAATGCGTCCTCCTTGAACCAATTCGGCCTTCACCTGTAGATGAGAAAACGTGGAACAAAATGATAGCAACCGGAAGAAGTACTCTAGGTGGCCTCGTTCAAGGACATGACGGACCGGCCTGGATCACAAGCTAGGTGTTCAGAGAATTTAACCAGCAAGTGTCTCAGGTTGGGTTGCCCGGCTTCCCCACTAGGAGTTCCCCACTTTTGAGTACTTATCGAACAACGCCGGTTCGTTGGTTATGGGTGAAAATTTTATTATGGTTTGAATCTTGTAAGATTAAACAACCAACATCGTTTCTATGTAATCCAACTTTTTAGGGTTGGGTAGAGCATACATGGCATGGAGAAATGAGTAAATTCAAATTTTATTATGGGGAAAATGAGTTGCGAATTTTAGTTAGAGCACATAGAATTAAAATGCTCTCCGATAGAGAGTGCTCTTGATCTTGCCTTAAGGCTTGATTCAAGAGTCTTATCTACACTATATGCAATGCAATGCAACAATAAAAATGCTCTCCGACAGAGAGTGCTCTTGATTTGTCTTGCGACAGGTTCAAGAGACTTATTTACACTATATGAAATGCAAATAAAATAATTAAAATGCAAATAACTTGAAATAAAACTTGATAACAACTAGTATGCTGATTGAAAAAATGAATTAAGCTAAGCAGTTTATTTCTACTTTCAAAATTGAACTAATCTAAGCAATTATTGTTCTAGTGCAAAAATGAAACTAAACTACTAGCAAATGTTAACTATTCTAAAGACAAAATCAATCACACAAGAATACTACAAACTTCCCCAAATGGGAGAAGTTGGGTATGGGGGATTAAAAACCCCACTTATGAACTTTATTGATTAAGTACAAATGCCTTTGGGAATTTAACCCTTGAAAGGACTTCGAGAAAAGTAAACTAGAAGAGACTTAACAAGCTCTCAAAAGCTTTTACAAAGGATAGTATATTATGTTTTTGTCTTCTTGGTTTGGATCATCCCCTTGGGTTTATTTCTCTCTTTGGTTTAGATCTTCCTCCTTTTCTTGTTTCAAAACTTCTTGAGTTTTTTCTTCTCAAATACCTATCACAACATTCAATCTTCAAGCACCTTCAAGCACCCATTAGCATTAGCACAAAACAAAACGAATCTAAGAACTAAACTAAAAATGGAAACTAGCTAATCAAAACCAACAAACTAATCTATATGCCAAATCAATTTTTCATGCAAGTTTTAATTTTTTAAAAGAGATCTAAGAAAGAAAATTGCAAACTTCAAACTAGATCTAAGACTAAGATTGAGATCTAAATGCAACTACTAAAAAAAAAAGGTAAACTATATGCAAGTCTATTATGAAACTAAGCTTAAAAAAACTAAAATGATTAACTCTAAATGAGATTTACACTAAAACATAAATAAAATGCAAAACTTTTTATTAAAGTATTTAGAGTTTTTTGGAGTGGTAATGAAGCATGCAAGGGATGCAAGCGAATGGAGGGGGAGAAGACAAGCAAGGATGAGCGAATGCAGCAAACAAAGAGGACTGAGATGCCAAGTTTGGGACAGCGAAAGGTGACTTTGCAGACTGAAAACAAGGGCAGCGAATGCAAGGAAGGACTGAGTTTTGGAGCAGCGGATGCAAGGTTGAAGAACTGAGTTCTTTAGGGCAGCGAATGCAAGGAGAAGGGATGGGAAGAAAGGCAGCGAATGCAAGGAGAAGGCTGAGGAGTGGAACGAAAGGAGGCCAAGTGAAAAGGAGAAGGCCAATGGATGAGCAAAATGGAGATCTAGGGCCTCCAATACGTAACCAGTAGCAAGTTTGAAACAATCTTTTGGGGATGGAAAAGATGCAAACTCTTCAAGCTTTGAGTGTAACTTCGACTGGATCTTTGCAGGTTTCCTGAAATGCACAAAGTGTTAGAAAAATTTGTTGATGGAGAGGAGGAAGAGACAATCGAGTTCAACCTCCACTCTATCCTTGAAGATCTGCACACGTGCACAACTTACAAAAATACACTAGATCATGCTTTGTATGTTAAACAAAAATGGGATAAAAAGACACATAAGTATATCCGACTACAGTTTGTGCTTTTAAATCACATTAAGCCTAGCATAAATGAATAACTTGGACCATCAAATATTCATCCTATGCTCTTAATAAAGAATTCTAAGCTAAGCAAGATCAAGCATAAAATATTGTAAGCAAATACAAAAGCACAATATCACCTCATAGATTGTGAAGCATTCCTCATAGACAAGTAGTGCACATCATAGACCTCCAAAGTCACTTCTTTATTCCAATGGTAGCAATGGCTACAAGCTCTTACACAAAATGGCAGATTAAGTTTACATCAAAAGTTCCATCATAAGAGAGCCCAAAGGACCTCTCTTTATACAAAAACCAAGAGGGCAATGATCTAAAGCATTAGCATGGAGGAGGAGAGCGAGTGCACCATTTGGTGGAGAGACTCACGCTTGATTACAAAGCTTGGAGCGTGAACTTGAGTAGGTGGGTGGTGATTGGTAGGTGTGATTGCCATAGGTGGAAGCCACCTCACCATGGCTTTCACGCCCTCCGTTTGGATACAACGCCCATCCCAAAAACGTGAGCCAACTCGAATTGGAGCAAGGGGCCTAGGTGAGGCCCAAGCTCATGTCATCTCTATTCGAAACTCATTATTCGCTTATCCCAACTTGCATCTTGGTATGTGCTTTAAAAAATGAATATGGTTGCCCACCACACCATGGACCATTCGCCAACCAATGAGTTCGTGATCATGCAAAGAGACCCACGCTTTTCCAAAGCTCACGTCATCTCCATTAAGTAATTCATAAACCCAATGTTTATTAAAACATGTGTTTTAATCCTCTAATGTGGTCGTACAACCCATGAAGACCTTATTCAACCTTTTCCAAATCAATTTTTAGTGATTTTTGACTTATTTGATTTTTGCCCCCATGTGCATTTTGTCATTTTTTAGCAATTAAATGCCAAAATGATGCATTTTTAGCCAAAACTCCCCCAGCGGTGACGTAATCGCCTAGAATCTGAAGAATGAGGGCGCTAGGGTAAAGAGGAGGCTCTAAGCGTCAAAACGAGCCTCCCCATGCCAAAATCCGCCTCCGGATGAGGTTTTTATCACAACTTGAAAAATTCCATTTAAACCATTAAAAAATGGTCTAAATTACGGAAAAAATTATTTTTCTCGGAATCAAACGAAACTCCTAGGGGACGTAGTGCATGTTCATACGACTCAATCGAGATGGCTAACACGTAAAAAATCCTAGACACAAGACTCTAATAACCACCTTAGGTTTTGACCACCATGGAAAATACTCCAGCTTTGGAAGTTTGAGTGGAAAACTCAGGGATTATACGCCATTGATGAGTAGCGCATAATTCCTAAGGAAAAAACACTCTAGAGCATCCCCCAAATGGCTAAACCCAAGGATAGCCGAGTCTTTTATAACATGACCTCGTTTAGACTAACTTTTTACAAATTCCCCATGGGGGTATGAACATGCAATTATTACAAATGGGGCAAAATTGCCCTGAAAATGACTTCTGAACTTCTGAACACTGGTGATGAACATGAATCATGTTTAATAAACTGGCTGCTCACAAGAAATTCAGCTATTGTACAAAATAGCTGGTAACAAGCCCAGCTACTATATATGTGTGTTATCACACAAACTCTAGCTGTTTGGTAGTAGATGTCCTAGCAAGGATGGTAGAGGCAAATAGCTAGGAAGGTGTAACCGGCAATAGCCCGGTCCTCCGTTCAGGGAACGGAAGTTACACCGGACAAGGCTACTGTCACTTTAGACAAGGCACGTAGCCAAGTCAAGGGGGAGACCCCGCTCAACCAAGTAATGGTCAAGAGACAAAAGTACACCCAAATTTGAAGGATGGAAAGAACAATAGGTAGGAGATGAGTGTAAGTAGGTCCTAAGTCTAGTTTCAGCCACCGGTTGGACACGCGGATGCAATAAAAACTTAAATGAAACGTGACCAACGATTGAGTGTGATGAATCGAACATATTAGATTAGATTAAAGATGAAATGGCTGAAAACAGTCTAAGGATGTAAATTGAGTTGGAAGTGTGATGGTGAAGTAAACTGCCTAGGAAAGGGGTTAGGTAGTGGACAAATGGACCTAGGGCAGAGAATATTTAGCATTTATAATCACTTCCAAGAATCGATACTTGATTTCCCTAAGGTAAAACGACGTTTGAACCCAAATCAAAAGTACCCAGAACCCTAAAGTGACCCCAAACCAGCAAAAGGGAAAAACGCCCCAGGTGGGCGTTTTTGCTAAGTAGACCAGTGCCTAAACTATGGGTAGATGGAGTCGGAATTGTACCAAACTTAAGATATAGGCTTTTAGGAGCAGATAATAAGCGGGTTTGCAATAAAAATAAAGTTCTAACGGTGGGAAATTTAGTTTTTGTATTTTAGGGTTTATTAAGTGTTTTGCAGCTTAACATCAACAGTGAGAGAGAGAAAATGAGAAACAAGCAAGGATTCCGTACCTGGATAACGAAGATGAAGATGTTTCCGTGTTGAAGACAAACCTTGAAGATCAACTGCTGAGCTAGAGTGCGTTTTCCCCTTAGCGTTTGATGCTGCCAGTGAGCCAATGCGTTTTTGTACCTGCCAAAGAGAGATGGAATCAGCTTCTATGACAAATGATAAAAAAACAAAATAGCAAATGAGTGACAAATGATGAAGAAAGCAAATAACCGAGGGTAGATTTACTTCCTTGTTGAAATCCTGAAGAGAAACGCTAGCATGGAGTTGCTGGTTCAAGTGTTGCGTTTTCCCCAATGGTTAGCTTCACCTGCAAATTGAAATGGCCAAGGAAAGGTGGAGATACTACAACATAACTCAGCAATGCAACAGAAATATGCTCTCAATCAACACACCAAAGATCTCATCTCCATAACACAAGCAACTCAATAGAAATGTGTCTCAATGATCTCAATATCAAGTCTCAAAAATGTCAAGAGGCTCTACAATGGAGTGAGTGCCTTCTCTTATAGAGAAAGGCCCCTCTCAAAACCTATTTCCCCCAAAATGGAGGGTTAGGATCAATCCCCATCAAGCCAAAACGAATGGTGGAGATCTCTCCTCATGGGGGTGCGAATTGCCCAAGGATAGCGCACTAGTGGATGGGGATCCCTTGTAGGGCCCATATAACATCAAATACAATGCTAGGGGGTGTCTATAATGGTGTTTTATCCTCCTAGCTAATACATATGGCCCCACATGCCAACAATACAACAAAATCGAATTTCCCAAGTGGAGAAAAACGCCCCCCATGGGCAATTCGTCCAACCTAGAGAGATAGGCAAGAGAGGGCCCCACAATACATAAATACCATGTCAAACATTACCAATTTACCTTAGGAATCACCCTTTTATTTGCCAACCATTAATTTTTTGCCTTTTGCTATAGTTGCCTTTGTCAATTTTTGATTTTCCATGCATTTTATTGCTGGTTTTTATTGCTGAAGATAAAATATGGGCTTTTGACCCACCTAGAGTGCCCAGATTGTCGAACCATTTGCTGCAATGTGATCGTGGACCCCAAAAATAGTAGGAATGACCACTCGAACGACCCCGATCCATCACTTAGGCATTATTTGCCCAAAATCCATGATTTTTAATTAAAACAGGTCATTAATGACCAATAATAATTAAAAATCTCACAAACGCCTCGATCTTTTTGCATTCTGTCACTTGGAGGCTCATATGGGTCCCCTGGAGATATTAATTGACCAAAATCGAAATTCCGGTCGCAACATTTTTTCGGGCCCATTTTTAGCCTGGTCAACCTAGTTTGACCAAGTCAAATCTGGTCAACCATGGTGCTACCTGAATACCTATATGCAATCATGAAGCGAAAGGCTTCCTTATACAAGTTAGTACATTACTAAACAATATGACAATAATATGGTGATAAAAAACTGCATTAAATCTCGGAAAATACAAGGCCCCAGGTGAGGTGGGCCCACCACATCCAAAAGACTCAACTGCTATGCACAACCTATAGACTTGACCACCTAGCTGACTTTGGGTGATGTGGAATACATGGCGAAGGATAAGGGATGACAAGGATGAGGATCATGTGACCTTTTGGATAACTCGGGAAAGCGGGATCCACTGAGATAAGTATACCATGACAAAACACGGGGAAGGGCGGTGCCTCACAAATGGGTATAGTGCAGGGAAACCGCCATTGGTCATCTAACAAGTATCTCACAACTCACATCCGTGCCCGAAGACTCTGTGAGGTTCTTTTCTAGAGCTGCCAAACTGGGTGTCCGACAAACTGTAACTTGAGACTCTAGGGGACAATCTTGAGATTGTCCCTTGCTCCCTCTCACCTCCTTGCCCCGTAGGACTAGGTGAGGAATAACCACTACAAATGCTGACATGTACGGCTGACCTGTGTCCATGTGTGTTTACAAACACATTGCATGGATTTTACAATGAATTTCATACTTAGCCCTTTTCTGGCTGGATTTACATTTACAAAAAGCCTTTTTGGCTTGCTTTACATTTCTTCATTTCTTCAATTTACATCAAGGCCCTTTTGGGCTACATACATATCTCAATAGATATAACCATGGTGCTCATACTGCAAAGTAATGGGGGTGAGCAATACATGCTTCAATGACCAATGGGGAACACCCGGTGAGGCTACACAATCCTAACTGCATTGCAACATCGGGGGCAACCGACAGGAGCAAATCCCAGGTTTGAGAGTGCATCTCACACACTAAAGAGCCGAGGCACAATAGACAGGGAGTCATGGCATACTCAGAGATCAGTGGGGAAAGGGATCCTCAAGGTCACAAATCGAAATCCAAGTCGGGAAAGTATATCATGTATGAGTCAGATGGATGGAGAAGGTGAAGGTGGATCCAAAGTCAACTGCCTAGGGGGACTAAATGACAAGGTCTATACCAAGAGTGGGGGTGTAACCCAGTGTGCATATAATAGGAGCCTACTAGGAAGGGGTGGACTGACATCACCAAGGCCCAATCACATATCATAAAAACAGCTAGATCACCAAATCAATCATCATATTTAGAGTTAGTGTACTATCATGTATAAACAAGTCTAAGCAACAATCATGAGCAATATACATCAAATGCAATACCTGCCGCACCATATACCTGCTGCTGAGGCTGTCTCTGCACTGGATCTCTGCTGAATCTGGGCACAAATAGTAAACCAGCAATACTCTGTGATAGTCCCAATCAAAACAAGACTAGGCAACTGTCTTAATGGGCTCATATCAAATCCTGGCATGGAAGGGTGACCCTGTGGTAAATGCTAAGTAACATGTCTGTACCACTGTACAACTATCTATCCCCTCTGATACATCTGCTCGAGGCAATCTGAACAAAACTGTGTGCCTCCTCTGAAGGCATCGGATCTCTGATCTAGAAAAAAAAAGTACTGTGCGGTCCTCGGCTGCATAGTTTGCAGTATGGTAGCTCCAGCTAACATAGATGTGACAACAATGTGATAACAGGTCTCCCCCTTGATCTTGCTTAGGCTTGATCTAAAGTGAAGAGCGCCTCGGTTAACGTGACACCCATCTTGCATTGGGAACCGTGTCATCTCTTGGGTAACCTCTTTAGTTGTCTACACCTCTACCGTCCTGGATGGGATACCTTTAGAGACAACTGCAAGTTATGTGATAACAGGGATCACAGTAGGCAAGTATTGCCGCAATGTATATCAATTTAGTGGACAATATGTTAGGTTACAACAGTCAAGCCAACTTCATAAAAGGCAAATGTCAACGTTGTTTTACTTCAACTTTTTATTATTTGCCACTTATAAAAGATGATATATCAGACTGTAAAATCACCTTTTCAGACCCGTGTAAGTGAATTTCAGAGTTTTTTTTATCATGTGATAGCCTTGCAAATGGTATCAAAATATCATTCAAGGTTAACCCTTTAGTTTCTCTTGCATGTGCAGGTAAAGGGCACAGAAAAAGGAAGCTCTGTGTTGGTTTTTTCTAACAGGCTTGCAGATAGTGGATAGAGCCAAAATAATATCTGTACAACCCTCGTGAATGCCTAAGATGATGACTAAGGGCACAAGAGACAAGGATGAGGCCTTAAGGTGTCCAAAGAGAGGAAGGCCGAGGGTTTCAAAGGGAGACCGAGGGGATAGGAAAGGAGAATGGAGAAGAGAAAGAAAGATGAAGGGGATAGGAGATGAACAGGGGAAGGAGGTAAAAAGAGGAAGGGAAAATGAGTGGAAATGAAGGGAGAAAGCAGGAAGGAAGATGGCAGTGAGGCCTCAAATGAGGAGAGCGAAGGTGAGGATGAAAGGTGCGAGGGTCTAGGAGGATAGAGGACAAGGGGCGAGCTAGAAAGGAGGAAGGGCGAAGGTAGGAAGTGAAGGGAAGGAGGGCCGCTTGTGCTAAGATGGACTGCAGCTAGGGTTTTAGGAAATAAATTTAGGGTTTAAAATTTTAGTTTTTGGAGTTTTATGTATATAAAATTGTAGAAAAGAAACCTAATTAAGCAAATAACAAAATAAAATGGTCTAATATTTATAAAATATACAAACTAGGGTTTGGAAAATGTAGAAAAGGAGTGTCAAACTTAGGGTTTTAAGGTTTTACCTTAACCCTAGGGCGTTAAGGGAGGTGACCAGCCTTCCTTTCGAGAGGCCCTTTCAAAGTTTGGCAAACTAGGGCCTTCTCTAACATCCACAACAACTGGTTAAAGGAAGCCTAGTTAGGGAAAAACTCAGATACCTAAAGCCCAAGCTTTAAAGGACTCCTCCTAGAGCACTGTTATCACACAAACTGTAGCTGCTGAAGTAAGGTGTCCCAACAGGGATGGTAGAGGGCGAGCAGCTAGGAAGGTGTAACCAGCAATGGCCAAGTCCTCCGCTCAAGGAACGGAAGTCACACCGGACAAGGCTATTGTCACTTCAGACGAGGCGTGTAGCCAAGTCAGGGGGGAGACCCTGCTCAACTGGTGATGGTTGAGAGATAAAAATACACCCAAATCCCAAAAGAATAAGAGATGAAAACGAGGAGTGAGTGTGGATGAGCTCCTAAGTCTAATTTCAACCAACTGATGGACACAAGTAGTTAAATAACAGTGATGTAGAAGGTGATCGGCAATCAGAAGTGATTAGATGACAAGATTAAATTAGTGATTGTATGGCTGAAATAGTCTAAGGAGATACAATAAAATGGAAGTGAAATGCTGAAGTAAAACTGCCCAAGACAGAGGTTTAACAGTGAGCTAAATGGATCTAGGGCAGCGAGAAATTAGCGTTTAAAATCACTTCCAGCAAACGATACTTGATTTCCCAAAGTAAAAGGACGTTCTAAACTCAAATCAAGAGTACCCACAACCCATAAAATTATCCAACAGTGTGACTGGCTAAAATGCCCAAGGAAGGCAAAATCAGTGGAAGACTAGTGCCTAGTTCTATGGGTAAACGGGGTCGGAATTAAATGAAACTTGAGATATGGAGGTTTAAGCATATTTCATTAGTGGGTTTTAAAGAAAAACTGATTCTAACGGTGAAATTTTAGTATTTTAATTTTTAGGGTTTTAATGTGAATTTTCTCTCTAAGACTATTCAGAAATTGAAATGTAAGAGGAAGAAATGGAACACCTACTTGGAATGACCTGAAGTCTTTGATTTTGTTGAGGTTAGAACATCCCGAAGATCAAATAGAATGGATTGCAGAAGTCCCCAAGTGAGTTCAATTTGCCCAGTCCCACCAACTCGTCCTCCTTGCTTGCCAAAACCAATGGACATAGATCAAATCAGTATGATAACAAGTGAAATCTACAGCAATACAAATAAAAATGAGAGAAATGCTTGGCTGAAATGGCAAAAACACTTCCCTTTTGTTACCAATCTTGGAGAGTGGAGCAGCAGTGGCAGCCAAATGGTGCGCCCTCCTCCAAGAGTTGTATTAGCTGCAAACAATGGTGAGAAACAATGCTGGAAACAACAACAATCTACACTAGTGCATCAAGATAGCTTGGCAATCAACAACCTCAATGAACATCACCACAAGACACAAGTAGAGAGAGCTCCAAATCGTTTTTCTCTTCTATTCCAAGTCTAAAATGTCAAGAGAGAGAGATACAATGGGTGAGTGCCTTCTCTTATAGAGAAAGACCACTCCTCAAACCCTATTCCCTCCAAAATGAAGGGCTGGGATCAACTCCCAAGTAACCAAATCGAATGGAGGAGATTCCTCCTTGAGGGGGTGTGAATTGCCCTCTAGAGCACACAAGTGGAGTGAGGGGCCCATTGTGGGGCCATACAATACATAGGATGAGGTTGGGGGTGTCTATATGGTGTTTTATCCCCCCACCTTAATACATCAAGGTTCCACATACAACAATACAACCAAATCGAAAATGCCAAGGTGGAGAAAAACGCCCCCATGGGCAAATTCGACCTCCAATAGTGAGCTGGTCCAATGGATGGTCCCACCAACAAATATCATCTCCAAACATTACCAAATTACCTTATAAGTCACCCTTGTATTAGCCGGCCTTTGATTTTTGCCATTTGCCATAGTTGCCTTTGCCAAATTTTGTTTTTTCCTTTAATTAACTATTGGTTTTTATTGCTGAAGGTGTAAATTGGGCTTTTGACCCACTTATAGTGTCCGGATTGTCGAACCGTCTGTTGCAATGCGATTGTAGACCCCAAAAATAGTAGACATGGTCACTTGAATGACCACGATCCATCACTTAGGCACTGTTTGCCCGAAATCCATGATTTTTAATTAAAACAGGTCATTAATGAACAATAATAATTAAAAATTTCATTGTTGCCTCAATCTTTTCAAATTCTGATGCTTGGAGGTTCATATGAGACCCCAAGAGAATACAAATGACCAAAATTGAAATTTCGGTCGCAATATTTTTTTTGGGCCCATTTTGGGCCTAGTCAACCTAGTTTGACCAAGTCAAATATGGTCAACATGGTGCTGGCTGAATACCTGTATGCAATATGAAGCGATAGGCTTCCTTATATATGTTAGTACTGTTATCACCTAAACTGTAGTTACCCCTATGGATGTATCCATTAATGGATGGCAATAGGGAAGGGCAACTCAAAAGGTGCAATCACGATCACCTCGACCTCCAATAGATGGTTGTCACGCCAGTCGAGGCAACTTTCGCTTTATGTTATCTAGCCCAGACAACAAAGGGGGAGACCCGATTTACTCCCTACAGGAGAGATCAAAACCAAGACACCAAATCAAGTTAACTCTAAGTGAAGTAAGGTGTATGGTTTATCCTAGACCTAAGGATGAAGTCACAAGACAAGTGAGGGGTTCAATGAGTATAGCTTTGGTTCATTGTTGATGTGAGAGTGACTTATAATATTTGAAATAAGATCCATGATTAAAGTACTAGTTTAATTTGAGAAAATCCACTTCCTTGGGAACCGTGTCCAATGCAGGGTAGTTTAGGGGTTGAATTGGGGCTAACTAGTACAAATGACAAGCTTGATCATGAAGTATGATGATATCAAAGGGTTTAGTCCACCAAACAAGGATCAAACCACAAGTTAATCCAACAATCTAGGAAAGTCGAATTGACTTGGAGAGAGATCAGTGCCTTGGGAATTGGGATAATGGAGTCAAAGTAAAGTTAACTTGTGGTTGATGACTCCTATTGCATGAGACAAGTGGGCAATTAAAGGTTTGATGGAGAAGTAAGTCTAGATCTAAAGATTCAAGGTTTGACCTAAGTGGACCACAATCCCTCAAAACAAGGAATGCTATCCCCAAGGCAAGATTTGATGAAGTGACCAACTAGACCTAGGTTTTGAATTATGCCTGGTCCAAATCCACTAAAATCTCATGTACCCACGTCCTAGAAGTGGACCAACTCCAATCTCCAAGGGAGTGCGACTTTGCCCAAGGAGGGTAAAAATGGGGATAAATGGATCAAGACAAGTCCAATGACATCCAAATTTAAGATCCAAGTAGGTTGATCAAGTGGGAGTGTGGATCTACAATTTCAAAGCAATCCAATGGCTAGATATTACTAGATCTGAGTTTAAAGATTCCAAGTGGTCCAAAATGGGGATTAAATCCTTTAAAATGTGGAATAAGGCCCACAAGGTGGAAATCAGAAAAGTGACAATCTGGGGGTAGGTTATTGGATATGTAGATTGCAGATCAAGCGAAATCTCAACTACCCATGTACTAGATCTAGGTTAACTCACCCAAACCAAGAAGTGCGCCCTTGCTTGGAGAGGCTAAGTGCCTGGGAAGGGGGTCAAATGGAGGCCAATCCTCACCAAACCATAGATCCGGGATGCCTTGGATACTATAGAGGTGGGTTTTCAATATTACACCCAATAACCCACTAGATCTCAGTAGATCTGAAAAAAATGTAAAAATGGGGGTTTTGATGAATTATGGTTTTAGATGTTTTAGACAAGTGGATAGATCATGGAGATAGAACTTACCTTGAGATCATACCTGAGTGATGAAGAGAGATGCTTTGATGTTGAGGAAGATTCCCGCAGAGATCAAATGAGAGATTGTTGATTTTGCTTGCCAAATTGATGCCCTAGCCCACAAGTGTGCCCTCCTCTACCTGTCAATCCAAGGAAAATCGATTTCAATCAGAGAGGTCAAGTATGGAGGAAATACAAGTAAAATGCAATGATAACATAGAATAGAAGGTCCTGGGACAGTAATACTCCCTGTTACCAACGAAGAGATCCAAAGAAGAAGTAGAGAGAGTCTTCCCCTACCAATACTTCCTCCTCAAAGCAAATTGGCCTCCACCTGTAGATGCAAAAAACGTGGTACAAAAGATATGGCAAACAAGATCTCCAATAACTCAGTGCAAAGGAAGAACCAACACCAAAAACATTCACCACAACGCTGGAGATAGATGCAATAATAATTTTCTATTCCAGTAATCCAGAGCCACAAGTCCCCTTTACAATGAGAGGCTCCCTCCTTTAAATAGATAGGAGAGGCACCAAAATCCTAACCACTTTTTGAATGAGTGGCTAAGATTAAAAGATACAAATGTCTAATCAATGGTTGAGATGAGCTCAACAATAAAATACATGGATCACTAATAAAATATAACATAAGTGGACAAAATCGCCCTAGGAGAGGGGAATCCCACCATATCATGATGACAAAATATAATAAGAAGCTTATGGTGGGTCCAAGGGGTAATTTTAGCCACCCTTGGTCAATGCCCATAGCACAATAATAATAAAATAGTCATCAATATACCAAATCGTGCCTCTATGGACAAATCGTGGGCCTTCAGAGGCCTCAGAAATCATCAGAAAGTGCCATAAGTGATGGATGCGGGCCCCGATGAAGCTGAAACGGTTGGAGGAGGTGTGGAAGACATCAACCCATCGTCACTGATCATCCCATGCCAAGACATTGCCTCAGTAGCCCAAATCGAATTCCTCAATAGCCATTTCTACCAATTCTGAAATGCCTCGGGAAGCGTGAAACTACCCCAAACTGCCTCCTGGAGTGCCTGCGCTTTCAAGGTGAGGGCACCAGTGTGTCCGGGAGGGGGGTAATATGGTAAAAACAAGTGGCTAGACCACCCCCTCTAAGTACAGTGCCCTAGGTCAACCAAATAAAAATCCTCTCTGCTCTGACAGGGTCTCCGTTAGACCAAAACTGCACTGGGTTAGCCTACTGAGGCTCAATCATCACTGTAAGTGCCCGGAACTGAAAACAGACTGTCTCATTGGACTCAGAAGGTCCAAATCCATCCAAGATGTGTACTCATACACCATATGAGTCTCTGCATGATCATATAATATATCCAATATACCGGAACAGGTGAAATAATAATAATTTGTAAATGATCAAATAATGTTGTAAACCATGAATCATCATCATAAACCTGTATCTAATGCATAGAATCATCATGTACATGTACATAGACTATATATCATCTATCCATATCATCACAAGGTCCAACCATCTCATGTCCTATGGTTGACTTTGGTCAAACTAGGTTTGACCAAGTCAACATGACCAAATATAACTCCGACCATCATCAGAAGCTGCTGCAAAGTGTCAAAGGTTAATGCATGCTCTACAACTTCTTCAAATAACAATTATAACACAAAGTAATCATTACTGGCAATCTAGATCCAAATATATAATGTCATTAATTATTATTATTACTCAAACTAGACTTTCAGGACCATACTCACTTCATAGCTGTGATCAATTTGCTAGTGAAGGGTGAAGGCTAAAATAACTGGCTAGGCTAAGGAATGGCTTGACTGACTTAACATTGTGACACTTTGGAACAGGGAAAGGGAATACACACCATAGTATATACTGAATGAGCAACAACATAGGGAATGGCGGTGTCTCACAAATGGATGAGTTGTTCAAAGAGAGTTTATTCACCTTTAACAGATGCGAACAATCCATAATACAAATGAGGCCAGCAATTATTTAGATATAGCATTTATGTTCCATTGCTTTTGGGCCTGAAGTTTCCATAGCCTTGATCTATGTGTGTTTATAAACACATTGCATAGATTTACATTTATTTGAGGCTTTCTGCTGCAGGTGTGTTTTTAAGGGACTTGTTTACCTGAGCACTTGTAGGTGTGTCACAGACAACTTGTTTACCTAGGTATTTATTTCACAAAAGATATAACATTTATTTTCATGGCCACTTTCATTTGAGATGCCTTTCATTCATGTGTGTTTAGAAACACATTGCATGAATGGGCTTTTCATACAAGATATAGCATTTCATTTTTCCATATTTTGTATTCAGGGCAACACTAAATGTTTCAGGTTTAGCCAACACATCTTTAGTGACTAGGGGGAATTCACAAGGAACTCCAACTCACCATAGGTAAGTTTTGTCACCAACTCAGAGTCGAGACACAATAAACAGGGAAGCTCATCCAATACAGAGGCTACAGTGGGGAAAAGTCCTCCATGCCACTAGTCAAGTAGTAAGTCGGGGTGATAAACTAAAAGGTAGGTAATGGATGGATGAAGACAATGAATAATGGAGCCAACATTAGCAAGCCAAGGTATGGTGGAATGATCACCTCTATTCTCCCTAAGGAGGGTAAAACCAATGAGTATGAATAATGAACTTCTAAGTCTAAGTAGGGACAATATAATATATATAATAAGATCAACCAGGTCCACATATCTATATGATTGCCAGATCATGACACTAGGCATCCCCTAATATAAGCATGTACATCCTTAAAGAGTATTGGCCAGTAATACCCTGCTCTCATGATTTTTTCAGCAGTTGTTCTTGGAGCATAATGACCACCATATAATCCTGAGTGCATCTCCTTTATAATGGTTTTGGACTCTTCCAGGTTAACACATTTCAGGATTATCCCATCAGGATTCCTCCATCCTAATCCATCCTGGGTTAAAACATACTTTTCAGCTTTTAGCCTTAATGCCCTTCTTTGATGATCTACCAGGTGATCAAGACATGACAAGTTTCTCAAGAAATATACAATATCTTTGTACCATTCATGCTCTTCATCAATGTTTAAAATACAAGGATCCCTTTTGCTTATCATATTTACCATGTTGTCTCCCTTTTCAGTTAAAAGTTGAGCTAACCCTTGACCTTTCACAATCTTGATTGGCTTAATCTCTAGATCATATTCTTGTATACGTGAAATCCAATTCCCTCTCACACCTATACCATCTGCTTGTGATAGAACATCCTTTACTGCTTTATAAGTTACATATGCCTTAATTTTGGAATATCCCACATAAGTTCTAAAATGTTTCAAGGCTTTAACTAAGGCATAAGCTTGCTTTTCAGTTGTGGTATATTTCAGTTCAGCGTCTCTCAAATTTTTACTCATAAAGGCTATAGGTTGTTCATGGTTTTCATCATTCTTTTGTAATAACACACCAACAATAGTATCTTTCGAAGCATACGAGTAAATCATGAACTCTTTATTGTAATTAGGACAAGCTAACACAGGGGAAGTTGAAATGGCTCTTTTAAGCTTGGTGAAAGATGATTCACACTCTTTATCCCACACAAACTTCACATCCTTTTTAAGAAGGGCATTTAAAGGTTTGGCCAATTCTGCTAAGTTTGGAATGAATCTTCGGACAAAATTTATTTTACCAAAGAAAGATTGCAAGGTGGCTACATTATGGGGTGCTGCAATAGCATTGATGGCCTGGACACGTTCTGGGTCGATTCTGATACCTTGTTTTGATACAATATGTCCTAATAACTTACCCTCATCTACTCCAAAAGGTGACTTTTTGGGATTCAAAGATATGCCAAACTTTCTGCAACGCTCAAAAACTCTTTTCAAATGTTCTATATGGCCTCCCCGTTCCTTGGAAAACACTATTAGGTCATCCTGATAAATGGCGATGATTTTCCCAATCAAATCACTAAATGCTTGATCCATAGCTCTTTGAAAAGTGGAACCGGCATTTAATAACCCGAATGGCATTCTTATATATTGGAAAGTTCCCCATGGAGTAGTAAAAGTTGTTTTATCTCTGTCTTCCTTTCTAATACGTACCTGATTATACCCCGAAAAACCATCCAACATTGACAACATACCTACCCTAGTAACACTCTGCAACAAATTTTCCATATTTGGCAAAGGGTAATTGTCCTTAAGGGATGCTTGGTTTAGGTTTCTGAAATCAATACATACCCTAATTTCACCACTTTTCTTTCTTACAATCACTGGGTTAGAAACCCAAGTAGTGTGTCGAATAGGTTGGATGATTCCAGCTGCCAACATTTTCTCAAGCTCTTTCTTAATCAAGGGAGCAAGTTTAGGATTGACATTTCTTAACTTTTGCCTATAAGGTTTAGCTCCTTCATGCAAAGGGATAGTATGCTCAATAATTTCAGGATCAAAAGTTTTGAGTTCATCATATGCCCAGGCAAAAATATCTCTATATTTCCTAATTAGATTTACAATCGCCTTTCTTTCTTCTGGGGAGGCATTCTTTCCTATCCTAATCATTCTGGGAGATACCGAGGTTCCAATATTTATCTCTATAACCTCATCTACCGGTTCATCTCTTTTACCTCTGTATTCATCATGCATGTTGAAATTTTTTTCCAGAGGTATTGCTAATTTCATAACATCAAAATTTTGAATAGAAGAACTGTTTAATTTATCTTCCAAATTCACATTCCAATTCTGAAAATTTTCAGTGTTTTGCAAGAATGCAATGATCTGTGCATCATTATCAAAGATTTGCCAATGATCTTGATTATCAGGAACCAATGGTCTAAATATTACTTCAACCTTACACTCTTTATCCCTGAGATGATCTGGAGTTTCAAAGCTACATGCTATTACTGATAATGCATCGGCCAGGGTATTCTCTTCTCTTGGGACTGCTCGTATTGCAAAGGCATCAAACATTTCTATGGTATCCCAAACAGCATTTTGGTAATCCCTAAGCCTATTATATTTAATTGCAAACTGGTTCTTCACTTGGGACACAATCAAATCAGAGTTTCTTGTTACATTTAGACATTTAATCTTTTGTTCGCGGCAAATCTCTAACCCTAGAAGCAATGCCTCATACTCAGCTACATTGTTTGTGCACTCAAATTCAAGACGATATGCAAATAATTTTTCTTCTCCAGAAGGAGATGTAAGGACAATTCCAGCTCCAGCACCATGCCTAGATTTAGCCCCATCAAAATGTATTTTCCAAACTTGACTAGGAGGAAAAGGATGTTGCCGGGGCTCTTCCCAAAAGTTGGCCATCACCATATAATTTCCAACTTCCTCAGTGGGACGCATAGCCTCTTCAAACAAATAGTCGGGGGTTTCTACATGCTCTGTCATAGGTTTTTCATTCATCAATCTATAAGAAGCTTTTCCCCCAATAGGAATGGTTGTGTAAGATAAATCCATTTGGATACTTCTTCCTAGTTTGGCAGCCCATTCCCTTGATAGCAACATCCCCCATGCGTCAGGAATATCTAAAACCAGAACATTCATACTTATTTCAATTGCAGGATAAGCAACCAGTTTCATCTTGAGATTCTCAATCATACCTTCTGACTTAACAGGCCTAGAATCCATCCCACACACATTTCTATATTCTCTGGATGGTTTTAGCTCCAATTGTTCCATGACCTTAAGAGGCATAACATTTACCTCTGCTCCTGAATCTAACATACAGTTATGCAATATCGATTGATTGATCTCCAAAGCAATATAAAAAGGGGGGTGACCCCTACCCTTATCAACTACACTTTGAATCATAACGGGGGGATCTTCCTCAGTTGTTAATCTCACAGGATTCTTGACTTTAGGCTCGATTCCTAAGAATTTAGTTGCCTGATTAAAGTATGAAGGGATTTTCAAAAGTTCCTCCAAAGGCATAGGGATATTGGGTTTCGATAAGAAGTTACTCAAATCAATCTTTAAATTGCAAGCCTTTTCTTGATCCTTGGTATTCATTTTTAGACCCAATAAATGCATTACCTGTGCTCTAACAGAAGGGATAACTACCAAGTCTTTCAAAGATAACATGACAGAGGATCCAGAGAGTTTACCCAATATATTTGAATTCAACTTTTCTTGTGTTAAGGGGGAAACCTCTTTGCTAGGAATATTCACTTGCTTTCTTTGCACTGGCTCCCTAGCCTGGGGTTTAGCAGGGCTCGAACTTGTTACCTTCTTGGTGACTTGAGGAGACAACTTTCTGGGCTGATCATTTTTCTTTAGAATTCCTTTAGGAAGAATGTTTGGAGTTTGAGTGGGGACTCTACGAGTGATATTCCTTTGGTAAAGGGAATTTTCTTTTACAGTAGTTTTGCTCTTATCTATATCTTTCGAGTTATTCTTTGCTTGAGACTTAGTTACTACTCGACCATCAGAAGCTTTGCTTGTAGACCTAGTTTGGAGATATTCATTGGTATACACACCTCAGAGGTTTTATAGAAAGGTTCATAGCGTTTGATATTCTCACTTTGTTTTTTGAGAACTACCCCATTAAGGCTTCGAATTAAACCACTCATTTCAGTCATCATTTTCAAAATCATATCGTTCTCTGAATAAGTGACACAAGGCATAGTTCTAGGTGTTTTAAGGATGTAAATGAGCTCGCTCCTCAGTGGAGTCACGATCGGGAGTCGCCAGGTAGATTTAAACTCTTCTACCAAGATATGTGTCGTTGTAAATGCAGGAGAGAGTGAGTAATGACTACTAGTTTGTCCAAGGTAAGCCTATGCCCTTCAATGCCAAAATGCTAGGCAAGAAGAACAGGAGTAGGGCTATAGGAAATATATGTCAAACCAGAGTAAGCTATTGCCTTCCCCGGCAACGGCGCCAAAATGTTATCACTTAAACTGTAGTTACGCCTATGGATGTATCCACTCATGGATGGCAATAGGGAAGGGCAACTCAAAAGGTGCAACCACGATCACCTCGACCTCCAATAGATGGTTGTCACGCCAGTCGAGGCAACCTTCACTTTATGTTATCTAGCCCAGACAACAAAGGGGGAGACCCGATCTGCTCCCAACATGAGAGATCAAAACCAAGACACCAAATCAAGTTAATTCTAAGTGAAGTAAGGTGTATGGTTTATCCTAGACCTTAGTATGAAGTCACAAGATAAGTGAGGGGTTCAATGAGTATAGCTTTGGTTCATTGTTGATGTGAGAGTGACTTATGATATTTGAAATAGGATCCAGGATTAAAGTACTAGTCAATGGGAGAAAATCCACTGCCTTGGGAACCGTGTCCAATGCAGGGTAGTTTAGGGGTTGAATTGGGGCTAACTAGTACAAGTGACAAGCTTGATCATAATACATGATGACATCAAAGGGTTTTAGTTCACCACACACTGGTCTCTCTCCAAGTCAATTCGACCTTCCGAGATTGTTGGATTAACTTGTGGTTTGACCCTTGTGTGGTGAACTAAAACCCTTTGATGTCATCATGTATCATGATCAAGCTTGTCACTTGTACTAGTTAGCCCCAATTCAACCCCTAAACTACCTTGCATTGGACACGGTTCCCAAGGCAGTGGATTTTCTCCCATTGACTAGTACTTTAATCCTGGATCCTATTTCAAATATCATAAGTCACTCTCACATCAACAATGAACCAAAGCTATACTCATTGAACCCCTCACTTATCTTGTGACTTCATACTAAGGTCTAGGATAAACCATACACCTTACTTCACTTAGAATTAACTTGATTTGGTGTCTTGGTTTTGATCTCTCCTGTCGGGAGTAGATCGGGTCTCCCCCTTTGTTGTCTGGGCTAGATAACATAAAGTGAAGGTTGCCTCGACTGGCGTGACAACCATCTATTGGAGGTCGAGGTGATCGTGGTTGCACCTTTTGAGTTGCCCTTCCTTATTGCCATCCATGAGTGGATACATCCATAGGGGTAACTACAGTTTAGGTGATAACAAGTACATTACTAAACAATAAAATGTCAATATGGTGATAAAAAATACATAATATCTCAAAAACACGAGGCCCTTGGTGAGGTGGGCCCACCACATCCAAAAGACTTAAACTGCTATGCACAACCTATAGACTTGACCACCTAGTTGACTTTGGGTGATGTGGAATACAAGGTGAAGGATGAGGGATGACAAGGACAAAGATCATGCGACCCTTTGGATAACTCGGGAAAGAGGGGTCCACTGAGATAAGCATACCATGACAAAACACGGGGAAGGGCGGTGCCTAACAAATGGGTATAGTGCAGGTAAACCGCCACTGGTCATCTAACAAGTACCTCACAACTCACATCCGTGCCTTAATAAGACTCCGTGAGGATCTTTTCTAGAGCTGCCAAACTAGGTGTCCGGCAAACCGTAACTTGAGACTCTAGGGGACAATCTTGAGCTTGTCCCTTGCTCCCTCTCACCTCCTTGCCCCGCAGGACTAGGTGAGAAAATAACCATTACAAAGCTGATATGTACGGCTGACCTGTGTCCATGTGTGTTTACTAACATATTGCATGGATTTTACATTTACATTTCATACTTAGCCTTTTGGCTAGATTTTACATTTACATTAGCCTCTTTGGCTTGCTTTACATTTCTTCATTTCTTCATCAAGGCCCTTTTGGGCTACATACATATCTCAATAGATATAATCAAGGTGCTCATACTGCAGAGTAATGGGGGTGAGCATAAATGCCTCGATGACCAATGGGGAACACCCGGTGAGGCTACACAATCCTATACTGCATTACAACATCGGGGGCAACCGACAAGATCAAATCCCAGGTTTGAGTGTGCATCTGACACAATAAAGAGCCGAGGCACAAAAGACATGGAATCATGGCATACAGAGATCAGTGGCGAAGGGGATCTTCAAGCTCACAAATCAGAATCCAAGTCGGGAAAGATCAATCATGAATGAGTCGGATGGGTGGAGAAAGTGAATGTGGATCCAAAGTCAGCTGCCTAGTGGGACTAAGTGACCAAGTCTATACCAATAGTGGGGATGTGATCCAGTGTGCATAGACAGGAGCCTACTGAAAGGGGTGGACTGACATCACCAAGGGCCAAACACATCATAATAACAACTAGATCACCACATCAACATAATATGTAAAGTCAGTGTACTATCATGTATAAACAAGTCTAATCAACAACATAAGCAATAGAACATCAAATGCTATACCTGTTGTTGAAGCTGACTCTGAAACTAGATCTCAACTGAATCCGGACAATAAGTGGTAAACCAACAATACTCTGTAGCACTCTATCAAAATATGGCTAGACAACTGTCTCAATGGGCTTATGCAATGCCTGGCAAAGAAGGGTGCCTGTATAGGCAATAATGTATACATGTTTGGACAATACAATAAACCATCTATCCCCACTGATATGTTTGCTCGGGGCAATCTGAACAAAACTGTGTGCCTCCGCCGAAGGCATCCGATCTCTAATCTGAAAATAAAGTATAGTATGGTCCCCGACCACACAATCTGCAGCATGGTAGCTCCAGCTAACATGGATGTGATAACATCTGGTTCCAGCTGGGACAAGTGCTCTAAGGGAGAGAGTGCTTGAGAACCACAGAATCTCTGGTCCATAGCACCCCTCTCATCATCATCAAAGCGCATGCACATGCATGCTATTTGCATCATCATCATATGTGTACCTATTCCTGTAAAATGCATATGCTATACCAATCTCTGTAGACTGCTCGTAAGGACATACAATATATATAACATAATCCAACAGAAATAAACAAAATGACAATGCTGAAAGGAAAATATAACAATAATGAAATGTACTCTACAACATTTTAAATTTTATTAAGCCGACACATGGGGTGTAAGAAAGGTGAAAAACAATTAAAGGAAACTATGGTACAAAAGAAAGCTAGAAAAAGGGTAAATAGTGTCATAAAGCGAGAAAAAGACAAATAAAATAAAACAAAAAGGGGCACCCGGTCATCAAACAAAGGTGGGGCAGTCAAAGGCAAAGGACAACCGACTGCTGCTCTCGAGAGCTTATTACCTACAAAAAGGAGAAAAGACAAGGGTTGAGATCAAGGAATATCTCCTCGGGTGAACCTGGGAACGTACTCCTGAAGATGGTGACCGCTCACAGGGATGGAGAAGTAATGTCCATACTCGGTAGATAGAAAATAGGAATCTTTGTCGCGAATCTCAATACTAAAGGGGCCCACTAGAAGCTCGCTATGGTTGCCAGTCATGTGATGGAAAACGTGACTCAATATGACAACCTGATCTCCAGTAGCAAAGCTCCTCCTATTTACCGAAGGAGGGTCCACACCTATATCCTGGAACACCGATACATCGGCATTCCCACCATCATCAGGGTGTAGGTCCCTACGGCTAGTATGAGGAATGAATATATGGGATCCACCGTCCAGTGGGATTGCAACTTCTCCGATCAGAACTTCGTGAGTCACCTCCCTCATGGGGGTCGGGTCAGTCCGAGGAACAAAGGACCTAGGGTGTGCGACACCAATCTCGGTCTCGCCAATCGTCCAAAAATCAGGAGGCTGGGAAAACAGGATCCTGGTGGAGGGGTGGGTGGAAGGCGAAGATGCAGCTTGCGTTGCTACACCCTTCTCTCGATGGTACAGGGATCCTCAGTAGGCAAGAGGAAACTCGGGGAAGGCATGTGGACGAGGGGAGGGAGGTGGGGGTAAACAAACGATAATGGTTCAAATTCTCCCGTTAAAGTCAGTGGGAAGGTGAACTCTTGAAAGAAGATTTGATCGGACGAGTCGCTCTCCCTATCAGGCGGCTCCTGGGAAGATGTCTCCTTCCACCAGTAGCGCAGGGGAAGTCCTCTGGCCTGTCTATCAAGGTTATCATTCATGATGGCCAGCATCTCAGGGATTGTCCTGAAGCTTCTCTCTTCCGGGGGTGGGATCCCTCTCACTTCCCAGTCCTCCAGAGGAGGGGGAGTGTCCTCACTGCGTTCCTCCATGTCATGGTCCTCTTCACTATAGGTGGGAAACTCACGTGTGATTGCCCTCAACTCAGCGGGCAGAGTGAACTCCAAATCTTCATCCCCCGCAGTGGAATAATCATCCAGATACAGTTCAGCCAACCTGCTCCTGGAGGCTCAAAGGGTGAGAGTGACCCGTGGGGGATCCTTCTTGTGTCTCCATAGGCTCATGCCCCTCAGGAGGAAGCGGTCAATTCATTCTCGAGATCTTCGTGGCTAAGTTGTTCATTGCACTCTTCCTCAGAATCATCTTCATGTGAGTGCAATGCGGGGCTGGAGAGCCACCTCTCAAATTGATGCCCTAACGTGGCCCCATCATCCATATCCTCCCTCTCGTCACCAAAGGCCATGAACATGCCTTTCGAGACTTGGTTTCACACTCCCCGTACGTTCTTTGCATGGCCTCCTCCATGCCCTCAATGTGCCCCTCGTAAAATGGCTCCCGATACACTCTCACCAGGACCCCATTAGGGTCAGGGATGGAGGCGTAGGATAAGTCCATCTGTAAGTGACCTCCTAGACCGACAACCCACTTTCTGGACAGGAGCATGCCATAGACTGGTGGAAGGTCGATCACCACTACATCCATGAGCGTGGAAATGTCCAGACAAGAGAAAAGAACAAGAGAAAAGATCTGCCTTTAAGTTCTTAATTAGGCCATACGCCAGAACTTGTTTGGAGTCAATTCCACAAACATTCCCGCAGGGGCGGGTGACTTCCAGGCCCAAAGCCTTCATGATTTGCAATGGCATGACATTCATGGATGCCCCCGAGTCAAGCATGCAGTTGTGTAGCAGCATGCCTTGTATACGGAGAGTCAGATAGAAAGGCTGGTGCCCCCCATTCTTTCTCTTGTAAATAGTAGTGTGAATAGACACCAGGGGATCCTCCGTGTCCCTCTCCTCATCATGTGCAATATCCAGGGAACTAGGGATGTCTGCAGAGGTATCTAACAGGTTCCTCTCTACGGGGATGCTATCCAGGAAATCGACGATCTAGCTTCGGACTGAAGGGAGCTTGGCTAGTTCAGACATGGGAACGTTTTGCATGATCTTGGCTAATTCCTTCTGGTCCCTCTCTACGGGGATGCTATCCAGGAAATCGACGATCTGGCTTCGGACTGAAGGGAGCTTGGCTAGTTTGGACATGGGAACGTTTTGCATGATCTTGGCTAATTCCTTCTCCAGTTCTATACCATGCCCAAAGGCCTCGTCAGAAGAATAGGGGCTAGTACCGAGGTCCGGCTGGGGAACCTCATGCCTCTCCATGACAGATGTGGGCCTGGGCTCATCCCTGTGTCTCCTATAAATCTTGACTGGTTGAGGATCATCAACAATAGGGTGAACAGGTAAACAAGAGGGGCCTACTTCTTCAACATCTTCTTCCTCGTCCTCAATGACGATTCGGTCAAAATCTAGATCGAAAGGTGTGTCATCAATGAAGTTGATGTTCTCTATAAGTTCTTCCAGTTCGACATAGCTACACTCGGCCTCAGGGTGCTCATCCTCACATTTTTCGCACCAGTGAATGGCTCTAGTGTCAGGGGTCTCGAGAGCTGCAGGGGGTCTCTTGATCTCTTCAATAGTAGGCCTCTTGTTTTGGTTCCAATGTGGCTTAGGGCCGTATGGAGCCTTATATCTATCCGAGTCCCTACTTTTGGCCAGGTCTCTTGTTAGAAGGGTGAGGGTTTTAATCATTTCCTTTATGTCATCAGTGTTCCCTAACTCTGTGTCTTCCCTTGTAGGCTCTTTGCCCTTGCGGGCACGGGAATCAATGCGTGAGGAGGAAGGAGCATGATGGTCAAAGAAGTTTTGTTTTCCCATGGACGCAGCGTTTGCTTCGGCTTTGCGTGCATTGTCCTAGGCGATCTTAAGAGTAGCCAGCTCTTTGTCTTTAAGGTGGTATCCTAGCCATCCTTCGAAGGAATCTAAATAGTGTATGAGGATGGCAAGGTCCTTGGGGCGAATGGTTTCAGGTATCTGGGTCACAACTTTATCAAATCTGATGTTGAATTCGTGAGTGTTTTCGTTTTCCCCTTTTCTTAATCCCTGATAGTTGGCTAAGCAAATACTTGCCATCTAGTTTGACCGACCACTGTTCGTTGAGTTTGGTCATGAAGTCATCGTAACCAGGGATTGATCCGGCAGGTAACCGATCAAACCACGTGCGGGCATCGCACTCAAGTGACATAAAAAGACCTCTCATGAATACATCTTCGTCGATGGCCCCATAGGCCTCCATGTGTTGCCACACAGATTCGACGTGATCTTCAATAGTGATGGCTGTGCTCCAACTAAACTTCAAGATCTTTTCAAAGTACTTATCTGGCATGTCGTGGGGAGCACCCTGAATTTGAGCAAAATTGAGGGGTGAAGCTCTAGCCATATGGCCGAAGGCACGGGATTGAGGATTGGCATTATCCATCTGGTTGTTGTTCAATGGTGGGTTGGGAGCTGTGAAAGGGGGTGGCACTACAACACTAGGTGAGGCTGCAGAGTTGACTGCCTGCCAAAATGAATTGGGGGAGTGCTCACTAAGGTTTCGTCTGACGTAAGTGATAGGCGTGCTATGTGATGTGTCAGAACGATCAAGGCTACGTAGGTTGTACGGATGGGTTCGGCCTCCAGTGGAGTCGTGGGGTGGAGTCGCCAAGTGAACTAGATACCTTGTTCACTGAAGGTGGAATGTCGTGAAGGGGAAGTGGTGAATGAGACAAAAATGTGTTGGCTGCAATAATTATGAGAACAAAAATCAGCCAATCAGAGTTTAAGTGTGGATGCGAAGATGAAAAGAAAACAAACAAGCAAAAAGACTCAAACTCAAGAAAACACGGGTAGGCCTCTAACTCCCCGGCAGCGGCGCCAAAAATGTTATCACACAAAATCTAGCTGCTGAAGTAAGGTGTCCCAACAGGGATGGTAGAGGGCGAGCAACTAGGAAGGTGTAACCAGCAATGGCCAAGTCCTCCGCTCAAGGAACGGAAGTCACACCGGACAAGGCTATTGTCACTTCAGACGAGGCGTGTAGCCAAGTCAGGGGTCTCCCCGCTCAACCAGTGATGGCTGAGAGACAAAAATACACCCAAATCCCAAAAGAATAAGAGATGAAAACGAGTAGTGAGTGTGGATGAGCTCCTAAGTCTAATTTCAGCCAACTGATGGACACAAGTATTGAAATGACAGTGATGTAGAAGGTGACCGGCAATCAGAAGTGATTAGATGACAAGATTAAATTAGTGATTGTATGGCTGAAATAGTCTAAGGAGATACAATAAAATGGAAGTGAAATGCTGAAGTAAAACTGCCAAAGACAGAGGTTAAACAGTGAGCTAAATGGATCTAGGGCAACAAGAAATTAGTGTTTAAAATCACTTCCAACAAACAATACTTGATTTCCTAACGTAAAATGACGTTTTAAAATCGAATCAAGAGTACCCACAACCCATAAAATTACCCAACAGTGTGACTGGCTAAAATGCCCAAGGAGGGCGAAATCAGTGGAAGACTAGTGCCTAGTTCTATGGGTAAACAGGGTCGGAATTAAATGAAACTTGACATATGGAGGTTTAAGCATATTTCATTAGTGGGTTTTAAAGAAAAACTGATTCTAACGGTGAAATTTTAGTATTTTAATTTTTAGGGTTTTAATGTGAATTTTCTCTCTAAGACTATTTAGAAATTGAAATGGAAGAGGAAGAAATGGAACCCTACTTGGAATGAGCTGAAGTCTTTGATTTTGCTAAGGTTAGAACGTCCCGAAGATCAAATAGAATGGATTGCAGAAGTCCCCAAGTGAGTTCGATTTGCCCAGTCCCACCAACTCGTCCTCCTTGCCTGCCAAAACCAATGGACATAGATCAAATCAGTATGATAAGCAAGTGAAATCTACAACAATACAAATAAAAATGAGAGAAATGCTTGGCTGAAATGGCAAAAACACTTCCCTTTTGTTACCAATCCCGGAGAGTGGAGCAGCAGTGGGCAGCCAAATGGTGCACCCTCCTCCAAGAGTTGTATTAGTTGCAAACAATGGTGAGAAACAATGCTGGAAACAACAACAATCTACACTAGTGCATCAAGATAGCTTGGCAATCAACAACCTCAAAGAACATCACCACAAGACACAAGTAGAGAGAGCTCCAAATCGTTTTTCTCTTCTATTCCAAGTCTAAAATGCCAAGAGAGAGAGATACAATGGGTGAGTGCCTTCTCTTATAGAGAAAGGCCACTCCTCAAGCCCTATTCCCTCCAAAAGGAAGGGCTGGGATCAACTCCCAAGTAACCAAATCGCATGGAGGAGATTCCTCCTTGAGGGGGTGCGAATTGCCCTCTAGAGTGCACAAGTGGAGTGGGGCCCATTGTGGGGCCATACAATACATAGGATGAGGTTGGGGGGGTGTCTATATGGTGTTTTATCCCCCCACCTTAATACATCAAGGTTCCACATACAACAATACAACCAAATCGAAAATGCTAAGGTGGAGAAAAACGCCCCCATGGGCAAATTCGACCTCCAATAGTGAGTTGGTCCAATGGAGGGTCCCACCAACAAATATCATGTCCAAACATTACCAAATTACCTTATAAGTCACCCTTGTATTAGCCAGCCTTTGATTTTTGCCATTTGCCATAGTTGCCTTTGCCAAATTTTGTTTTTTCCTTTAATTAACTGCTGGTTTTTATTGCTGAAGGTGTAAATTGGACTTTTGACCCACTTATAGTGCCTGGATTGTCGAATCGTTTGTTACAATGCAATCATGGACCCCAAAAATAGACATGGTCACTTGAACGACCACGATCCATCACTTAGGCACTGTTTGCCCGAAATCCATGATTTTTAATTAAAACAGGTCATTAATGACCAATAATAATTAAAAATTTCATCGCTGCCTCAATCTTTTCAAATTCTAATGCTTGGAGGTTCATATGGGACCCCAAGAGAATACAAATGACCAAAATCAAAATCTCGGTCGCAATATTTTTTTCGGGCCCATTTTGGGCCTAGTCAACCTAGTTTGACCAAGTCAAATCTGGTCAACATGGTGCTGGCTGAATACCTGTATGCAATATGAAGCGATAGGTTTCCTTATACATGTTAGTACATTACTAAACAATAAAATGTCAATATGGTGATAAAAAATACATAATATCTCAAAAACACGAGGCCCCTGGTGAGGTGGGCCCACCACATCCAAAAGACTCAAACTGCTATGCACAACCTATAGATTTGACCACCTAACTGACTTTGGGTGATGTGGAATACAAGGTGAAGGATGAGGGATTACAAGGACAAAGATCATGCGACCCTTTGGATAACTTGGGAAAGCGGGGTCCACTGAGATAAGCATACCATGACAAAACACGAGGAAGGGCGGTGCCTCACAATTGGGTATAGTGTAGGGAAACCGCCATTGGTCATCTAACAAGTACCTCACAACTCACATCCGTGTCTTAATAAGACTCCGTGAGGATCTTTTCTAGAGCCGCCAAACTGGGTGTCCGACAAACCGTAACTTGAGACTCTAGGGGACAATCTTGAGCTTGTCCCTTGCTCCCTCTCACCTCCTTGCCCCGCAGAACTAGGTGAGGAAATAACCACTACAAAGCTGATATGTACGGTTGACCTGTGTCCATGTGTGTTTACAAACACATTGCATGGATTTTACATTTACATTTCATACTTAGCCTTTTGGCTAGATTTTACATTTACATTAGCCTCTTTGGCTTGCTTTACATTTCTTCATTTCTTCATTAAGGTCCTTTTGGGCTACATACGTATCTCAATAGATATAATCAAGGTGCTCATACTGCAGAGTAATGGGGGTGAGCATAAATGCCTTGATGACCAATGGGGAACACCCGGTGAGGCTACACAATCCTATACTGCATTGCAACATCGGGGGCAACCGACAGGAGCAAATCCCAGGTTTGAGAGTGCATCTGACACAATAAAGAGCCGAGGCACAAAAGATAGGGAATCATTGCATACTCAGAAATCAGTGGGGAAGGGGATCCTCAAGGTCACAAATCAGTATTCAAGTCGGGAAAGATCAATCATGAATGAGTCGGATGGGTGGAGAAAGTGAATGTGGATCCAAAGTCAGCTGCCTAGTGGGACTAAGTGACCAAGTCTATACCAATAGTGGGGATGTTATCTAGTGTGCATAGACAGGAGCTTACTGAAAGGGGTGGACTGACATCACCAAGGGCCAAACACATCATAATAACAACTAGATCACCACATCAACATAACATGTAAAGTCATTGTACTATCATGTATAAACAAGTTTAATCAACAACATAAGCAATAGAACATCAAATGTTATACCTGCTGCACCGTATACTTGCTGCTGAGGCTGACTCTGAAACTGGATCTCAACTGAATCCAGGCAATAAGTGGTAAACCAACAATACTCTGTAGCACTCTATCAAAATATGGCTAGGCAACTGTCTCAATGGGCTTATGCAAAGCCTGGCAAAGACGGGTGCCTCTGTAGGCAATAATGTATACATGTCTGGACAATACAATAAACAATCTGTCCCCACTGATACGTCTGCTCGGGGCAATCTGAACAAAACTGTGTGCCTCCTCTGAAGGCATCCGATCTCTGATTTGAAAAAAAAAGTATAATATGTTCCCCAACCATACAATCTGCAGCATGGTAGCTCCAGCTAACATGGATGTGATAACAAGGACGTCCTTCACAGCAATCTGGTGACAAAAGGCTGAAAGATGACCTAGTTTAAACAAAATGCAGCACTAATGGTTACCATTCAACTATAAACAAGCATCATCATTCAACTTTTAACAAAGAGAAATCAAGAGAAGAACTTAGATACCTCCTTGTGCATGTGTTAAGCAAACAATTCTAGCAATCACCTTAGCAAAGAGCATGGACCAAATATACTTCAAGAGATTTGCCTTTAGACCAAAAAAGATATCCTCCTCAAGAGGTGCACATCACTCCAAGAGCCCTAAGGAGGGTAAAAAAGTAGCATAATGTTTTATCGCATAAGTTGTGTGTTACAAATGAAGTGAGATGTATTTATATGATCTCACACTCAATTTTTACAAAATAACAGAGCCTACATGCTTTAAAATGTCAATTTGAAATTAAAACATGTCAACTTAAAATTATAACATAAAATAATGTAAAATAATCAAATCTGTGGGTAACTTGGAGCATTTTCCCGAGAGTTTACCCAAAAATGACTAAAATAGCAAATCACTCTGAACTAAAGTTGGAGTGGTGAAGGGGGGGGACGTCATGCCCCATCTAACCCCAACAGTAGTGAAAATCCCTCAACGCCCCCCTCAAATCAAGCAATGTAGTCCTGGAAGAAGGATGACGTCATTATCAATAGATAGCCAAGGAGAGAGGGCGCTGCAGTACTGGAGGACCAGGAGGGTGTCGAAGGTGACTTGAAGGAGAGACATAAGCCTCAATTGCAATGTCCTCTTCTGCTTAGGCATTGAGGACCATCTCGCTAACCTATTTGATTCCCATAGGTTCGAGCGGGTACTGACAATCAGGGGATCAGTTGAGGACTTATGCCATATCAGAATATCTAGGGCATAGATTTTATATCATCATTAGATGGACAGGGGCCATCTGAGCCAAAGGCCACCTGCATGCATGACATCCGAGCATTATTTGATGTTGCATGCACCTTATTGAGTCTCCAGGCACCTGCATGCAAGTAAATTGCAAATTAGAAGATAAAGTGACCTAATTAAGGTGAAATTAGGGTTTTGAGCAGTTGAATGTTATAAAAGAAGGTAAAGCGAATGGAGAAGGCATTATTATTGATTATTGATTTGTGATCTCGATTTGGAGAAGCTTAGCGAGCTAAGTTGGGGTTGAGGCTTGTACTCAACTAACTGGTGTATTTCGGCAGGGAAAGCTATCTGCCCTAGTTCATCATTCAGGTTGGATCATCCAGATTCAGCATTGCTTCCGCATTGATTCAGTATCAGGTTTCAGTCAGTAGTGAGATTGAGTTATTCAGCATTGGGGCATTCGCTATCCCTACTTGGGCGAATTGATCCAAGACATATCTATTCGCATAGCATCTTGCAGTGGTAAGAATTGTTGCATGCAGCTTCCATTAGTCTTAGAGCATAGGGATTCATTCCGCCTCTTATTTATTATTTGGGAGCATCTCTAGCTTGGAGGAGGGCGTCTTCTATTCAGAAACACGATTTGATTTAGCTGCTTATTGGTTCATCCTTACTCTTGCATGTGGGCTTCGTCTTCATCAGCAATAGCAGATCTACATACTGGTATGTGCATGCATTAATTCCTCCTACTTTCTAGCATTCTAGTATTTTCTAGGGCACATATCTGCATGCATGCAGAG
This sequence comes from Larix kaempferi, assembly GCA_027924585.1. Classification (NCBI taxonomy): domain Eukaryota; kingdom Viridiplantae; phylum Streptophyta; class Pinopsida; order Pinales; family Pinaceae; genus Larix; species Larix kaempferi. The sequence goes on from BSBM01000268.1 coordinate 7,092,951, forward strand.
GTCAGGGTTTACTTTCATATTCTGCTGAGATATAAGCCTACTAGCCATCTACAGTACACAAAAAAAGAAAAAATATCAGTTTGGGATATTACATCAATGCTGATAGAAGTGCCACCGGAATGATAAAGTAAGGTGGGGGTCATGTGACCTAGTGATCCGCCCCTGGAAGCTCCAGACACCAACCTCAGGGCTCTCAAGCCCTTTCATGATGCAGTCAACAATGCCACTAAGCCATAGTACTTCCAGCAGAGAAGCCAAAGGGCCCAACCATAACCTCCACTCATAAAATGCTGATAAACACCCCTCTTGGTTAGAAAAAAAACGACTCTTTCCTTGGGGCACAATTGAAGGTGCGCTGGTACTGGTACCACGTAACATGGGGTAACACTCATCTTCATCATTGGAGTATTTCTTCTCATTGTCAGTGACCACCCCTTACAATCTCCTATACTGGAAGATGGCAATCATGTGCTGCTTCCAGGCATTGAAGTTATGACTACTGAGCTTCTAACTGGAATTGAACAATATAGTTCAAAGACTTTCCATTTCTTTCACCGTGAAAACACAAAGTACCAATGAGCTAATTGAATAACCTTTGTGGTCAAACATAATGTATCAATCCAACATCAACCAAGCACTTCTTTTGTCCTGCAATTCTGTTGTAGAAATATTTTTGCCTTTTCTCTGCCAAACAATCAACACCAAAAATTTTGTGCAAAATTTTTAAAAAATTTACTTCTGAAAATTAAATACAAAATTTAAAAGCTAGTCTTGGGATCTGCGCCCGTAGTAAAATTTTGCTTACATTGACTGTTTTTACAAATTATCCTTGGGATTAACATTTTTCTCAACACTTTGTGCCTCAAAAATTGCATCCAGATTCTGCTGTTCAAAATCTTGTCTTGGGATGCGATTCCACTATTCAGAATATTATGCCTTGGGATGAGTGCATAGGTTCTGTTGTTCAGAATATTCTTCCTTGGTATGGATGCCCATATTTTGTTGTGTCCATAATATGTTATCTTGGGATTTATGACCAGATTCAGCTGGGAGAATCACAGTTGTAAGCTTACTCAAAATGTTAGAATTTTAAATGCAGTAACAATAAGGATCACTGAAAGATAAACAAGCACAACATAAACAATAGTACACAATAATTTATCTTGGGAAAACCCTTGTGGGGCGGAAAAACCCAACAAAATTCTTCTATATAGATTTGTTTCCTCATGCAACGACCCAAAACAAGAAGACTCCAAAAGCAATTATTCACTTGACTCTATCTCTCCTACTCATGCGAACTTGATGAGTGAGTGAGGTGACCAAATGAGGAGGGTGAGCTCCTCATTTATACTAATCATGACTTGACCTTTTTCCCCAAACAGGGCTGACTTGACTTTCCTAACAGGGCTGACTTGTCCAGTTAACAATAAAATACTCTTTTCTCGATCTTTCTAGGCCGACATAACAGTTAGGGTTTACATTGACTCTTTCAATGACTTTTACATGATCAATTACATCAATAATAATTCCAGAAGGAAGTACAATACAAATAATACAAATGATACAAATAAGAATCTCTTCCGAAGTTACATTCTTCAACACTCCCTCTTAACAAGGAAGGTATTATTTTGACATCGTCTTCCAGCTGCTGCACTTCTTGTACTCTGACTATTGACATTTGACATCTCCCGAATCTATATATCATAAGAAGTTTCACAGAGCCAACCCTTTTTTAGGCTGGATGTGCCTTGCAGTGCTAGCCCTTTTTCATGCTGGAGGCAACTCTCCCCAGAGCTAGTCCTTTTTCATGCTGGATGTACCTTTCTACAGAGCCAACCCTTTTTCATGCTGTATGTATCCATCTCGCAGAGCTAGCCCTCTTTCATGCTAGATGCAAACTCCTATAGAGCCAGTTTTCTTTCATACTGGATGTAGCCATCCTGTAGAGCCAGTCCTTTTTCATACTGGATGCGCACCACTACAGAGCCAGTCCTTTTTCATACTGGATGTAGATATCCTGCAAAGCCAGTCATTTTTCATACTGGATGCACACTACTACAGAGCCAGTCCTTTTTCATACTGGATGTAGATATCCTGTAGAGTTGGTCCTTTTTCATACCAAATGCCACTGTCCTGCAAAACTGGTCCTTTTTCATACCAGATGCAATTGTCCTCTTCCATGCACTGAGCAAGCCATCCGGTGATTTCAGGAGCTCCATTACGTTGCACACCGCAACTACCTGCGTTACCTCATCACACGTCCAGATCATCCCATAGCCTAGGAGACTCAATTACGTCACATAACCCGTGACTACCTGCCACCTCATCTGAGCTCATCACTCCCTCTTGATTTGAACCACTCCAAGCTTGTCACTGAAGTACTTGAACTTCACCCTCGACAGAGGCTTGGTCAACACATCGACTATCTAATCCTCGATTGTTATATATTGGAGCCTCACTACTCCCTTCTACACCATATCTTGGATATAGTGATACCTAATCTCGATGTGCTTTGACTTCTCATGAAACTGTTCTTGCCTCACTACTGTTGTTCTTGCTGCTTCTGCCCATAAGTGCATTGGAAGGTCTTGATCATGGATCATGGCCTTCATTGCTTCCATTATTGTTCTATTCTTCCTTTTTGCAGTCCCATTCTATTGTGGATTATAGGGAGTGCTCATCTCCCTCTTAATCCCCGAGTCTTTACATAATGTTTTGAAATCTCTTGAGGTAAATTCACCTCCATTGTCTGATCTTAATGTTTTTATTTTCTTTTCAGTCTGATTTTCTACAAGGGCTTTGAATTCCTTGAATTTGCCAAATACTTCATCTTTGGATTTTAAGAAATAGATCCATGTTTTACGAGAATAATCATCAATAAAAGAAACATAGTAGGCATACCCGCTTAATGAGTTGGAAGACATAGGTCTGCAAACATTTGAATGTATTAGCTCCAAAATCTCCTTGGCTTTGTTGTCGCTGCTTGGAAATGGTTTCTTCACATTCTTCCCTTTCACACATCCTTTACATATGCCTTCATGCTTAGTCTGGATCTTGGGTAGCCCATTCAGCATCTTTCTCACGATTGGTAATGCCTTGTAGTTGATGTGAGCAAATCTTCTGTGCCATAATTCACTTGGTTCCATAGTTTCATGAACCAAGGCTTGTTTTGGTTGTCCCTTGAGCTTGTATAATCCTCCCTCTTGCACTCCAATTACTACTGCATCATCAAAGGTTTTACCTTTGGGCCACATAAGTACTTGGCCATCGACAAATGCTACTCAAAATCCTTTCTCATCTAGTGTTGAGATGGAAAGTAATTTCTTCTTCAATCCAGCTACATATAGAACATCCTTCATTTTGATAGGCTTCCCAGATTCAAGCTTGTAAGAAGCTTCTCCTACTCCTTTGATGGGATATTGATAATCATCTCCTAGTTTCACCTTGTAAGGTGAGTCCTTTTCTATGAGGTTGTTGAGAGCATCCTTGAAACCTGTCATGTGCTTAGAAGCACCGCTATCAACAAGCCAATCATTGTTACCAAGTGAGATTGTACCTATGAGTGCTGAAATCAGAACATATTCTTCGTCACTTGAAGAATCCTCTTTTGCTTTCTTCTTAACTGGTTCATCATTCTCTGCAGCATGAGCATGATGTCTCTTCTTGCTTCCTTTCTTGTTCCCTTTCTTCTTGGGACAATTCCTAGCAATGTGTCCCATATCATCACAATGGTAGCATCTGAAGCTTGAATAGTCTCAGGAGATCTTCTACCCTTGTGTGATTTCTTGTGATGATGATCTTCTTTCTTGCCTCTCTTGGCATGGGCTGCTAGAGCTTGATTATCTTCATCTCCTAACTTTTATTCTCTGGTTGCAATCCTTGCTTCCTCCTGGGTGCATGATTCTAAAAGTGCACTGAACAAGATAAGTTTCTATCCCTTGAATATATGACTCCCATGATCTTGGAAGACCATTTAGGGTAGTCATCACTAGTTCTGCATTTTCAACCTCGTCTCCAATGACACTTAATTGATCTCAGGTGTTGGAGACCCTCGTGAAGTAAGATTGGATACTTTCATTTCTTTGCATCTTCACATCCTTGAGTTGAGTCCTCAAGGTAATCTTCCTATTGATGTTGGTTCCTTCAAATAGTCCCTTCAGTGCATCAAACATCTCTTTCAGAGTTTTCAGAGATGAGATGTGTGAGATCAAGTGATCCTTGATGGAGTCAGCTATGATCCTCTTGGCTTTGATCAGGTTTTTCTTGTGATTTGCTTTGTCCTCATCTCCCTCTGGCACCGCAAATACTTCTATGACATACTTGTCCAATTCATGCTCTTCTAGGATGAGCATCACCCTATACTTCCATGCTCGGAAGTTCTCAGCTCCTTCAAGCTTATTCTCAAGCTTGATATGATTTGTCGTCTTGATAAACTTGATAAATGAGAACTTCAAATGGAAATAGAGAGAATATAACTTACCAAATGAGATGCTCCAATCAGAAGTTGATTTCTGACATTTGGCTGCAGGGTGACCTATGGTTTGTCAGAGAAACCCTAATTTCTCAACTTCGGGATCTTGAGACACTGAGAGGAGGAATATATGCGCCTCCCTAAGATGAGTTGAGCGAAGGTACTTTTTATCGGATTCTGTGGACAGATCCTCCAAAAACTTGATGCCCTAGTTTCCCCGAGCAGCAGTGGTGGGTCCAAAAATGAAACTTCTCAGATTGTAATTATGCTTCGATAGAAAGATGCGCCCTAGTGAGGCGAGTTGCTTGGACCCTCTTTTTCAGCTGATCTATGGAGGAAGACTTCCGGAAATAGAAACCCTAGTTTCTGCAGTGGCAGCAGCTGCACAATGTTTTCTTTCAGGGCAGCTCTGAAACCATGTTAGAATTTTAAATGCAGTAACAATAAGGGTCACTGATAAATAAGCACAACATAGATAATAGTACACAATAATTTATCCTGGGAAAACCCTTGTGGGGCAGAAAAACCCAGCAAACTTCTTCTATATAGATTCATTAGAATGTACAATAGTGTTCCTTGTGCAATGACCCAAAACAAAAAGACTCCAAAAGCAGTTATTCACTTGACTCTATCTCTCCTACTCATGCAAACTTGATGAGTGAGTGAGGTGACCAAATGAGGAGGGCGAGCTCCACATTTATACTAATCATGACTTGACCTTTTTCCCCAAATAGGGCCGACTTGACCCTCCTAATAGGCCGACTTGTCCAGTTAACAATAAAATACTCTTTTCTGGATCTTTCTAGGCTGACATAACAGTTAGGGTTTACATTGACTCTTTCAATGACTTCTACATGATCAATTACATCAAATAATAATTCTCAAAGGAAGTACAATACAAATAATACAAATGATACAAATAAGAATATCTTCCGAAGTTACATTCTTCAACACAAAATATATGCTTTAAGTGCTTCAAGACCTTGAATTTATTGCTAATTTCTTGAGTTTTGTGTTGCATTTATCTTGAAAACTATGTGGTCACTTCTAGGTTCTCTTGAAAATTATACTCTAATGGGTGTCCACTGCCACTTCTCTGTTGTCATTCTGTGTTATGGAACCTCATGTTGTTTCAGCTTCTTCACCATGACTCCTGGATGCGTCCTTGGCTGTGGCTCTGATACGTAAGAGATCCGTATTTGAAAAAACCAAATATGGGAGTATACTCCAAAATCCATATTTGAAAAAGAAATAGAGACAAAATATGGACGAATATGTTCAGATTGGGCTGTATTCATATTTTAGCATTATTCTTGCATCTGAAGGCAAGTACAGCAATGTGTTATACTTATAAATATCGTTTGGCTAAATATTCAAGAATCAAAGTACACACAGAAATTTTGTATTGTAACTCAAGAGGTACTTTATGAGTGCACTGGTATTTGTATGAAAGCCACTTTTTGTTGACTTCAACAAATTAACAGAAATCAATAATAAGAAAGATGCTTCATGCAATATATTAAATCTAATTAGGAACAATTTATAATTGATCTACTGCCATGAAATGATCCTAATGTATTTGATTGTCGGTGCAGCTCTGCAAGTTGTCTTTTCGCAAGACTAAACATTTGAGGAACCCACTCAGAGAAAACCTGCCTGTGAAGGTATTTGTTTCCTCGATTGATTAAGTGAAAATTCATGTTCATTCCTGTTGATTCTATTGCTATTTTATAGTTATTTTTCTCTTGGTTGGTTCTGATGTGTCATAGTACACACTTATTATTAGTTTAAAGTATTCAAAAATATCTTAAGGTGATTGAGTTCATTCATTATATCTAAATCATTTATTTTATTTTATTTTTTATATATCTGGGAAGAACTTCATTCTCTTCCCCATTCAAAACCACAATAGAAGAAGAACAGACCAGAAAGAAATGCCCACCTGCATTTCATTTATGTCTTCAGTTTTAGATGTCACATGAGGTATATTACTATTTACAACACTCTGAAGTTTCAAGTGACACGACTTTAAAACATGATAAGAACTATATTGAAGGATTTTAAAACATATGGAACCTTTTGAGTTTTATTATTTATATGGAATTTGAAAGCCCTTACAGGCCATGAAATCAAGAGTGACATATCATGCACATTTAGATGATTTTAGATATTTCATTTGGATTTGTATTTGTGATAAAATGGACAATGAAATAATTATTTTAAATCAGAATGCAATTTTATTCGTCAGTGATTTCTTCTATTACTAAGTTGAACCTCAATTTATGGCCATGACTAAGAAGATCATGAAGATAATTCTGTTAGTTTTTCTACTTTTAATCATTATTATATAGGATCTTAACTGAAAGAATAACATGCATAGCATAACACAATAGACACAAAGATTTTCCTCGGGGAAACCATAAAGGAGAAAACCCCGCAACTTCCTCAAAGATAGAATCGTTACCAATACAATATCACAAAAGTAAAACCCCAAAACAAAGATGGTCTTCTACAGCTCCTCTCTCTTTCTCCTATGCGAACTTGTCCTCTCTCTCTCACTTATGCGAACTTGAGTGAGTGAGTGTGTGTCCAAATGAGAGAGCGCAGCTCTCTATTTATACTTTACTTTCACTTGAACGTTTTCACTTGCTAGGTCGGCCCCAGCTAAACCTGACTGGGCCGACTTCTCTAGGGGACTCAATAACCCTAATACAACTGACTCTAGGGGGAACTATTGCCCCAACTTACAAAGGAGGATTTACCTCAATGACTTTACATGACCAAATGTAATAATGACATCTCCGACCGGAGGAATACACATCTCCATCGGAGGTACAAATAAAATACAATAATAATAACAATATAAAATACAAGTGAATATCTTCCGAAGTTACAATTACATCAACACTCCCTCTTAACTAGGAAGGTATTCTCTTGCCACAGTCACCAACACATCTAGACACAAGTCTTCATCGCTGGATCATCTTCAATGCTGGAACATCATCATCAACACTGGGTCATCATCGTCGCAGCTGCTGCAATCCTCATCATGTCGATCATCGATTGGTAACATCTCTCGAATCTACTCGTCATAGGAAGTTCTACAGAGCCTGCCCTTTTTCAAGCTGGATGTAGGCCTAGCCCTCATGTAGGTCTTCATCATCTCTGCGAGCAAGCCATCAAGTAGGTACAACCCAGGACTAGTCATTACATTGCCACTGCAAACACCTGCATCTCCTACTGTCGCCTCATCGTCTTTAGATCATCTCATCGTCACATGGAGCACAACCCAGATGCACATCACATGTCCCACAACGGTCAGCCCACGTCTACCAGCATGGGAGGACAAACCTGCCACCATGCGAGATCATGCCTAGGCGCACACACAGTGTCTTGTGACCGGTGGATGTCTCCAGTATGGGAGGCACAAACCTACCACCATACGAGACCTCCTCTACTACCATGGGAGGCACAAAACTACCACCATGCGAGACCTCGTCTACCAGCATGGGTGGCACAAACCTACCACCATGCGAGACCCAGCCCTTACATCTACCAACATGGGAGGACTTTCCTACCACCATGCGAGAATGGCTCAGCCCTTACATCTACCAACATGGGAGGTTTTTCCTACCACCATGCGAGAATGGCTCGGCCCTTACATCTACCAACATATGAGAACTTTCCTCCCACTATGCGAGAATAGCCCATGTGTATCTGCGTCTTCCAGACTCATCACTTCCTCTTGGAAGGAACCTTGATTTGGAGAACACCAAGCTTCTCTCTCAAGTACTCGAACTTCACTCTGGCTAACGACTTGGTCAACACATTGGCTATCTGCTTGTCTGTCGCAATATACTGGAGCTTCACTGCTCCTCTCTGCACCATATCCCTGATATAGTGGTACTTGATCTCAATGTGCTTCGACTTGTCATGGAACATCGGGTTCTCGGACAACTTCACACAACTCTGATTGTCGCAAAATATACAAGTCGCCTCTAACTGGAGATCAAACAAATCAGATAGTAGCTTCCTAAGCCATACTGCCTCACAACTAGCTGAACAAGCTGCAATGTACTCTGCTTCGGCTATACTCAGTGCCACGCACGACTGCTTCCTGCTAAACCAGAAGATCATACCGGATCCCATACTGAAGCAACATCCCAAAGTGCTCTTTCTATTAGCGGCATTGCCTGCCCAATCCGAATCAACATAACCTTGCAGGTTAATCTTCTGATTCGCATCATACTTGAACCCATAATCAACTGTACCCATCAGGTACCTCAATATATGCTTTGCAGCAATCAGGTGAACATGTCTCGGATCCGTCAGGAACTGGCTCAATGTGTTCACAGCAAAGCATATGTTTGGTCTCGTGTTCGTCAGGTACATCAATGAACCAATCATCTGACGACACATCGTGGCATCAACTGACTTTGATGAAGCATCACACAGTAGCTTCAAGTTCGATGTCATAGGTATGGCCATATCCTTGCAGTCCATCATTTCGAACCTCATCAGAATCTCTACTGCATACTTCCCTTGTCCAAGGAAGATTCCATCTGCACTCTGCCACACCTCCATGCCTAAGAAATAATGCATCATACCCAGGTCCTTCATCTCGAACTCTGCGGCAAGCTTCCTCTTCGTATCTGCAATGAGCTCATCCTCCCCTGTTACAAACATGTCATCTACATAGAGTAGAAGTATCACTGGATTTCCCACCTCAACCTTGTAGTAAAGGTTGGAATCTGCTTTACTCTTGGTAAAGCCCAAGCTCATCAGGAAACTATCCATCCTTCCGTACCACGTCCTGGGTGCTTGCTTCAATTCGTACAAGGTCCTCTTCATCACTGCAGCCAATGCAAGTACATATATGATGGAAGTGTATCTGGATACATGTGCAAATGTCTCCTCATAGTCTATGCCTTCCTTCTGGGAGAAGCCACGTGCCACAAACCTCGCCTTGTGTTTCTCGATGCTACCATCTACAACATGCTTGATCTTGTAGATCCACTTCGAAGTCACAACAGACTTGCCTTCTGGTCTCGGAACTACCTCCCAACATCATTCTTCATAATCGACTAGTACTCCTCGATCATGGCATCCTTCCATTCTTTCTTCTCTGTCGCTTCCTCATAGTTGGAAGGTTCTTTGTCAATGATGTTGCGCAATAGGGTTACATAGCTGGAGTATGGCCTAGGTCTCTTGCTTTCTATGTGCATTCCCTCTGGAGCGCCATACTTCTCCTCATCTTGTATTGCTTCTCGTACCCATGCTGGTTTCCTCTTGTGGGAGTTCTTCTCACGAGGTGGATCTATAGGTTCTTCCATGTCGCTGTCTTCATGATCTTCTGGAATCGCTTCTTCCATCACTGGGTCTCTAATCTCGGAACTTAAGGTTCTTCAGTCTCTTCAATAGGTAGTTTTCTGGATCTATTGTATGCTGAGTCTTTGTCACTTGTTCTTCGGAACAAATGTTGTCGTGCTTCTCTTGTAGGTGATTGTACCCTATCTTTCCTACAAGTCAATTTCAATTGCATGATTAGAAACATTTCATAGTTTTTAGAACAAATTCTTACGCATAAAGACATAGGTCATACAGTCATGCAATTATCTTAGCCAATGTTTCAATACAACATTCATCCATATCCCGTAACTTTCTAGATGCCTTCCATCTCTACCAGAACATTGTTAAGAGTGTGCACTACTCCCAACATGTCAGCAAAAAGGTTTCATTCTAGATAAGTAGCATTGGAATGTTGTACAGTACCATAGGCCACTTACCCGTTACTTGCATATTAGTAGTATTATGTTCATTAATGCAAATATCCTAATATGCATAATACACGACCTAAATCTAGGAACATAAGTATGTACACCACTGAACAATATCATTTAAGTAATTATATATACAAGAAATGACAATTCAAATACTTATCTTTGTTTGTTTGTTGGGTGGACGACTTCTTGATCTTTGCTTCCTTGCAGGAACTACTGGAGACTTTGACAGAGTGTTCTTCTGCATCGCATGATTCTGAGATCCTGTACCTTTCTTGCTTATGATCGGAAAAGTTGAGCAAGTGTTCTACACTTGTTCTTTGTGCTGGAGTAGACTTTGTGTATTCTTTCTTCTGCATCCTAACCAATGTAGAAATGGATGAGAGGCTTCCATAGAGCATCGATCTTTATTTTTTATTTTTTTTCGGAGTCCAATTCTGTAGTAGCTTCTCCTACTCCTTTCATGTAATACTGAAAGTCATCTCTAGCTTCACCTTATGAGGTGGAACCTTCTGAATGAACCCTTGTAACTGGTTACCTTCATTATAATACATATTCTTTATCACTTGAAGAATCGTCTCTTTCTTCTTCTTTGGTTCTTTTCCTTGTGGGTTCATCATCTTCAACAGTGTGAGCATGATGCCTTTTCTTGTTGTTCTTCTTGTTGTGGGAACCATTTCTATTTCTGGGACAATCTCTGGAGTAGTGTCCCTTCTCATTACAAGTATAACATCTAACGTTAGATAGATCTCTCCTGGATCTTCTAAAGTTCTCCCTCTGACTTTGGTGGTGGTGTTTCTCTCTCTTACTGTGATGAAGGTGCTCCCTCTTGTTATTATTCCTTCTGGTGTGTGCTATGAGAGCTTGGTCATCATTTGCTCCCATCTTCTCTTGTCGAGCCACAAGTCGAGCTTCTTCTTGTGAACATTCTTCCCATAGCCTACTGAATGTGATTAACTTCTTTCTGGCACATATCCCTTGAATGAATGAGTCCCATGATCTTGGGAGACCATTCAAGGTGGTCATCACAATCTCTCCTTCTTCTACCTTTTCTCCAACAACTTCAAGTTGCTCCTTGATCTGAGAGACCCTTGTAATGTAGGACTGCATGGTCCCCGCATTTTGAATCTTCACATTCTTGAGTTGGTTCCTCAAGGTCATCTTCCGATTTATGTTCTTCCCTTCAAATAGCTTTGTTAAAGCATCAAACATCTCCTTGGGTGTCTTCAATGATGACACATGTGGGATGAGATGATCCTTAATGGAATTTGCAATGATTCTCTTGGCCTTAACCAAGTTCTTCTTATGTAAGGCTTTAGCCTCATCTCCCTCTGGTGTTGGAATCTCTTCATTTACATACTTGTCCAATTCATTCTCTTCAAGGACAAAGGCAATCCTATACTTCCATGCTCGAAAGTTATTGGCTCCTTCAAGCTTATCCTCAAGCTTGGTGTGGTGAGACATCTTTAATGAGAACTTCAAATGGAAATAGCAAAGCTTTTAGGTCTGACCACTTTTAGATGCCCAAACTGTTTTTGGAGCTGGCTGGCCTAGGGTTTGTCAGAGAAACCCTAATTTTCCAAACTTGGAATTTGGAACTTCTAATTGGACAGATAGATGCACCTCCTCAAGGTGAGTTGCCCAATGTACTCACTTCTCCAAATCAATGAACATAAACCCAAAAATTGTTGATGCCCTAGTTTTCCTCCGGCAGTAATGACAGGCCAAAAAATGAAAATTCTTGGAATCAAGTTCTGCTTCGACGGAAAGATGCGCCCTCCTAGGGCGAGTTAGCCTAGCCTCCTTTTCTTGATGATCTGCAAAGAGAAGACCCCAAACTTAGAAGCCCTAGCTTCCTGCAGCTGCACAATGTCTTCTTTTCAGGTTAGCTCTGATACCATGTTAGTTTTTCTACTTAATCAATATTATCTAGGATCTTAACTGAAAGAATAACATGCACAACATAACACAATAGACACAAAGATTTTCCTTGGGGAAACCATAAAGGAGAAAACCCCGCAACTTCCTCAGAGATAGAATCGTCACCAATACAATATCACAAAAGTAAAACCCCAAAACAAAGATGGTCTTCTGCAGCTTCTCTCTCTTTCTCCTATGCGAACTTATCCTCTCTCTCTCTCACTTATGCGAACTTGAGTGAGTGAGTGTGTGTCCAAATGAGAGAGCCCAACTCTCTATTTATACGTTACATTCACTTGACCTTTTTCACTTGCTCGGTCATCCCCTAAGCCTCTTCAACCAAATCCTAACTCTTGGGTCCACTTACCATACTAAATCTTGTTTCATCTTGATCTAAACATAGCCATCTATTTATCACTCATCTCTCCCCGCTTATACATGACATATCATCTTGGTAGAAGAGAATTAAAATCTACCTGGCAACTCCACAAAAGCGACTCCACTGGTGATCGATCCTATCATCATCTAGAACCCATGGGGTGCATCATTTTGTATTTAGGTTCTTGATTTTTTTTATTTTTATTTTTGAATAATTGCCATCTATGGCTTCTTCTGAGCGGCCTAGAACTTTTGGTCGATTAAAAGTCTTTGACTTCTCAAAGATTGTTGGGTATTCTCATCATCTTCCTCATCAAGCCCATGAAAGGTTGCCTAAATTTGATGGAAGTTATGAAGTATCTGCTAAAGGGCACCTTAATCTCTTTAAAGAAGTTATTAACAAATTATCTATAACCGATGATGATGTATGTATGAAACTATTGGCCTCATCTTTCCAAGGAAGAGCTGAGTTTTGGTTCTTGAATTTGAAGGCCAATAGCATCTCCAGATATGACATGTTTGAAAATAAATTCTTAGAAGAATGGGGAAGTGAATATTGTGATATATATTCTTCAAATCAAATCCAAAATCAAAACCTTCCCCTTTCCAATCCTATTGCTGAATCAATTAATAATCAAATATCAAGTGAATTGTCAACATCCGGAGATGACTCCTCATGCTCAATTTCTTTTGAGGATAAGTCTTCCACTTTTGATTCAATCAAAAGTCAAATCCCTAATCATTGTATGAATGGTAAATTTTCAAATCATTGCTTAGGTAGCCCTAGTCTTGCTCCTGAGGAAATTTCCAAAGTTGAGCTTTTAGTCAGTAGTCTATTGAAGTTCCTCCCTTAAAGAAACTCCTTAGTCTTTCTATCTTTAGTGACTATTCAATTCCTTATCACCTTATTGAAGAAGAATAAAGTGGGAACATAGACCAAGATCCTTGAGTAGTGATTTCACATGATCATTGTGCAAATAATCAGGATATTATAAATGAGCCTGTTAATTTTTTCCCTGATCATTTAAATGAAAATGATCATTTATCCTCATATGAATCTAATGATAAATCAACAGAAGGTCAATCTCAAGATGAGGGTGAGTTAATAAATCACACTAGATGCTCTAATCTTTGTTCTACTTCTTATAGTGAGTCTTTAAGTTTTCCTTTTTTCATCCTTAATCAAGATAACTTTATCCAGTCCTTAGAGTTAGATAGTTATGGTCAATCTTGTCCTCAAATTGTAAATATTAAACTTGACCAAAAACTTAAAATCATTCCTAGAACAAATAATGTTGCTTTAAAGGGCCTTTCCTTTTGTCAAATTCCAAGGCCAAATTTTTCTATCCATCTGGGAGAATGTGCATATTTTCAATCCACCCTCCCTTCCCAGCCTTTTCGATCTTCTTTGGGTTGGTGGTCTAGTTCTGTCGTGTCCCCAGGCAGAACTTGCCCACTTTCGATTGTTTGACGATCAATGCCGGATTTTCGTTGGTATTGTTATCACACCATACTAGTTGGGCTACTATTCTTGCTTAGCAGATATTTGCACTTTTCAGAGCTTGGATTTTTTAGAGATTGGCTATGATGAGCTTGTTATTTGTGATCACTCATGGATCAAAGCAGTATATTGTATCAGCTTTTTATTAGACCTTGTGCCAAGGCTGAGCCTTGAGAGCTTAGATTTGATGACCGATGTGACCCTTTGTTCCATACAGTTTCAGTTCAGTGCCCAGTGATGTGTTTCAGATGATTATTGATGATTATTTTGATGTGAGGTGACCTATGGACTTCTAATTACTGACTTTGGATTATTATCTTGTTGCTTTAGTCATTTTCGTAGCTTTGACTTGGTATATGATTCATGATGTGGCAAAACTATTTAAAATGAAACGAACTATCTTGATGATGTTATAAATCATAAAATGGACTTATTACTTGCACACTTAGGTTTTCTGACAAAACTCATTGGTTTCATTACCCTCCTATGAGCATAGATATGGCCTTTCCTGACATCCTTGTCTGCTAGCTTAGGAACCATTTTCACTTGACTCCATTCATCCATGACCTTCCCTATTTGGCTTTCACCTTTGACTTGCTTTCTTGACTTCTTGATACTGAGGACTCCCCATTTCTACCTCTGTGTTGGACCGCATCCATGTTTGTTGTGTCTCGGCTTTGAGTTGGTTACAAAACTTGCCTTTGGTGAGTTGGATTGTATGCCTAAATCATTCTGGTCGGTTGTCCCAATGTTTGGCACTGTGCAGAACTCCCCCTAGTCACATGAGATGTTGTTGGCTAAAACTGAAAGCTCATGTATTGGAAATCTTTATAAATACGCCCATGGAAACTGTGAACTCTAGAATGTGTTTTTAAAAACACGTGAGTAAAGGGCAAGAGCAATGAACTGCTAAAATACTCCTCGAAGACTATAGAAAAGGTCCAAAAAAGCAAATGTTACTCAAAATTTATATCTATTATTGCTGACCTTATATGTATAAATATGCCCCGGATGCAAACTGCGATTAGTTGTGCTTCTTAGCACATGTGAAATCCCAAAGGGGTCATATAGGCCAAAAAGGCCATCGAAGTGAAATGAATGATCCTAATGAACCTGGATCAACTTGATGTAGACATGATGCCTAAGTTGAATAAGCAATCTTTAAACAACTTATCCATTTGTAAGGCACAACCCTTCCCCATGTTATTCTGTCCAGCACAGAGTGTAGCTTCCCCTTTCCCCGTCCAAAGTATCACTTAGTTGAGTTTGGTCAAGTCACCCCCTTTGCGTAGCCTTGTTCTTAGCCCTCATCCTTAGCTAGTAGATAGTCCATGTCCAATGGGTGAGTCTGTCATTAAAGTTGTTGTGCAAGTAAGATATAAATAACATTGAAAAATATATGCGCATTAAATGCCACTGAATGATGTTTATACTTTAAGTTAAGCTGTGAATATGATCTAAAGGAACATGTCTTAGTCTTTGTCATAATCTTGTCCTTGGTTATATTTTGACCTAGTCAAACATAGTTTGACCATGGTCATCCTTGGGATCCGTGATGATGTGGACCATGTATGCTTATGGATGATGATTGATGGTCCCAAATACTCTTGTGATGACTCCATATGGTGGACATATGCTACAGATGATGGTTAATGTAGTTCAGCAGGCTTATTATTATTTCCCAGATCATTTGATTATACACTATCCAGGTACGGTGGACCCTACAGTTGACCCCTCAGGTCAACCCATGGTGTATGAGTACACATTTCTAGTAGATTTGGGTCTTCTGGATCCATTGAGATTCTTTTCTTTCAGTTCCGGGCACTTCTGACAGCGAAAGATGCATTTTTCCACCTATTGACCAGTTTTGGGCATGTTTCCCCAGCCTGTCCATCAGAGGCATTGGAGGCCAGTTTCACCTAGGGCGCTGTATGGGAAGGGGGTGGTCCAGCCACTTGTTTTTACCATTATACCCCTCTTCCAGACAGCCTCGTGGGCTCAGTTTGACAGCGCAGGCACCCTGGGTGGTAGTTTGAGCAGTTTTACGGTTTTCGAGGAAGATTAAAAATGGAATAAAAGGGTCACTGAGGAATTCAATTTGGGCAACTGAGGCAAGGTTTTGGCACTTGGTCTTCACAGAGGTCTTCCAGGGTGAACCCCCCATCTTCCAGTCATATAGCATCATTTGTGTTATGTGGACATGTCATGGTCCTTTATTTTATATATTATTGTGCCATGGGGATGAGCTATTAAGGATTGATGCCTCCTAGCCCCACCATGAGCTTATTGAGTCATGTCCATGTCATATTTGGTGGGCCCTTGTATCTTAGCCCCCTCTAGAGGATGACGTCACCCTCACTTAGTCACTTTTAGCTATGACGTCATCTCTATTTTGAGTGATCCATGTGATATTGTATATTGGCTCATCTTAGCCATTGATTATGTTCTGAGATCTTTTAATCTCAACCACTCATTTCAAAAAGTGGTTTTGAGATCTATGGTTTTGGTCTTTATTATCCTATATAAGGAGGAGACCCCCTCATTGTAAAGCACCTTTGGAGCTCTTGAAGATGGGAATAGAATACTTCTTTGTGGATCTGCTTCTCTTGTCTTGATGGATTCTTTTGCACTTTGATTATACAGTATCTCTTCTATGTATCATTGTGGATCTTGGGCTACACGTTGTTTTCTGCAGGGAAGCCGAATTGGGGGAGAGGAGGACGATTTGAAGGAGGCTATTGTTGAGGGGACTCACATATCTTCTCTTGGGTTGATCTTTGTGACAGGGAGTACCATTATTGTATCTTTGTGACATAGTTGATGCTTTCTATTACATCTCTTCATCATTTTCATAATTTTCTTACTTGGCTTGTTTCACTTGATCTTGTCTTGTAGGAGGAGGATGATTTGGCCATCTTCGGAGGAGGATGTTTTGGCTTGGAGCACTAGATCTCACTCTTGAATATACACATAGAAGAATGCTATCAATTTGCAAAGTGGCCACAAGCATTTGAGGTATGTTCTACAAGGTATGTACCTAGGTCTACTCTTCTTCTTCATTGGTCATCAAACCCTTAAAATCAAAACCTTTATTTTTTCATTTTTTTCTAGATCTACTTGGATCTAGCTTGGCTTTGGGGATAATATTGAAAACCCACCTCTATAGCATCCACGACAATTCGTGTTGATGTATTTGTAACTTCGAAAGATATTCACTTGTATATTACATTTGTACTTTATTGTATATCCAACAGAGATGTATTATTCCTCTGATTGGAAGTGTTGTCATTTGTATTTGTAAGTGTCATCATTTGTATTGATGGGTTATTAGATCACTAGTGTGGTCGGCTTTAGTTAGGTCATGTGGTTGGGTTATTAGACTTCCTCAGGAAGTCGACCCTGTTAGTTTATTGGCAGGTCAAGTCAGTGTATAAATAGAGGGTGTGCCTCTCTCATTCTATTCATTCACTCACTTCTCAAGCTTGCATAGCTAAGAGAGAAAGTGGCGCACACGTGGAGGAGGAGTATCTGCTAGAGACATCTCTTTGGGTTTGATCATTGTGATCTTGGTTTGTGGCTTATTCTATCTTTGAGGAAGTTGCGGGGTTTTTCACCTTCTTGGTTTTCCCCGAGGAAACTCTGTGTCTATTGTCTCTTGTGTTTATGATTGATATGTTGTACATGTTATTCTCTTATTGATCCTAGATAATATTGAATGAAATTATCGAAAAATTAACAATTCGTATCTATAGTTTGGTGGTGATGGGCCTTCATTTGAACCTTTTCCCAAAGCACTTAGTCTTTCTTGGGTGAGGTCGCACTCCTTGGGAGGATGAGTTTTGTTACTTCCAAGATGTGGGTAGGTGAGATCCCACTTGATTTGCTTTTGTCTACCTTGATAACCTACCCCTAGTGCTTCACTTCTTTGATTTTTTCCTTGTGGGCCCCATTCCTCATTTTGAGGGTGTGCCCCACTTGGGTCATTGGGTGATTTTTTCCTTCACTTCTTTTGAATCTTAGATCTATGGAGATCTAGGTCATATTTGGGCATGCCATCCTAAACCCACCTTGATAATTGCCTTAACTACCCCGATCTACATTTTGGCATAATTTGGACTCCATTTGCCCCCTCATCTAAAGGCACTAGTCTCCCTTGGGCAATTCGCACTCCTTGGGTTAGTGGCCTTTTCCTAGATCTCATATGTGGTTGTTGTCTATCTCATCTTAGATCCATAGATCTACCTCATCTCACTCACTTAGTTCCATCTCACCCCTAATCTAACAAAGTGGGCCCTATTTGGACCATTTTCCATTTTTTAAGGAGTGGGCCCCACTTGTGTATTTTCATGGTACTAGATCTACCCATTAAGCTTCAATAAGTGGCCTTAATCATACATTTGTTGAAACACTTGTCACATCCTAAGCCTCTTCAACCACACTTAAACTCTTGGGTCCACTTACCTTAACTCACGCATTGGTTTCCGTAACCCAACTTACACATTTCCCTAGGAACCTTTGTGTTAGCTAGTCTTCATTGATTGGCTAGGGTCTCCTGCTTGATCTCGATCTATCTTGATCTAAAGTGAAGAGTGCCTCGGTTATCGTGACACCCAGCTTGCATTGGGAACCGTTGCACTTCTTGGGTTACCTCTTTAGTTGTCCATCTCCTCTACCATCCCAGATGGGATACCTTTAGGGACAACTGCAAGTTGGGTGATAACAGATATGTATGGGAGAGTGTTTTATTATGGTTGAAGTGGATTAAAATGTGAGGAATTAATTAGTCTACACTGTTTCTGAGTATCCCACGAGCGGGTAGAGCATACACAGTGTAGTAAATATACTTTCCAATTTTCTTAAATGTTGTGAACAAGAACCATCGAAAGCTCTTCGATAGAGAGTGCTCTTGATTCGCCTTATGGCGAGATTCAAGAGACTTATGGAAGATAAAATGCTTGCAATGAAAAAACAACTAAAACTACCCAAGAATCTCTTTCAAGCCTAGGACCGTACTTGAGAGAGCAAGGGGGTTAGTAAAAGTATAACAAAAATGTAAGTGAACTCTCCGACAGAGAGCACTCTTGATCCACCTTTCGGTGAGATTCAAGAGATTTTATTTTCTTTTTAACGAATTATATGAATTTGAAACTAAACTAGAACTTGGAAAAAGACAATTTTATCTAAAGCTATTTGCT
The DNA here is from genome assembly GCA_027924585.1 of Larix kaempferi. Classification (NCBI taxonomy): domain Eukaryota; kingdom Viridiplantae; phylum Streptophyta; class Pinopsida; order Pinales; family Pinaceae; genus Larix; species Larix kaempferi. Next base: position 7,112,196 of record BSBM01000268.1, read on the forward strand.
TCTAAGATCTAGTGAAATGAAAATTAATCTAGCAAATAGAATCTAAGCTACTTGCAAAATAAAAACTAATGCGAAAAGGACAAGGGACGAGACAAGCTCCCCCAAATGGGGGAAGTGGGGTGTGGGAGCCTTTATCTCACTTGCTCTTTTATTAACTTTTACAATGTATTTGTGTTTTTCTCTTCTTGAAAGCACAAGGTAAGATGGGGGAATGAAAGAAGAGGGAAAGAGAAGTTTGTGTGCTTTTCAAGGAATTTTGGTTTGCTCTTTTGCTCTTGCTTGTTCTAGCCTTTGGGATTTTCTTGGTTTAGCTTCTTGTATCCTGAAAATAAGAGCTTTGAACACTAACTTGTTAAGAGATTAGTAGAAAATGAATGAAGCTAAGATCTAGAAAAAATAAGTCAAACTAACTAGATGCAAACTTTTAGGACAGCCACTTAGTTCTTTGGTATGACAGTCAAAATGCAATGATTTTTAATGATAAAACAGTAATCTTTATGGCAGCCAATGATACTTTCCAATTGTACAGAAAACGAGGCAGCCAACACACAAAATTTGGGACTGTTTTGGGCACAAAAATTGAGGCAGCCAAGTACAAAATGTTTATGACAGTCAGAAAATTAATAAGAGGGCAGCCAACAGACCTTGCAAATAATTAATTGAAAAAGATAAGAAAAATGGGACTGTTTTGGCACAAAAAATGAGGCAGTCGAGTGTGAAAAGTTTTGTTACTGTTTTGCACTTAAAACGAGGCAGCCAAGTGTACCAAAAATTAACAAAATTAGTGCTAGTTTGGAAGTCAACAAAAGACAAAACTTAGATCAAGGAAAAAGATAAATGCTTCAACGAGAAAACCAAGATCTAGATGCCCCTAATGAAGTAGTTTGACAAGCATATGATATTGAAAACCTTGACTACTTTTGAAATGAGAAAAATGCACTTGAATGATATGAAACTTTTCAAAATGAAACTTGGTACATCATAGAGACTAGATCTCAAATTATGAACTTTTAAAACAAAGATCTAGTATAAAAACATGAATGAAATAGGCTTAAGTGAATTTAACTTTATCAACCAAACTTCTACTATTTCATGCAAGAGAGAAACCTTCAAATGAATTTGAACTTTAATGATGAATCTCCCTACTTGTAACCAACTAGTAATGAAAGATTTAAATTTGAAGATTTTTGTAGGGTGAAAAGTGAGAAGAGAACCTCAAGCCCAAGCTTGAACAAATGAACTCTTGGAGATTTCCTGTGTGACAAAACTCATTAGCATAAAAATTTTGACAAAGAAGAAGGGGATGGAACCGAACTCCCAATCTCACTTTGCCTTATGATGATTTGCCAAGATAAACAAACTTCACACAAGTGATTAGATCTTAGTATGGTAAGCTAAGCAAAACTAAGAGTGCACAAGTATAACCGACTACAAAATGCAACTCCTAAATCTTGAATAACCTTGCACAAATAAATAAATTAAAACTTCAAATATCTATTCCTTGGATTAGAATTTTAACCTTATTAAGCTAAGATCATAAACAATTGCATAAAAATTTGAAGAACTAGGTAGATTTCACCTCAATTTCAAACACAAGCCATGAGAGATTTGCACACTATTTGACCTCCAAAGCTTTCACTTTATTCCAACTTGCATGCCAAATAGCATCAAGCATTCAACATGAGAAAATACCAGAGGTTCCTGTTATCACGCAACTTGTAGTTGCCCCTAGAGGTATTCCATCCGGGACGGTAGAGGAGACAGGCAACTAAAGAGGTGACCCAAGAGATGCCACGGTTCCCAAGGCAAGGTGGGTGTCACGTCAACCGAGGCACTCTTCGCTTTAGGTCAAGGTGTAACTAGACCAAGGGGGAGACCCTATACCCCAATCACGGTTGATTGGACCCAAACAAAGGTTTCTAAGGGTAGGTAAATGATGAGTTACGGAAACCAATGCAAGGCTAAGTGGACCTAGGAGTTAAGGTATGGTTGAGGGTGGTGTAAGAGATTGTTAGTGTTTCAACCTATGTATGGTTTAGGCCACATGATGGGGTATGATAACTAGGTGTAGTACCATAAGTTTACACAAGTGGGTCTTGTGTTCTTGGGAAGTGTGAAATGATTCTAGGTGGGCCCACAAGGTGAAGTTAGGTGTGAAGTTGGTACTATAGGTTAGATATAGGCTAGATCTATGAGTTTAGGTTGATTATAGGAGTACCCATGTACTAGATCTAGGGTTTGACACAAATCCCAAGGAGTGCGACTTGCTTGGAGAAGGACTAGTGCCTTGTTGGATGGGCTAATGGGGTCAAAAAGTATGTCAAAGTGTAGATCGGGACACCTAGAAGCCAAGTCAAGTGGGTTGAATGAGATCCAATGGTTGGATCTTACTAGATCTAGGTTTTTAAGTGATGACCCTAAGTGGACCACAATCCCTTGAATCAAGGAATGCAACCCCCAAGGCGGATCGTGACAAAAAGACAGTATAGACCTAGGTTTCAAGGCATGGGCATTCCAAATCCACGAAAATCTCAAACACCCACCTCCTAGAAGTGGACAAACTCAGATTTTCAAGGGGGTGCGACTTGCTCAAGGAAGGCCAAAAAGTGGGTTTGGTGGACCAAATCAAGTCCAATGGCCACCAAACTGTAGATCCGAAATGCTAGTACCCCGATGTATGTATGTCCAAAAGATCAAGTCAATCCAAGGGCTAGATCTTAGTAGATCTGAGTTTTAAGGTGCCAAGAAAATCAAAAGGGGGTTTTAACCCCTTAAAACATGGAGAGATGTCCACAAGGTAGTTTTCACCAAAGTAAGAATCTGGGGCTAGGTTATCAAGTGTCTAGAATGCAAATCAAGTGAGATCTCACCTACCCATGTGCTAGATCTAACCAAACAAGCCTCTGTCTAGGAAGTGCGATTTGGGTCAAGGAGGGCCTTTTGCCTTGAAAAGTGGGTGAATTTTTAGCCAATCACCACCAAACTATAGATCCAACTAGGGGTGGATGCTATAGAGGTGGGTTTTCAATATCTTTTCAAAAGCAAGGCTAGATCTAAGTAGATCTAAGAAATACCAAAAAAAACAAGGGTTTTAATTGATTAGGGTTTTAATGATCTAGAAATTATGGAAGATTCAAGGAAGTAGAAGATCATACCTTTTGGAACATACCTGGATGAAGAGATGAATGCTAGTTGAGACGAGGATTACTTTGCCAAAGATCAAATGGAGAATTGTTGAAGCCCTCTTGCCAAATCAATTTTTCCAAGCCACATGTGATTCCTTCTAACCTGTCAAGCCAAGGAGCAAAGCATCAATCAGTTTAACATGTTGAAGGTAGATACAAGCAAGAGAGAGAGAGAAACATAGAATAGTTGACACAAAGGCAAAACTACTCCCTGTCAAACCAAAGCGACTTCTTCCAAGATTGAAGGGCAAGCCTCCCCACCAATTCGCCCTTGTCAAAATCGCCCTCTTAACCTGTAAATAAAATATGGCAAATATGCAAGATAGCTACAATAGATCCTCCAGTGCAATGGACAAAAGCATTTACAATCGAAACAACCAACATCCACTCCAATCCAAGCATGTACTCCAAAAGATAGAAATTTTATTCCAAGAGCCAAGAGCCAAAAATCTCTAGATGAATTTTACAATGAGGGGGTCTCCTCCTTATATAGGATAATAAAGACCAAAACCCTAGATCTCAAAACCACCTTTTGAAATGAGTGGTTGAGATTAAAAGATCTCACAACATAATCAATGGCTAATAATAAATCGTAACCATATATCACATGGATCACCCACATAATGATAGCGCCCCCACTAAAAAGGTACAATGAGGGGTGACGTCATCCACAAGAGAAACTATAAGCATCAAAATCCACCTCATGGTGACTAGGACATAACAATATAAGCTCATGGTGGGGCTAGGAGGTTTTAATCCTTACTAGCTCATCCCCAAGGCACAATAAAAATAATAAAATATGTCCAATATAATAAAAATGACCAAAACTGTCCTCAGAATCCATGACAGTCAAGCAGTAAATGTCCTCCTGTGATCAATCTGGGCATACCCACATGGTGAAAACTGACTGGAAGGTAGTGATGCCGCCCTGGAAGACCTCTGTGAAAACCAAATGCCAAAACCTTGCCTCAATTGCCCAAATCGATTTCCTCAGTGACCACCTTTTCCCATTTTTTAACTGCCTCGAGAACTGTGAAAGTGCCAAAACTGCCTCCTAGGGTGCTAGCGCTGTCAATCTGAGCCCACCAAGCTCTCCGGAAGGGGGGATAAATGGTAATAACAAGTGGCTGGACCACCCCTTCCCTCATCAGCGCCCTAGGTGAACTGGCCTCTCGGGGCCCCTGCTGCTCAGGCTGGGAAATCAGCCCCCAATCTGGTCAACAAGTGTAAAACTGCATCAATCACTGTCAGAAGTGCCCGGAACTGAAAGATAAGTGTCTCAATGGATCCAGAAGACCCAAATCCACTAGGAATGAGTACTCATACATCATGGGTTGCCCTAATGGGCCAGCTGTAGGGTCCACCATATATGGACAATGTATAATCTGCTGATCTGAAATAATAATAAACCTGCTGAACTGGATCAAACATCATCTGCATCATATGTCCATCATATGATATCATCATCAAACATGTGGGACCATAAATCATCATCAATAATCATCCATACATGGCCCACATCATCACGGATCCCAAGAATATATAATCAAGGATAAATCACATCAGTAGACTAAGACAATGTTTCTCTAATCATTCCCACAGCTAAGCTCAAAGTATAAATTCCATTCAGTAGCATTAATCAAGTTAACATATTCCGTGATGATATAAAATTACTTGCACAATAGTTCAAATGACAAACTCACCCATTGGACATGGTCAAACTGCTAGTGAAGGATGAAGGCTAGGAGCAAGGTTGGGCCAAGGGTTTGACTTGTCTAACTTAACTCAAAAATACTTTGGACTAGGAGAAGGGGGAAGCTACAAACTCTGTGCTGGACAAAAGAACACGGGGAATGGCTGTGCCTCACAAATGGATAAGTTGTTTAGAGAGTGCTTATTCAACTTAGGCGTCATGTCTACATCAAGTTGATCCAGGTTCATTAGGATCATTCAATTTCATTTCCATGGCCTTTTTGGCCTACATAACCCTTCGGATTTCAGATGTGCTGAGAAGCACAACTAGTTGCAGCTTGCATCCAGGGCATGTTTTTCACATATTTATAAGGTCAGCAATTGTTTAGATATAACTTTTAAGAACCATTGCTTTTTTGGACCTTTCTTATACTCTTCGAGGAGTATTTTTTTTTAGCTTTTCATTGCTCTTGCCCTTTTTTTGTTTCCATGGGCGAATTTTTTAGTTTCCATAGGTAGAACATGAGCTTTCAGTTTTAGCCAACAACATCTCAAGTGACTAGGGGGAGTTCGAGCCAATGCCAAACATCGGGTCAACCGACCAGAATGATTTAGGCCTACAATCCAACTCACCAAAGGCAAGTTCTGTCACCAACTCAGAGCCGAGACACTGAATAACAGGGATGCGGTCCAAACACAGAGGTAGAAAAATGGGGAAGTCCTCGGTATCAGAAAGTCAAATGAGACAAGTCAGGGTTTAAAGTCAAACAGGAAGGTCATGTATGGATGGAGACAAGTGAATATGGAGCCTACACTAGCAGACAACCAGTGTCGGGAAAGACCATGTCTATGTAAGGTGAAATACCAGTAAGTTTTGTTAAATGACCTAAAAGTGCAAGCAATTGTCCATTTTATGATTTACAGTTCATTTTAAATAGTTTGCCACATCAGGAATAATATACCAAGCACATGCCATGATCATGACTAAATCAACAAGATAATAATCCACAGTCAGTGAGAACATATCCATAACATCATCATAATAATCATCATCATGCATCATCTGAAACACTGCTGAAATACATCTCTAGGCACTGAACTGAAACTGTAATGGGATAAGTGGTCACATCAGTCATCAAATCTGAACTCTCAAGGCTCAGCCTTGACACAAGGTCATAAAATCTGAATAATGTACTGCTCTGATCATGAGTGATCCAAAATATATATAGCCATGCTCTGGAATAAAGGAAGCTCTGGAATGTGCAGATATCTGCTGTACAAGAATAGTAGCCCTGCTACTATGGTGTGATAACATCTGGCTCCTGCTGGGACAAGTGCTCTGAGGGAGAGAGCGCTTGAGAACCTCAGAATCTCTGGTCTCGAACTGCTCTGCATCAATCTTCAATCCAGCACTGCACCATCCTTGCTTTCATCTTTTATCTTGCACCTGTTCCTGCTTTCACAAAAACTAGAATACCATCATGGAGCATGTATGGGATAAAAATAAAATAAAACTGAACTGAAATTTAATCTAAAGCATGAACTGAAATGCGCCAAAATATAAATATAAACTAACATGGCATATATCATTATCATTTTTATTTACTGTGCAGGAGGAAAAGAGGACATTCTTAAATCAGGCAAATCTCAACCAGCACAGGCAGCTAACAATAGAAATGCTAACTATAATTTCTTAAATGCATGCAGGAGAAGAGAAAAGCTTAGGAAGGAGCAAGACTCAACTCAGGCAGAAGAAGAAAAAGGGACAATACTCGGCACACAGAAAAGAAAGAATCACACAAATCCTACTGCTCAAGTGAGCTTATTTAAAAGCTACCTACTCTAAACAGGCAAGGCAAGGCATCATTCCAGGCTTATAGGTGGGAAGTAGTGTTTTAGTAACCTCCCATTTACAGGCAATTCCAATTTGTCTCCATCTAAAGTCTCTAAATACACTGTTCCTTTGCCAGCCATCTTACTTACTCGATAAGGGCCCATCCATATTTTCTCAAACTTTTCATGATTTCCAGGTTTCTCTTTGTGTTTATCCCATAACAAAACTATATCCCCAATTCCAAATATCACATCTCTACTCTTTTGGTCAAAGGTTCCCTTTATTCTTTCTTGTTCCAAAACCATTTTGTTCCAGGCTTCCCTCCTAGTCTCATCTAACTCTACTAACCTGTCAATTCTTGCTTGCAAGGCTTCTTGATCAGAAGAACACTGTTGTAACAATTCATACACAGGGATTTGAAGGTTTATTGGAAGCCTACAGTTTTGCCCGTACACTATTTCAAAAGGAGCTTTTCCAGTTATTCTTTTGACTGTCGTTCTATCTGCCCAGAGGGCATATTTTAACTTTGCATCCCAAGTCCTCTTGTTCTCACCAATCATCCTTTTTAAGAGCCTTATCAAATTCTTATTACTTGATTCTGCTAAGCCGTTTCCCTGCGGGTAGTAGTTAGAAGAGTGAGACAAGGTGATCCCATGATCAGCACAAAAGGTAGACATCTCAATCTTGCTAAAAGCTGGTGCATTATCAGTTGTAATTTTGTAGGGGCAACCGTATCTGGAAACTATATTCTCTTCTAAGAACTTGACCACAACTTCTGCAGTGCACTTCTTAGTAGGGATAGCTTCCACCCAGCGAGTGAAATAGTCTGTGCAAGTCAGTATGTATTTGTGTCCACTTGATGAGCTAGGGTTTATAGGTCCTACAAAATCCATTCCCCATTGCTGAAAAGGTTCTTCTATAATGACTGGGGTCAAGGGCAGGGCAGGTAGTCTAGGTTTTCCAGAATAGAATTGACACTCCTGACAGGCTCTAACAAAAATGTGCACATCTTTGAACAAGGATGGCCAATAATAACCCGCTCTCATGATTTTAGCAGCCGTGGTTCTTGGTGCGTAATGTCCTCCACATAATCCGGAATGCATTTCTTTGATGATTCTTTGGGAGTCATCATGGTTTACACATTTGAGTATGATTCCATCTGGATTCTTCCATCCCAATCCATCCTCTGTCAAAACATACTTGGATGCTTTTAACCTCAAAGCTCTTCTTTGGTGGTCTACAAGGTGGTCTGGACAGGTCATATGTCTGAGGTAGAAAATGATGTCTTTGTACCATTCGTGATCTTCATCAATGTAAAGGATCATGTTATTTTGCTGTAGTTTAGAATCAGTCAATAGTTGTGCTAACCCTTGGCCTTTTACTATCTTGACTGGCTTGATTTCAATATCATACTCTTGAATCCTAGAAATCCAGTTTCCCCTAACCCCTATGCCATCAGGCTGAGATAAGACATCTTTCACCGCTTGATAAGGGACGTAAGCAATAATTTTGGAGTATCCGATATATGTCCTAAAATGTTTTAACGACTTGACCAAGGCATAGGCTTGTTTTTCAGTGGTTGTGTAGTTGAGTTCTGCGTCTCTAAGGTTTTTACTCATAAAGGCAGCAGGTTGCTCATGGTTTTCTTCATTCTTTTGTAGTAACACACCTGCTATGGTGTCCTCGGAAGCATAAGAATAAATCAAAAACTCCTTATTGTAGTTTGGGCTTACTAGGACAGGTGCAGAAGCAATGGCTTTCTTTAGAGACTCGAATGAAACATCACATTTCTTATCCCACACAAATTTCACATCCTTCTTTAGCAAATTATTTAAAGGCTTGGCCAATTCAGCTAAGTTAGGGATGAATCTCCTTACGAAGTTTATTTTTCCGAAAAATGATCGTAATGAGCTGACATCCTTTGGGGGAGTTATGGCTTGGATTCCTTGCACTCTTTCCGGATCAATTCTAATGCCTTCTTTGGACACAATGTGACCTAACAACTTCCCTTCATCCACCCCGAAGGTAGATTTTTTTGGATTCAAGGATATTCCAAATTTCCGACATCTTTCAAAGATTCTCCTTAAATGTTTTACGTGGTCTCCCTTGTCTTTCGAGAAGACAGTTAGATCATCTTGATAAATTGCAATGATTTTGCCAATTAGGCCCTCAAATGCATGATCCATTGCCCTTTGAAAGGTTGATCCTGCATTCAAAAGCCCAAATGGCATTCTTATATACTCGAAGGTTCCCCACGGGGTGGTGAAGGTTGTCTTCCCACGATCTTCCTTCTTGATTTGGACCTGGTTGTAACCAGAAAATCCGTCAAGTAAGGATAACATGCCAGCCCCTGTTACACTTTGCAACAGATTTTCCATGTTGGGCAAAGGATAGTTGTCTTTTAGAGATGCTTGATTTAGGTTCCTAAAGTCAATACAAATTCTAATCTCCCCGTTTTTCTTCCTTACGATTACAGGATTGGATACCCAGGTTGTATGCCTAACTGGTCTAATGATACCTGCTGCCAACATCTTTTCCAATTCCTTTTTAACTAAGGGAGCTAACTTAGGGTTCATGTTTCGCAACTTTTGTCGATATGGTTTGGCTCCCTCTTTAAGAGGAATAGTGTGTTCTATAATGGACTGATCATAAGTTTTTAAATCATCATAGACCCATGCAAAGATATCTTTATACTCTCTGATTAACTCAATAATTCTTCTTCTTTCTTCTCCTGAGGCATTTATCCCAATTCTGATCATTTTTGGAGAACAAGCAGACCCTACATTTATTTCGATGACCCCATCTACAGGTTCAGATCTCCTACCCTTGTATTCATCATGCCTGTTAAAATTTCTCTCAAGGGGGAAAGCTATTTCTGTGACATCCATACCTTCAATTGAATCACCCTTTATCTCATCCTCGAAATTCACCATTGGGGTTTTAGAAGCATTTAAAAATCGTATGATTTGGGCATCACTGTCAAAAACTTGCCAATGGTCTTCATTATCAGGGACAGATGGTCTGAATAAAACTTCAAGTTTGCAGTTTTCTTGTTTTAGAGACTCAGATGTTTGAAGAGTACTGGCCATCACGGATAGCTCATCAGCCAAAGTATTTTGTTCTCGGGGAACAGCCTTAATCCCGAAGGCATCAAAGCATTCAATGGTGTCCCAAACTGCATTTCTATAGTCTCTAAGTCTATTATTTTTAGCGGCGAATTTGTTTTTTATCTGGGACACAATGAGGTCAGAATCTCCTGTGACAGATATTGATTTGATTTTTCTTTCTCTGGCAATTTCCAAGCCCAGAAGCAATGCTTCATACTCTGCCACATTGTTAGTGCACTCAAACTCTAAACGGAAAGAAAACAAACTCTTTTCTCCCGATGGTGAAATTAAGACTATACCGGCTCCTGCACCATGTCGGGAACGGGCCCCATCAAAATGCATTTTCCAGACTTGTTCATGTGAAAAAGGCTGCTTTTTAACCTCCTCCCAGTAATTTGCTAGAATCATGAAGTTTCCAATTTCATCACTTGAATACATTGCCTCAGTGAATAAGTGTTCAGGTGTTTCAACATGTTCTTGCATAGGTGGTTCATTAAACAGAGTTATGAATGAACCTTCTTTGGTTGGGATTGTGGCATATGTCAAATCCATTTGGACACTTCCTCCCAATCTTGCCGACCACTCCTTGGATAGCAACATTCCCCACGCATCAGGGATATCTAGGACTAAGACATTCATTGAGAGCTCAATATCAGAGCAGGCAGCCAACCTAACAGGCAGGTTTTCAATTATCCCAATAGATTTCACAGTCTTGGAATCCATGCCACATACATTTCTGTAGGGTCTTGTGGGTACTAACTCAAGTTGTTCCATGACTCTTAAAGGCATGACACTTACTTCAGCTCCTGAGTCCAACATGCAATTATGTAATATTAAACCATTCACTTCCAATGCAATATAAAAGGGTGGGAATTTTCCAGAGTTGTCACCGGAGACACTTTGGATCATGACAGGGGAATCCCTAATTTCTGCAAAAGCTTTCTTAGGAGCTTGCTTCCTTGTTTGAATCCCAAGATGAGTAGTAGCTCTTTTGTGGAATGAAGGGATCTTGAAAATTTCACAAAATGGAATAGGCATGTTTATCTTTTCTAGAAAGCTTGTAATATCTATGTTTAGGTTGTGAGGGTTTTCCTTATCCTTTTCATTCGTACCTAAACCTAGGAATTTCATAATGTCATGTTTAACAGCCGGGATCTTGATTAGGTCTTTTAGGGAAACCGAAGCAGACGAATTGGCTAGCTTACTTGGAATGTTTGTTCTAGGGAGCTCCTTATTAGGTTTTAGAATCGTGGGAGGTTTTGGTTGCTTTCTCCAAAGGGTTGCTTTAGGAATGTTAGTTTTAGGGGGAGGATGAATTTTTATTGCTTGATCCGTCTTTTTGTTTGCAGAAGGAGATTGGATAGTGTTGGTCACAGATTTACCCTTTGAGATGACCTCAGGAGAAAGCTTTGGAGCTTTTGGCAAGATTCTTTGGACAGGTTGATGTACTGTCTTGCTAGGCTGTGGGTCAGTCGTCTTAGGCTGCTGAGTCTTGGGAGGACTAGCCTTTGGAGGGATTGAATTGCTACAGATGGATTTTAACATTGCTTTAGTTTGTTGATCACGTCTTTTGAAATCCTCATCTTGATTCTTAAGATATGTAGCAATGTTGGTGACCATTTCACACATGTTTGTCATAAATTCCATGGTCATTTCGGGAGAGATGTTATTTTGAGTAGACATCTCTTTATGGGTTCTCTTCTCAGCGGAGTCACGATTAGGAGTCGCCAGGTAGATTTTTAAGCTCTACTACCAAGAGATATGTCGTTTAAAGTGCAGAGAGATAGTGAGACACAAAGGTGTGTTGAACCAAGGTAGGCCCCTACCTCCCCGACAACGGCGCCAAAAATGTTGGCAAAGAGGAGGGGAGTAGGGCTTTGAAAAATATATGTCGAACCAGGGTAGGCCTCTACCTTCCCCGGCAACGGCGCCAAAAATGTTATCACGCAACTTGTAGTTGCCCCTAGAGGTATCCCATCCGGGACGGTAGAGGAGACAGGCAACTAAAGAGGTGACCCAAGAGATGCCACGGTTCCCAAGGCAAGGTGGGTGTCACGTCAACCGAGGCACTCTTCGCTTTAGGTCAAGGTGTAACTAGACCAAGGGGGAGACCCTATACCCCAATCACGGTTGATTGGACCCAAACAAAGGTTTCTAAGGGTAGGTAAATGATGAGTTACGGAAACCAATGCAAGGCTAAGTGGACCTAGGAGTTAAGGTATGGTTGAGGGTGGTGTAAGAGATTGTTAGTGTTTCAACCTATGTATGGTTTAGGCCACATGATGGGGTATGATAACTAGGTGTAGTACCATAAGTTTACACAAGTGGGTCTTGTGTTCTTGGGAAGTGTGAAATGATTCTAGGTGGGCCCACAAGGTGAAGTTAGGTGTGAAGTTGGTACTATAGGTTAGATATAGGCTAGATCTATGAGTTTAGGTTGATTATAGGAGTACCCATGTACTAGATCTAGGGTTTGACACAAATCCCAAGGAGTGCGACTTGCTTGGAGAAGGACTAGTGCCTTGTTGGATGGGCTAATGGGGTCAAAAAGTATGTCAAAGTGTAGATCGGGACACCTAGAAGCCAAGTCAAGTGGGTTGAATGAGATCCAATGGTTGGATCTTACTAGATCTAGGTTTTTAAGTGATGACCCTAAGTGGACCACAATCCCTTGAATCAAGGAATGCAACCCCCAAGGCGGATCGTGACAAAAAGACAGTATAGACCTAGGTTTCAAGGCATGGGCATTCCAAATCCACGAAAATCTCAAACACCCACCTCCTAGAAGTGGACAAACTCAGATTTTCAAGGGGGTGCGACTTGCTCAAGGAAGGCCAAAAAGTGGGTTTGGTGGACCAAATCAAGTCCAATGGCCACCAAACTGTAGATCCGAAATGCTAGTACCCCGATCTATGTATGTCCAAAAGATCAAGTCAATCCAAGGGCTAGATCTTAGTAGATCTGAGTTTTAAGGTACCAAGAAAATCAAAAGGGGGTTTTAACCCCTTAAAACATGGAGAGATGTCCACAAGGTAGTTTTCACCAAAGTAAGAATCTGGGGCTAGGTTATCAAGTTTCTAGAATGCAAATCAAGTGAGATCTCACCTACCCATGTGCTAGATCTAACCAAACAAGCCTCTGTCTAGGAAGTGCGATTTGGGTCAAGGAGGGCCTTTTGCCTTGAAAAGTGGGTGAATTTTTAGCCAATCACCACCAAACTATAGATCCAACTAGGGGTGGATGCTATAGAGGTGGGTTTTCAATATCTTTTCAAAAGCAAGGCTAGATCTAAGTAGATCTAAGAAATACCAAAAAAAACAAGGGTTTTAATTGATTAGGGTTTTAATGATCTAGAAATTATGGAAGATTCAAGGAAGTAGAAGATCATACCTTTTGGAACATACCTGGATGAAGAGATGAATGCTAGTTGAGACGAGGATTACTTTGCCAAAGATCAAATGGAGAATTGTTGAAGCCCTCTTGCCAAATCGATTTTTCCAAGCCACATGTGATTCCTTCTAACCTGTCAAGCCAAGGAGCAAAGCATCAATCAGTTTAACATGTTGAAGGTAGATACAAGCAAGAGAGAGAGAGAAACATAGAATAGTTGACACAAAGGCAAAACTACTCCCTGTCAAACCAAAGCGACTTCTTCCAAGATTGAAGGGCAAGCCTCCCCACCAATTCGCCCTTGTCAAAATCGCCCTCTTAACCTGTAAATAAAATATGGCAAATATGCAAGATAGCTACAATAGATCCTCCAGTGCAATGGACAAAAGCATTTACAATCGAAACAACCAACATCCACTCCAATCCAAGCATGTACTCCAAAAGATAGAAATTTTATTCCAAGAGCCAAGAGCCAAAAATCTCTAGATGAATTTTACAATGAGGGGGTCTCCTCCTTATATAGGATAATAAAGACCAAAACCCTAGATCTCAAAACCACCTTTTGAAATGAGTGGTTGAGATTAAAAGATCTCACAACATAATCAATGGCTAATAATAAATCGTAACCATATATCACATGGATCACCCACATAATGATAGCGCCCCCACTAAAAAGGTACAATGAGGGGTGACGTCATCCACAAGAGAAACTATAAGCATCAAAATCCACCTCATGGTGACTAGGACATAACAATATAAGCTCATGGTGGGGCTAGGAGGTTTTAATCCTTACTAGCTCATCCCCAAGGCACAATAAAAATAATAAAATATGTCCAATATAATAAAAATGACCAAAACTGTCCTCAGAATCCATGACAGTCAAGCAGTAAATGTCCTCCTGTGATCAATCTGGGCATACCCACATGGTGAAAACTGACTGGAAGGTAATGATGCCGCCCTGGAAGACCTCTGTGAAAACCAAATGCCAAAACCTTGCCTCAATTGCCCAAATCGATTTCCTCAGTGACCACCTTTTCCCATTTTTTAACTGCCTCGGGAACTGTGAAAGTGCCAAAACTGCCTCCTAGGGTGCTAGCGCTGTCAATCTGAGCCCACCAAGCTCTCCGGAAGGGGGGATAAATGGTAATAACAAGTGGCTGGACCACCCCTTCCCTCATCAGCGCCCTAGGTGAACTGGCCTCTCGGGGCCCCTGCTGCTCAGGCTGGGAAATCAGCCCCAAATCTGGTCAACAAGTGTAAAACTGCATCAATCACTGTCAGAAGTGCCCGGAACTGAAAGATAAGTGTCTCAATGGATCCAGAAGACCCAAATCCACTAGGAATGAGTACTCATACATCATGGGTTGCCCTAATGGGCCAGCTGTAGGGTCCACCATATATGGACAATGTATAATCTGCTGATCTGAAATAATAATAAACCTGCTGAACTGGATCAAACATCATCTGCATCATATGTCCATCATATGATATCATCATCAAACATGTGGGACCATAAATCATCATCAATAATCATCCATACATGGCCCACATCATCACAAATCCCAAGAATATATAATCAAGGATAAATCACATCAGTAGACTAAGACAATGTTTCTCTAATCATTCCCACAGCTAAGCTCAAAGTATAAATTCCATTCAGTAGCATTAATCAAGTTAACATATTCCGTGATGATATAAAATTACTTGCACAATAGTTCAAATGACAAACTCACCCATTGGACATGGTCAAACTGCTAGTGAAGGATGAAGGCTAGGAGCAAGGTTGGGCCAAGGGTTTGACTTGTCTAACTTAACTCAAAAATACTTTGGACTGGGAGAAGGGGGAAGCTACAAACTCTGTGCTGGACAAAAGAACACGGGGAATGGCTGTGCCTCACAAATGGATAAGTTGTTTAGAGAGTGCTTATTCAACTTAGGCGTCATGTCTACATCAAGTTGATCCAGGTTCATTAGGATCATTCAATTTCATTTCCATGGCCTTTTTGGCCTACATAACCCTTCGGATTTCAGATGTGCTGAGAAGCACAACTAGTTGCAGCTTGCATCCAGGGCATGTTTTTCACATATTTATAAGGTCAACAATTGTTTAGATATAACTTTTAAGAACCATTGTTTTTTTGGACCTTTCTTATACTCTTCGAGGAGTATTTTTTTTTAGCTTTTCATTGCTCTTGCCCTTTTTTTGTTTCCATGGGCGAATTTTTTAGTTTCCATAGGTAGAACATGAGCTTTCAGTTTTAGCCAACAACATCTCAAGTGACTAGGGGGAGTTCGAGCCAATGCCAAACATCGGGACAACCGACCAGAATGATTTAGGCCTACAATCCAACTCACCAAAGGCAAGTTCTGTCACCAACTCAGAGCCGAGACACTGAATAACAGGGATGCGGTCCAAACACAGAGGTAGAAAAATGGGGAAGTCCTCGGTATCAGAAAGTCAAATGAGACAAGTCAGGGTTTAAAGTCAAACAGGAAGGTCATGTATGGATGGAGACAAGTGAATATGGAGCCTACACTAGCAGACAACCAGTGTCGGGAAAGACCATGTCTATGTAAGGTGAAATACCAGTAAGTTTTGTTAAATGACCTAAAAGTGCAAGCAATTGTCCATTTTATGATTTACAGTTCATTTTAAATAGTTTGCCACATCAGGAATAATATACCAAGCACATGCCATGATCATGACTAAATCAACAAGATAATAATCCACAGTCAGTGAGAACATATCCATAACATCATCATAATAATCATCATCATGCATCATCTGAAACGCTGCTGAAATACATCTCTAGGCACTGAACTGAAACTGTAATGGGATAAGTGGTCACATCAGTCATCAAATCTGAACTCTCAAGGCTCAGCCTTGACACAAGGTCATAAAATCTGAATAATGTACTGCTCTGATCATGAGTGATCCAAAATATATATAGCCATGCTCTGGAATAAAGGAAGCTCTGGAATGTGCAGATATCTGCTGTACAAGAATAGTAGCCCTGCTACTATGGTGTGATAACAGGTCCTTGCACAAAAATTCCACCTTAATGGTGTAGCAAGGACCCATATTTATATAAAATACAGAGAGCTCAAGAGCCCATTCGAATTGCATGAGAAGCTAGGTCACGGAGGGTGCATTCACCAAACTCCTAAGTGATCTAAGCCTTGATTCGTGGAGAGGTGGGCGTGAACTTGTGTTGGTTGGTGTGATTGGTGATGTGGACTTCCACATAGGCAAGGGCACCCTCCTCTCCATTGGTTTCAATGCTTTCTACCTTGGATACATTGTTCCCGACCTCATGCACATGAAGGAGCCCATGTGAGGGAGGCCCACGCTCACCCTCATGCTCACGTCATCCTTTTTTAACAATTCGTATATCCAAACTTTGGTTATATGGCATGTGCCTTATTCCATTTATGATGGTCGCCCTCCATCATGGAATATTCGCCCACCAACTTGGAGTACTAATGCATGCGTGGAATGGAGGCCCACGCTTATCCAAAGCTCACGTCATCCTTAAATAATTCATATATCTTATTATGGTTTATAACATGTGCCTTAATCACTTAAGTGGGTCGCTTTCCTTCACGAAATGTTAGCAACCCTTTTCCAAAGTTTAAAAATAATCATTTTCTGATGTTTTAACTTTTTGTCACTTGGTGCAATTTGTCTTTCTCTGGCAATTAAATGTCAAAGAGGGCGCTAGGGTAAAGAGGATGCTCTGAGCGTCAAAACAAGCCTCCCCACGCCAAATTCCGCCTCCAAATGACACCTTTATCACATTTTGAAAATTTTCATTTAAACCATTAAAAAATGGTCTAAATTACAAAAAAAATTATTTTTGCCGGAATGAAATGAAACTCCTAGGGGACTTAGTGCATGTCCATACGACTCAAAATAGATGGTCAACATGAAAAAATCCTA
The DNA here is from genome assembly GCA_027924585.1 of Larix kaempferi. Lineage (NCBI taxonomy): Eukaryota > Viridiplantae > Streptophyta > Pinopsida > Pinales > Pinaceae > Larix > Larix kaempferi. Next base: position 7,129,344 of record BSBM01000268.1, read on the forward strand.
GATACAAGACTCTAATAACCACCTTAGGTTTTGACCACCATGGTAAATACTCCAGCTTTGGAGGTGTGAGTGAAAAACTCAGTAATTATACACGACTGAAGCGCAATGCATAATTCCTAAGGAAAAAACACTCTAGAGTATCCTCCTGATAGTTAAACCTAAGGATAGCCAAGTCTTTTATAAAAGGACCTAGTTTAGACCAACTTTTTACAATTTCCCCAAGGGATATGAACATGCAATTATTACAAATGGGGCAAAAATTGCCCTGAAAATGACTTCTGAACTTCTGAACACTGATGATGAACATTGAACATGTTCATGAAACTAGCGGCTCACAAGAAATTCAACTATTTGTACAAAATAGTTGGTAACAGACTATATGTTGTATTTGGTCATCAAAAGGATCAACATCTACCCTTTGCTGAGCAAGCGAAAGCTTGTTATTATTTAGGTCTTCCTTACCTTTCCTTGTTCTAGCAACCATCTTTCCCCACCCTTGAAGTAACTTGGTAGTGTGAAAAATGGCTACCTCCCATTAAAGAATCAAATCACTATCCCCCATAAGAGAGGGTACGAAGTTCTAAATCCTTGGAATAACACCTTGACATTTCCTAGAATCAAGAAGTGAAATATTCATCTTGAAGTGAGACTGAACCTCATAATGGAGAATCTAGATCACCTCGATGTATAAATTCTCTTAATGTATTGTCAGAATTGTGCACAAATGTGTCTTGATGTCTTGAAGTGAAGATGTAACAAGATATAAAGTATTTTTCTTTGGCAGATCTACCCTCATATAGATTATTGAGGGCAAGTAATTGTTTGAAATCATATTTGTGTCTGTGGTGTGCATGCTCTTGACAATTTAACTACTGTAACACATCTCTACTCGAATGTTTACTCTTATTTCCTCTGCATGCATAGAACTATATAAATGATGTTCTAATGCCAATGTTGGACTAGATGATATTAGAGCATCTCAATTTTCAATAATGTATAATGTTTGAGCAAATGTTGTCAGAGCAATGTGTGATCCAGTTTAATATGATTTGCACCGAGGTTTCTGATAATTTTGCATTTAATGGCAGATTGAAATCTCAAAACATAAAAAAGAGTTGGCAATGACAATGATCTATAGGAGAATAGCCTAACATACTACCAAAGAAATGGTATATCAAGTGGTGTTGGACACTGTTGCTGGTGATTATTTAGATCTTCAATCTAGCAATCTGAATCCAGGATTATATGAATTTATTTATATTTCAGTGCATTCTAATGTCTGATGGTGTTTTTGTCAGTTCATGTGGCCACATTCATAGTTTATTGTTGAAAAGTTACCTAGGAAGTGTTTGTTCACCTAGTATGGCCTTGGTGTGGACAAGGACACTTTAATTGGTGACCCCTAGTCATGTTTTGATTAATGAAGTGAGATGCACTTTATAATTTTAAAGTGACTTCATTAAAAGTTAAATTCATGGTTATCATAAGTTCATATTTAATAAAGGTCAAGTGAGTGATTAATTAAAGGGGGGTGTCCATACTTTATTAAACGACATGAAGTGCACTAAATGTCATTTATTAATTATTAAATGAGCATTTAATGAGAACCCCACATCTAATCTAATCTAGGTCATTAGATTGAAAGAGGTTATCATGAACAAAAGGGGCTAGCGCAAGGCATTCATTATTCATTATTCACTTTTCAAAGAGAATATTTGGAGAGGAGGAACAAGAGAGAAAAATTGGGTTTTGAGAGAAGTCGACCTAGGGAGAAGAAGAACATTTTCAGGCACAGTTCCCAAGGAGTTTTGTACAGCAGATTGGCACAAATTCCAAGGTGACCGTACAATACAAATCTGGCACAGATTTCAAGGAAATCTGTACAACATTTAATGTTGTCTGTACAACACAGATTTCGAGGAGGTTGGCACAATTTTCGAGGGTGTAGTCTGGCACAGTTTTCAAGGATGGAAAAGTACAGAATTTATGTTGTACGTACAGGGACAAAAATCTGGACAGTTTTTGAGGAGCAGTTTCTGCACAGTTTTCGAGGCACATGTGTGAGCTGTAGAGCTGATGATTGGGCACAAATTTTGAGAAAGAAAATAGTCCGTACAATAGGCCAGTTTTGGCACAAATTTCAAGATGAAATTTGAGAGATAAGTACTGCTGTATTTTTTTATAATTTGTCTCCGTGTTGCTGCCGGATTACACACCGTCTTTGTCGCAGCAGAAATCTATGCTGCTGCTCGATGTGCCCTTGGTGGCAAGTCTTGAGTCAAGTATGTCACTTGGTTCTTGACTCCTTCGTTTAGGCAAAATTCCCAGCGAAAGCCAAGGGGGGTAGTCCCTATGGAATGTTACTAAGGTTATTAGGGTCTTCCAATTAGTTGATGGGTCTCTATTAAGTTTTGGGAGTTTTTTTATTAAGGGGTTTCAAGATATAATTGCAACAAGGTTTAAATAGTCTTTATCAGCATGAATTAAATATCACTGTAAAATATATAGAAGATGCATGATACTTGATATTGATAATAAGCAAATAAAGTGCAAGGACCAGTGCCTTATGGAGTCAACACAGTGAAAAAGATTGATAGTTGCTGAAAAAGGGAAATGTTGTGCAAGTGTCTCTTGATGAATTTTTAGATTATTAATTGTGAATATTGATTAGGGAAAAATGGAAACTCTCGAGATATCGTGAGGTACAGAGAGGAATGTCTAGAAATTTAGAAGTTGGTGGCTTCGTACAAGGACATGTTGGCTGCCAAAGCCTCAAGAGTGTGTTCAACACTACATCAACCAGGGATGTAGTCTAACGGTGCCCCCAAGGTCTAAGTACAGTGATCCAGCGTCCCAGGAAGAATTTTCACTTATCTTAAAGGGATGTTAATTTTATTAAGTGGCTGATTAAGTTAAGTGTGGAATGTTTAAAAAAGTGTTCCCACTATTTCTGAGTATCCCAAAAAGGGTAGAGCATACGTAGTGGTAGCGAAATGATTTATTCCAAATTTGAACCAGTGACCATTGTACTCTCCGACAGAGAGCGCTCTTGACTTACTTTTCAGCAAAGTTCAAGAGATTTTGGGTTCTTTTTATTAATAATTAAGCTGTGAAAGTGGAAATACAATACTTGAAGTAAATATATAAGTGGCCAAACTTATGCGTCACTTTTCTGATCAACCTCCACTAATCAGTAGATGCCTTTGGGTGGAGGTGAGAGCATACTTTGTGGCGACGAAGTTGGTTTTATTTCTAAGTTAAAAATGCAAAAATGAAGTGATTAAAATGTGAAACATAAGTTAAAAGTATACACCATCCACTAAAATAGTGAGTGTGTGAAAAATTGTGAGTTAGAAAAATTTATCTACGAAAATTGAAAAAATGCAAATCCCCCCAGGGGGATGGGATGTGGGTGCTAGGTACCCCACTCCCCTCGTTTAATAACTTTTACAAAGTGCTAAAAGTAAAGTGCTTCTTAGTCCATGTTGGAGGGGCCTAGGTCGGCATGTTGACTAGGCCCTCCACCCGACCACTCTGCAGCATATGTCGACTAGTATGGGTCGGGTCGGTTGGATAAACCGACAGACGGTTATATAATTGTATCTACACATATATATATCTAGGCTGGTGAATCGATAGAAAGTAGAGATTGATTCTATCATATTATTCTGCTATTGCTGGTTAATACAAAGTCTATTCTCTCTATCTGTCTCGTCTCTTGTATCTGTGTCATTGTGTATGCTTGCTTATATTGGGTAATGTATCTATGATAACTATGTGAACCGTGGGATTACAACATCTGGTTCCGTTGTCAGTTGATACATGAAAAATTACTAGCAGCATGACCCATGATTTCAGAACAGGAGATTAGAGACTGGTGGGAGAAGAAAATCGCGAATTACCTGCAGAATTATGCGCGACATAACAAGCTAACGATTAACCAAGCAAGAGATCGATTCTTCTTCGAGACCCATGAGCGATTTGTAGAATCCGTGCCGACCGCCTTGAAGGAACTTCTGGATGAACATACCAGTCGATGAAGCATAGCGTAAATTAGTATCGAAGCTAATCAACGGAGGTCGTACAAATCTATCAGAATGGTGCGAAAAGATTGCAGAAGATTTCTGTGAAGAGTAGGCGATCGAAAATTGAGTATCAGTAGATGAAATAAGAAAAAAGTTCTTCACCGAATTAGCCGATCAATTTTTATGTTCTTTGTCGACATTATTGTTTAAATTTTTGATTGACAAAGGTGTCGCACATATTGTCGAAACAAGACCGTTGCTGACCCTATTGATTCCAAACTCTAACTGGGAGGAGAAAGAACGTAAGTGGGAAAAATTTGTAAAGGAGCGCGAATGGGAATTTTTCTTGAACAAGTGATGGTCTACACTTCTCCAATAGTCTAGAAACCGTCGGGCTGACATTGGGGGGTTGATGAAGCATGCTCTGATGTACCTAGTTTGATGGAACTCGACATATGACAAACGACATGACCAGCAGTGGAAAAAAATCCGACAAAGACAGACTTTTAAGTCACAAAAGCACCCCAGATATTCAGAAAATTGAAAGAGAAAAAAGGAGGCAGCGATGTGAAGAGCTGCGGGAGCAGGCAATTGCGCTCCGGAGGACGCAAGGATCAAATATTGCGACAGATGCAGAAGGGAATATGCTAGAATCAAGCCGAGTCCGCGATGATCAGGATGTCGAAGAAGAACTGTCGCCGATGGATGAAGACTTGTGGATAGAACATGGTAGAGCTCTCCAAGTTCAAATACCAGAAATGGTAGCACCTCCATCTCCATTCCATTTAACAGAAAGCGTTCGGGTGGAAGAAATTGTCGAAGAAAACCTTGGTCTCCATGTTGGTCAGTCGGGTGTTTGGAGTCGACGAAGCATAGAAGGCGATGATATCAATAGACTACTGATTCATCGGCCAGAAGAAGGGAATTGGATATCTTTTCAACCCGAATTTTCAAATAGAATTTTTCGTCTAGTGTACACAGAGCATGAAGAAGCGCCCCCCTGCCAATACCAAATTTAAGTGATTCGACAAGCACGTTGAAAAGTCCGAGATTTAGCGAAATCCCATTTGAACAAAACTTTAACTAGATTTCGACAGAAGTAATTGACGAAGGCAGATCTAGCGACATCGAAGGAGATACAGTCATTGATTCTGAAGATAGAGAATCAAGTCTAGAAAGACAGCTAATTCATACTAACGAAGCACCAAGTATTGATTGTGGAAATAACCCACCCACACCTCCATCAGATTCTCAGAATAATACAATAGCAGACATGGCGCACACCACAGCACACCTTCCGTTCTACGAAGGAGATGAAGACCCAAGAAGACACTAGTTTGTGTGCGAAGCAATCTGGACAACTAATCAAATTACCAATGAAGACAGACAAATTGCTCAATTTGTTGGCTCACTAAGAAAGAGAGCACTGACTTGGTACATGGGGTACATCGGAAAAACACCAACTGCAACAAAAGCACAAATTAAACAAAGCTTCTTGGCCTTCTTTATGATTGAAGATGCGACATACCTGGCGGCAGAACGACTGAAGACAACAGTCCAAAAGCCGACAGAAACTGTCAAGGAGTACAATAAGAGGTTTAAAGACCTCCTGAGCAAATTAGACTATGAAATCGAAGAAAAACTATTAATCAAATGGTTTATTGTTGGTCTGATCAATAAAATCAGAATACATGTCCAACAAAATGTTAATACATATGCAGATGCGCTAAGAGTAGCACTAGAAATCGAAATGGACGATGAATACCCTCTAATATCCATGGACAGACATGTCGACGAACGACTTGAAAGTATGGAGCAGGCTATCAGAAATATGACGTTAAAAGGACCAAAGCTATGGTGTACAACTTGTCGAACCTCATGACATACCAAAGATTCTTGTCGAAATGATGATCGGTGACAAGATGTAAAACTCATCCAATCCAGATGTTTCTGCGATTTATGCAAAGAATATGATTCACATACCACAAATGATTGTCCATACAATCTGAAAAATAAGAAGGCAAGATGGTGTCAAATTTGTGAATTAAATACACATTCAATCGAAGAATGTCATCTGAACCTGAAAAATCAGCAAAATTATCATGTAGTGTACCAAGCAAATTCTGTCGAGCAGAACCAAGACAAAAATTCAGCAAACGACAGATTTGGGAGAAATGATGGAAGAAATAACCAGTACAATCAAAACAAGAATGACAGATATCCAAGGTATAATGACTAACGAAACGATTGGCGATACAATGGCTACAATAGACGTGGTGGATATCAGAGTCGCGGTCGTGGCAATGGAGGTCGAGGCTTTCGATATGGTCGACCTGGTGCATGTTTTACATGCTTCAGCGAGAATCATTGACACGCAGAATGCCCTTATAAGGAAAGAACTGATCTCAAATTTTGTACAAAGTGTGGGGTAGGCGATCACTATTTAGAGGATTGCCCTACCATGATCGAGAAAATAAATAATAAGAAAAATGTTCATGTTTTATCTTGTGTTAAAAAAAATGATGTGCTGCGAACAAAAAACTTGCAAATTGTAACAAGGCAAGGCACTCATATTGGTCAAGATAAACCTCAGATAACTAGAATTGTCGATAAAGAGGATTATCCAAATCTTATAAAACAAAAATCTGTGTACAAAGATGCGTCTGACATATTTCATGATTTAGCAACACATGAAGAAACTCTTAATGAATTGCTCAAATTAATTTCACATGAAGAAGCTGTAGGAAAAATGATTGATTTGTTGCATAAATTAAAACACGTCGAGCAAAGACAAACTAAAAACATTTGCCGACTAAAACAAAAAGAGAAAAATGACGCTGACCCATCAGTCGATCTCGACATAAATGGATATCATGTATGACAAGTTGTACTTGATTTTGGTTCCCAAGTGAATATCATGATTCGTGATACTTGGGACCAACTCGGTCGACCTCAACTACAGGAATCAGGCATCTACTTAAAACTCGCAGATCAAGGATTAATTGAGCTGATTGGAGTATGGAAAGGATTCGAAACTTCCATTAAAGGTATCACGACATCAGTAGATTTTGAAATCATTTACCAAAAGATGATGCAAGCTCTTTCCCTACTTTGGTCGGTCGACCATGGGGACGGAAGATGAAGGCTTCAATTTCTTTGGACAAAAGCCGTATCAAGTTGAAAGGTAATGGCCAGAAGGTTATCGTGCCAATATTCCCATCACAAGGAGAACCTTGGTCAGAACCTACAGAAGTCGATAACGATATCCGACTGCTTTACCGAATAGATAATAACGAAGATCGCATTGAGCCAAATAACCAAGGAGAACTTCATCTCGGAGATCCTATCTCGCTCGGATATAATTCCGATGCAGAACTATATGACTGGCAAGTAGAAAACTATGATCTACATGCAAAAGAATGTTGGAATGTGGAAGCCATCTCGAGGAAACAAATAAAGAAGTGTCTCTCTGTATCTTACGCACTGAAGGTTTTCGAACGAAAAATACGAGCATATCCAACGCTTGCTCCAGTTAAAAATGTACAATATGGTAGCTCGACATTAAGATATAAAGAACGTGATCCACCTGATGCACATGTCGAACAGGTATCAAAACATGTCGGAGAGCAAGGCCGTCTACAAAGTTTGGTAGAGACATTTACTGGTCAAGCTGCGAGATGGTGGGACACTCATCAGTCGAAACTTCAAAGTTGGAATACTACATCTACATCTTTCATAGAAAGGTTTGGAGGAAGAAACTTGAAAAATCAGGCCAACATTCCTTTGTTCACACAAGGACAAAACCCTGAAGCTCACATTGATTATTGCAAAAAAGAATGGAGAAAATTAGGCTATAAAGATGAAAGAAAATGGCCTCACCTCTTTCCCAGAACACTTGACGATCTACCTAACAAGTGGTACAAGATGGAAGAAGCAAGAGGAGAAACTTTCCTTTGGAAAGATCTAAAAGAAAATTTTATTAAGGATTTCTAGTTTTCTCCGCAGGATGAGAGATTGGTCGAAGCAAGCAAAAGCATCAAAAAATTCTTACAGCCAACAGAAACTTCAACACTCAGAAACAAACAAGAGAATGTGCACCCACCTAACACTTGCTACAATATAAAGACGACAGAAAAGCAGCACTTGACAAGATTGAGCCTAGAAATAGAGATGTTGGTAGGGAAAAGTTTTCAATGGAGAAAGGATCATCCTAGTGTGTCGAAGCCCGTAAGAACAATCTTAAGTACAGAGATCGTAGAAAAAGATGAACCTGAAAGATTATCAAAAAAAGACTTCCCACCAACTTTCACACAAATCAAAGAAGGCGAAAGACAGATAAGTAACAGCCGTGCACCAGAATGGATGGACGCAAAGATTAAAATAAAGGAAGTAGATATTTCAAAGGACGATCGACCAAAAATGGCAAAAATAGGCGATTACTGGAATGAGGAACAAATCGTAGAAATCTCCAGTATTCTCAAAGAATTCCAAGACATTTTTGCTTGAGACTATAAAGATTTGAAAGGGCTCGTAAAGGAAATGGGCGAGATGAAAATCGACATTAAACCTGACGCCAGACCTGTGAAGAAAAGACCCTACAAACTTGCTCACAAATATAAGGATATTGTCAAAAAGGAGATCGATAACATGCTTGCTGCAGGAATCATATATCCTATTGACCAGTTGGAATGGGCAAGCCCAATGGTCGTTCAGCCAAAGAAACAAGATCCGACTCGACTAAGAAACTGTGTCAACTTTCGAGAGCTGAACAAGGTAACTTTGGCAGATCCTTTCCCTACACCCTTTGCAGATGAAATCATCAATGAAGTTGCAGGACACGAGTGCTATTCTTTCATGGATGGATTCTCGGGGTACAACCAAGTACCTATAGCAAAAGAAGACTAGAAAAAGACAACATTCGTAAGCGAATTTGGGTCATTCGCGTATAAAGTTATGCCTTTCGGGTTGAAGAATGCACCTGCGGTCTTCTCAAGAATTGTCGTCAAAGCATTCCAAGAATACATTTACAAAACCATGGCTGTATACTTTGATGACTGGACAATTTATACAATGCTGAAAGATCACTGCAAATGGCTCAGACTAATGCTAGAAAGATGTTGACAGATACAACTATCCCTGAACATTAAAAAGTGCACCTTCGCGACGCCTATCGGCATATTACTTGGTCATGTCGTGTGCAAAGAAGGTATTAAGGTTGACTACGCAAAGATCAAAATCATTCTCGACTTAAAGTCTCCAGTAAATCCGAAACAAGTACGAATCCTGTTAGGACATACCGGATATTACAGAAAATTTATCAAACACTATTCCGATATGACTTATTCTCTGGAAAGATTGCTAAAAGAAGATCGAGATTATAAATGGACGGAGGAATGTGACATTTCATTCCACACACTGAAAGGAAAAATGGTCAAAGCACCGATTCTTCGATTTCCAGATTGGTCAAAGAAATTTCATGTACATATTGATGCATCCGGAATAGCAGTAGGAGCCATCCTAACACAACCTGGAGATGATAACATGGACTATCCTAATGCATTCAGTAGTCGAAAATTGAATAAAGCTGAAAGAAATTATTCTACGACTGAAAGAGAAGCATTAGGTATGGTATTTGCCCTTCAGAAATACCGCCATTATTTATTGGCTAATCCCTTTGTATTTTATACAGATCACCAAGCTTTAAATTACTTAGTCAATAAGCCATTGCATCACGGGAGATTATGTCGCTGGTTATTACTGTTCCAAGAATTTGAATTCGAAGTAATCATCCGACCTGGAAAACTTAATGTCGGACCAGACCACCTTTCGAGAATCGACACAGGAGAAGAACCAACAGGAATTGAAGATGACTTACCGGACGCACACTTGTTTCGCATCGAAGCAATACCTTTAGAACTTATGGAAATTGCACAATTTTTGGAAAATGGGCAAGCTCTTGAGGGAATGAATGAGAAAAAGAGGAAGATATTAGCAATGAAAGCAGCCCCCTACACCTTGATCAACGGTTTCCTCTATAAACTTGGCTTGGACGATATATTACATCGATGTGCACTTGAGCATGAACGACAGGATATAATTACAGAAGCCCATGCTGGACCAGCAGGAGGACACTATCATGTGGATATAACAGCCAGAAAAATCCTGCAGGCAGGACTCTGGTGGGCAACGATTCATAAAGACTGTCGAGAGTTTGTATCTCAGTGTGATAAATGTCAGTGCATAGGCCGACCACTACCAAGAACAAAAATGCCATTATGTCCAATTAACCCTAGCCGAACATTTGAAATATGGCCTATTGATTTTATTGGACCATTTCCAGTAGTAGGAAGACGAACAGGTGCTCGGTATATTATTACTGCTGTCGAATACGTTACCAAGTGGGCAAAAGCAAGACTAGTCGAAACATGTTCAAGTGAAGTTGCTGCTAAATTCATTCATGAAAACATCATAACACGCTTTGGATGTCCCATAACATTGATAAGTGACCAAGGCACACACTTTGTATGTAAAACCATTAAAGCATTGACTAAGGAGTTTGCAGTCGATCATAGAATAAGCATAGCTTATCACCCTCAGTTGAACGGCGCAGTAGAATCGTTCAATAAAACATTTACAAAAGGACTGACAAAAATCTGCAATACAGAGAAAGATGACTGGGACGATAAAATAACTGCTGTCCTCTGGGCATATAGAACAACATATAAGAAAACAACAGGACAGACACCATTCTCACTTGTCTATGGTCAAGAGGCTGTCATTCCGTTACATTTTCGACGACAAACACCGACCATTGCAACAGCTCTACATATCGACGTTGAAGATACTCGACACGAATGGCTATTGCAGTTGTCGAAGCTGGATGAAAGTCGACAGTTGGCATTAGAACATCAGAGAGTGCAAAAACAGCAACAGAAAGCATGGCATGATAGAAATATCAAACAAAAGAATCTGTCAGTTGGAGATTTAGCACTCCTATATAATAGCAGAGTAAAGGGGAAACCAAAAAAGTTGCATATAGAATGGATGGGACCCTATATCATCGAAAAGTTAAATCCAAATGGCTCAGTCCGACTAAAAACATTACAAGGAAATATTTTCAAGAAAGTCATAAACGGCACCCGACTAAAAAGGTATAAATCATGAACATGAAAAAAAAAAAGAAAAAAAAAGAAGAAACGGTTAGAAAATAACCGAATGAGAGTAATATAAAGCAATCAACCAAATATAGCAGATCGTGGCAAAAAGCAGAAATGACGAGGGAATGGCAGAGGAAGTAAGGAAATAGCAGAGAAAGAAGTTCAACGCACAACTGTCGATACTACAGACACCGACAAGAACATCTACGGTTTACAGAAGAAAATCCGACATGGCAGAAGTATTGGAGCTCGGACCGACCAAACATAAATAGAGAAGCCCGTCGACCTAACACAATGAACGAGATGTCGCAGCACCATGATGACAAAGCAATAAAGGCTAAAGATAATCGCACCGCCAAAAGTAATGCACCTGATGAAGCGTCGATATCTGGCCAGCCTAAATTAATAACTCCATCACATCATCCATTAATACAGGCCTCTACGTCTCGTTCGCCCGTGCCGAGTAGTTCCACCATAAATACGGAGCTTGAGGATTCTTGGTTACTCTTCTGCCGAGAACTTGAACTCCAAGAAACAGAATTTCCTAACTCCACTGAAACCAGTCTTACAACCTCGCACCCTGAATCTGCCATGGCTCCTTGAAAAACTTTAACCGCTAGCAGAGCCACCGCAACAACAGTTAGAGAATTGGAGAAAGAACAAACACCGTTGGAAACTAGACTCCAGTTGATTCGGAATGCAAAGGCATTGGAACCCACCTAGAAGAAAGCATGGAGAAGTGTTGAAGATTGGGGAAAGGAATCAAGTGGTCACTGGAGAGAGGAAGCAAAACGGTTGCAGATAGCTACAATCCTGCACTACCTGAAGGCACCCTTATTGGATAACTTTCGAGGATTGAAGGAAGTCATTGCACAGTTCATCGTTAGCAAATACCACAATGGCAAGCTTTACCTTGATATTCCAGTCGAAATCAATGGTGAAATCATCCACAAAATCACTGGCCTTTCACATAAAGGAGATGTTGTACCAACAAGTTCGGCTGCAGACTTGATTGATGAGTTTGTCGATTCTCTCGCTGGAAAGAATTCATGAGGAGTAGTCATGAGTCAGATTGTTTTCGGCAATTACAAAACGGTCACCAAGATTGTATCACATGCACTTTCAAGGACAGGTAGAGGTTCAGACATGAAGCCCGAAATGCTAGAAGCTGTTAAAAACATGGCTATGAACAGCAAGGTATACAACTGGGCAGATTATTTGGCCGACATTCTCAAATATACATGCCAGAAGTGCCAGGACGAAGGAGCTAGTATCCGCTACCCATCTCTACTCATTTGGATTGCTATGACCCATTGTTGACCAAAAGGAAACAAAGACTTCACTGAAGTCCGACTCGTCCTAATGGAAAATTTTCGCTGTTTTGCACCTAGAACAAACCGACATGGACCTACAACAGTCAAGCTTTGGCTTGAAGCATGGTTTACTGACCTTAAAGAAATAGCAACAAGATGGAGGGTACCATAGAACGTCCGTCGAAGCCTACCACTGACAGCGCACATCCAACTATCTTTGGACGACACAGCAGTATGGTACATGGAAGGAGCAGCAGGCCCAGCAAAACGACTCGACTATTACCCTTCAGTAAGTGAAATCTTTTCAGAATTAAGCCGTCAATCTAATCAAGTACTACCCATCCGGGCACAAGCCATGAAAACCAACGTCAAATATGTCAAACCTCTGACCGACATGGAACAAGAAGAAGCATATGAAAGTCGGTTGTACATGAACACTTTCAGCTATCATCCCAAGCCGACTCCTAGCACCAAGATGTTAGCATTCACCCACACTCCGAACTTAGAAGCCAGAGAGCAGTCGAACAGCGATACAGAATCTGACAATCCGGAACATCTTCTGACAGACGATAATATCCAGAAGGTAGCAGCCGAAATAGTCACAGCCCGACAGAATCGAATAATATCGACAAAAGGGAAAGGAAAAAGACAAGTAACAATTCAAGAACCGTCGATGATAGACGAGATTGAGCTATATGACATCGCTACCCAAATCCTAGAAGATGCAGCCAAGAATAAACCGCCCGTCGAAGAACAATTTAGAAAGTTCCTACAAAAAGATAAGTATCCATCTTCCCAAACCATTGTTAAGAAACCCAAAATTTCAGTCGCTCCTGATGTTGATCTAACCATCCAGGTCCCCCCCCCCTTCCCCAAGTACAATAGAAGAAGAAAGAAGTCTTTTAGCATTACCTGCTCCTCATGTCACAGAAGACAGTGCTCTGAGCACATTCATTGCAAACATTCCGATATTCTGCCCTAACTGGCGCGAGATGGTCATCCAACAACCTATTTTTGCCTCTCTGTCTACTGTCCCGGTTAACTTAGCCCTGTCCGTCAACATTCAAACAGGAATTTCACCTTTGCCATTACCCAGCCCAGAAATTGTCGATCACATGACCACCCACCATATCAGAAATCCTGACCCATCAAATCCAATATATGCACAACAAACAGGTGTCTTCACTCCTCTTCCAGTTGAATCACTACCACAACAAACGAGTCCAATTCAAGCAAAAACCGTTAGCGCGGAAAAATCCCAAGTTGTCAGTTCCCAGGTCGAGTCTAGTTTAGTTAGTCTGGATCCCTTCGACAGTACCATTTCACCAAGTCCATTTTCGACATCCGCCAACCTACCATCATTCCCAGTAAACCAGTCGAGTTCCCTTGTCGAAGGATCCAAGTCTAGCTCAATTTCACAACAACTCAACAAAGAAGCAGACACGACAGAAGCAGAGAGAGTCACGGAACTAGTCAAGACTCGAGAAGCTGTAGCCGACACGACAGGACCATCAGAACACACAAATGCTCTAGCTACTAATACAAGCAATAGGGAAATCTCTAGCACATCTTTAGCAAATCCACTAACGGTCGAAGGACCAGAACATGACAATCCAGTCATGACAATAGCAGTACCCAGTACACACAATCAAGCAGAACAGGCTGCCATTAGTGCACAAGTAGCCATCGACAATCACCCAGCAACAGCCGAAAAAGATAAGGGGCCAGAACAACAAACCATAAGCAGAGAAAAAGAGAAAAGTAGCCGAAAGAAACACAAAGAGAAGAAACGTAAAGAAAGAGAATTGCAGCAGCAACTGCAAATACAGCAAACACAGCAAGGACAATCAGAAAATATTCCTTCTGTATACTTAGATCAATTTGGAGCTGCTACAAGCTATCGGCCACAGTTGGCCTCCCAAGTAGAACTCAATTTACTTGAAGATGCAGTTTTTAGAGCGCAAAGATATCGCCGACAGGAATTAGAAGATCAGTTACTGCAGCTACAAAACGAGCGGGCTACGTTTCTTACTAAGTGTGAAAAATTAGCTCAGCAAGTTATCCCGCTTCCAGCTAGTTCCGACACGACATCACCTCTAGACAAAGCATACCAGTTACTAGAATCTGTCGTGTCGATGTTACAATCTGAGCTTATCAAGAAACAGCAAGATCAGGCTATTGAGGTAGCTTCCCTCATGACAAATCAGTTTACAGCCTTTTCAGAAGCCTCCAAAGCACTCAAGCAGTACGCTCATCAGGCAGAAAAACTTGCCACAGTTCTCAACAATTGGTATGTCTACTATGGTGATGTCTACAAAAATCTTTAGAAAACAAGAGCATTGCTAGCAAGCTTCAGCAACAGCGCTTGACTGCATATGAAGCCCATATTGAAATACTTGATAATCAGATCATCATGGAGAACAAGCAATTAGAAAAGTTAGAAAAACAGGAAATTCAGTGGATGTCACAGGCTCGAGGAGGCCTCAACAAACTTGAAGAAATTCAGCGCAGATTCAATCAGTTACTTGCTGCTACCGACAATATAATTAACACATTTGGTCCCGACATGATCCATTTGCAGGCTACATCCACTCACGACAAGATGGAAAATCTGTCGAAACTCACAACTCTGACTGTCGACATCCAGAATCTGTTACGCACTTGGGAAGAGTTCTAGCACCATCTATCTGTCTCTGCTGAAGTTATCATTGAAGCTTGTCTCCAGATTCCTGATGTTATGGATTCTAGCATTTCTTTGACATAACTGTTTATGTAATTCATTTTTTGTAATTTTGATCTCTCCATTTCTTTGGGACGAAGAAAGATTTTGAGGTGGGGGAGATGTTGGAGGGGCCTAGGTCGGCCTATCGACTAGGCCCTCCACCCGACCACTCTGCAGCATATGTCGACTAGTTGCGTCGACTAGTATGGGTCGGGTTGGTTGGATAAACCGACAGACGGTTATGTAACTGTATCTGCACATATATATATCTAGGCTGGTGAGCCGATAGAAAGTAGAGATTGATTCTATCATATTATTTTGCTATTGCTGGTTAATACAAAGACTATTCTCTGTATCTGTCTCGTCTCTTGTATCTGTGCCATTGTGTATGCTTGCTTATATTGGGTAATGTATCTATGATAACTATGTGAACCATGGGATTACAACAGTCCATTAAAATTGGACTTAAGAGCTTACAATGCTAGAAATTGAAAAGTAGAAGTTTATGAGTGTCCACTGAAAGTTTTTTTGCACTTTTAGGGCTCTTGATCACTCCAAGACTTAGATTTTATTTGCAGAGCTGCTAAAAACCAACAAGCTAAATGTCTGCAAAAAATAGATTAGAATGCACCAATTTACACAAAAAATTACAACTTTCTACTGACAAAATTTATGGGAAAAATCGAGAACATACAAGCATGAAAGTAAGATCTAGACTTAGCTTTTTGATATGAAATAGATGCAACTTTCTAAATCTGAAAATCGAAACAAACTTAGAATGATTTCAAATACTTATGTTTGTTCCAAAAGAAAAAGAAAAGAAAAATGAGTAATTTGATTTGAAAGGAGGAGAATGGATCTATCCAAGCCAAAGCTTGCTTGTTGGAGTTGCTTCTTGGAGAAACCTGTAACAAATGTAAGTAAAAGAAAATTGCTCAAAGTATAGAATCTTCAACTGAGTTCTAGTCCTTATGGGCTTTGTGATCTGCAACTTACAAGACAAACTCACCACACGAATTAATAGATCTAGTGTGTTAGAAATCAAAGAAATGAAGAAGAGCCTAAGTATAACCGAATACAGTTGGCGACTTCTCTACCTCTAAAACTCATCCACAATTAAACAAATTGACAACTGCAAATGTTTAATCAATATCAACATGCTAGATCTACTAAAGCATGAAAGTAAAAAAAGCACAATATCACCTCAATAAGCTCAATACACTTGCACAAGATGGATCTCCAAAGTCTTCAACAATATATTCAATGATCAACAATTACAAATTGGTAGAGGTTCTATGCATCCACACTACTGTGAAAGATGGAGCAATAGCCTTGCCTTTAAAGCACTCTCCAAGAGCAAATTCGAATTTGTGAAGAAGAGAGCCAACTAGGGCATCAAATGACAAATGTAGGATCCAATCCATGATTGATATGGTGGCTGGAGTGGTAATGAATGGGAAGGATGCCACCTAAGGGAGGCGCCTTCCCTCCTTTTCTTGTTATCTCCTCCCTCCACACAAAAGTTGCCACATACGAAAATCACCCTCCTTTGGGAGAGGGCGCAAATCCCAATGCAATGACACATGTGTGAGGTGAGATCAATGTGGAATCAATCAAATATTGATGGGTAATCTCATTAAATGCTCAAGCCAACTCCCTAGACCACCCACCATTTATTTAGGAGTTTGGATTTTCTCCAAATCCATTATTCTTGAATTAAATAATTCATTTTTAATATTTTGGAAAGAAAATTATTTAAGTGAATACTATTCACTCAAAACTTAGGAAAAGTGGGTTGAGAGGTTTTATGGGTGCTCTGGGTTAGAAAACGAGCACCCCCATGCCAAATTTCACCTCCTAACCCATCTTTTATCATTTTTTGACTTTTTTAATTAAATTATTAAAAAAACTCATAAACTGAGAAAAATTATTTTTCTCAGAATGATTCAAAAATCCTAGGGGACCTAGTGCATGTCCATATGACTCAATACTGATGGCTAGCATGTTACAAAAATACATTCCAGTAGGTTTTAATAACCCCTCAAAATTCGTCATCATAGAAACACTCCAGCTTTGGAGGTGTGAGTGAAAAACTCGAGAATTATACGTCACTGAATAGTAACGCATAATCCCTAAAGAAAAACACTCTAGAGGATTCCCCTGATAACAAACTTTAAGGAAGGCCAAACCTTTCATAAAAAGTTCATGCATAGACCAACTTATTACAATTCCCCCGCAGGGGTCTGGACATGCAAAAATTACAAAGGGCCAAATTTTTTTGGCATGATGGATCTCGGAACACTGATGATGAACATTTAACATGTTCACAACTTCAATGGTTCACTCGGAATCCACTAAGTGCAATTTAGTGGATAACACTCTGAAAATAAAAATTATCTCTCTCATACAGGTTTTCCCTTCGGGGTTTTATCCTGGACCATTGGTCAAAAATTCCTGTGTTATTTTATGTGTGAATGGCTGCCATAAATTTCTGAGTTTGAAATTATTGACTGAAATTTAAATTTATGAGTTGTAAAATTTGAAAAATTATCTCATGTGTTTCAAGTTGAAGTCATTTTTATAAATCAAAATGTGCACACTGGGGTTTGGGCATTAAACCATGCAGAGAAGCTTCTAAGCTTGGAAACCGGGTTGGGGTAACAAAAACTTTCATAGTATCAAAGCCGAGTTAAAGAATCAGAATTTAAACATTCAGAAAACAGGGATTTGTGGAAAAAATTTCAGATTTGAAGAAAACAGGGGTTTTGAGAAAAATATCAGATTTGAAGGAAGTCAGGGTTTTGAGGAAAAATTTCCAGATTTCAGAAAAAGTTCTTGAACAGGTTGCTTGAGTAGTACAAGTTATAGGCATGGTGTCTAGGCTTAGAGTAGAAGACAGGTTGGATGGGGCTACAAATTTTAGCCCATGGAAGGCTAGAATTATGTTGATACTTGAAGAAAATGAGCTATGGGATATAGTGAACAGTACAACAACAAATCATGTGACAGTACCTACCGATGCTACTGATAAGGAAGCTTTCATGAAGAGAGATGTAAAGGCAAGGAGGATTATACTTGATGCCGTGAAGGATCATGTAATCCCCCACATATCAACAAAGACACATGCTTTTTAGATGTGCACTTCTTTGACCAACCTTTACCAGAGTTCAAATGAAAATAGGAAAATGGTGTTAAGGGAGAAGTTGAAGAATGTACACATGAGCAAAGGGGAAGGCAAGGCTTCCTACCTTACCAGGATCACACAGGTGAGAGATGAGCTTGCAGTTGTAGGAGAGGTTATACATGGCACTGAGATGGTGCGCACCGCCTTAAATGGTGTGACTCAGCAATGGGGTGTGTTTGTGTAGATTATTATTGGTCGAGAGAACATGCCTACATGGGATCATCTTTGGGATGATCTCACACAGGAGGAGACACGTAGTGGATACTTATAGAGCAGTTCGTCACATCATAGAGATGATGAGGAAAATGTGGCATTGGCAGCAAAGGGCAAAAAGAAGAAGTTCAAGAAGGGTCCCAAGGGTGGGGCCAAACAGCATACAGGTGAGCAGAAGAAAGACTTGAGTAAAATCAAGTGTTTCGCATGTCAAAAGTTTGGACACTATGCTGGACAGTGTCCGAACAAGAAGAAGAAAGGGCAACAGACAACAGCGACAGCAGAGATGGATGACTTTTCCTCACAGCTTGAGGGAGAGTTCTCTCTATATGCTGGATGTACAGAGATGATATCTTTCACCAATAGTGATATGGAGAGAGACATGGAGGATTAGATACAATTTTCGTTATTGGTTGGTTAGTCTTTTAGTGCTACCACTACTACTTCCACTTGGTACATTGATAGTGGGGCTTCGAGCCATATGACAGGTGTACGTGATGTATTCACAGAGATGACTAAGATGGGCTTGAGTCTTGAGGTGGTATTGGGAGATAACACGGTTGTGAGAGCAGTTGAGCGAGGGACTGTCACCTTTGAGAGGGAGTCTATGCAGTCCATGACTTTGAGGGATGTTCTTTATGTCCTCGGGCTGAAGAAGAATCTTGTTTCAATTTCCACGACTGAGGACAGGGGCTTTGGAGTATGTGTTCTAGATGGGAAAGTTCATATCTTTCCCAGAGCAGCAGGACCATCTACTTCATGTGCCATTGGAGTGAGATGTGGGAAACTGTACAAGCTTCTCTTCTAGCCTCACCATGCTTTAGCCCATACTAGCAGTAGCATCGAGATGTGTGAGTTGTGGCACAGGAGGATGGGCCACCTTCATCATTCAACTTTGAGGTTGTTGAGGGAGATGTCTACAGGTTTGCCTCCGTTCAGCATAGAGCAGGGTGGTGTGTGTAGAGGGTGTGCTTTGGGAAAGTACACCAAGACTGATTTTTCGAGCAGTGACACCAGAGCAGGTGGGATACTAGATTTGATTCATTCAGATTTATGTGGACCTATGTCTTCAGCTTCAGTGACAGGTTTTGAGTACTATATCAGTTTTATTGATGACCACTTCAGGAAGACTTGGATCTACTTTCTGAGAAGTAAACAATCTCAAGAAGTCTTGCAGAGGTTCCAAGAGTTCAAAGATCTTGTGGAGAACCAAACAGGGAGGAGGATTCAGGCACTCAAGTCAAACAATGGGGGTGAGTATACCTCCAAGGAGTTTGATGAGTTTTGCAGGCAGGAGGGCATCAGGAGGCAGTTGATAGTTCCATACACTCCACAGCAGAATGGAGTTGCGGAAAGGAAGAATAGAGCCATAGTGGGAGCAGCTAGAGCCATGCTGCATTATCAGAGTATTCCTTTCTTTCTATGGGCAGAGGCCTGTAGCACTGCTGTTTATGTTCAGAACAGGAGTCCACACCGAGCATTGGGGTGTAAAACTCTTGAGGAGATGTTCACCGGGAAGAGACCTGAGATAGCTCACTTCCGTATATTTGGATGCCTTACATGCTCTCATGTCCCTTCTGAGAAGAGAACAAAGTTAGAGCCTACAGTGGAGAGAGGCATCTTTTTTGGATATGACGAGACTTCGAAGGCTTTTCATATATACCTTCCTGCACAGAGGAAAGTTGTGGTGAGGAGGGAGGTCATATTTGAGGAGGAGAAAGCCTTCAGGAAGTCTTATGATTCAGAGGTGGAAGAGCAGCAGATTGTATCTCCACAGGTGACATGATCACAGAGTTAGAGCACAGGGTCACAGGTTTTAGGAGTGACTGGGTCATAGGTTACAGGTACATCAGTTTCAGGGACTCAGTCTACAGGGAATTTTGGTACAGGGACAGGTTTAGGAGTCACAGGTTCACAGGTTTCACCTTCATGTGGTTCGGGTGTACAAGTTCAGGATCACCAGGTACAGGATCTCAGGCCGCAGGTACTTCTTCAGGTAGACAGTTGTCTGATGAGGAGGTTATGGAGGAGCGCCTACAGGAGGAAGCTACTTCAAAGAAACGTAAGCCAAGTTGGCTTAAGGATCTTGTGAAGGAAGCTGAGTAGTCTGTGGGACCGTCCAAGAAGGAGGTCAGGGAGAGCAAAGCACCAGAGAGATTTTCCAGTTATATGGTGATGGTGACTAGCTTGAGTGATTCCGAGCCTACTACATTTGAGGAGGCTACCCCACACCAAGTATGGAGAGATGCCATGATGGAAGAGTACAAATCCATCATGAAGAATGGAGTGTGGGAGGTTGTTTCAAGACCAGAGGGGAAGTCAGTGGTGACTTCCAAGTGGCTCTATAAAATCAACCATGCTGCAGATGGCAGCATTGACAAGTACAAAGCTCGGTTTGTTGCACGAGGGTTCTCACAGGTAGAGGGAGTTGATTACTATGAGACCTTTGCACCGGTTGCTAGATTTTCTTCGATCAAAGTAGTGATCTCCATTGTGGCAGAGATGGGTTGGAGGATTCATCAGATGGATGTGAAAACCATTTTTTCTGAACGGTTTTCTACAGGAGGAGGTATATTTAGAGCAGTCTCAGGGCTTTGAGATTCATGGGAGAGATTCACATGTTTGCAGGCTGAAAAAGGCCTTGTATGGTCTGCAGCAAGCCCCCCGGGCTTCGTATTCCAGGATTGACACTTGCTATCGATTGGGTTTCAGAAGATTGAGGTGGATCCCAACCTATACTACATTGTGGTTGGTGGTGTTCCTCTCATTCTTCTTCTATATGTTGATGACTTGTTCATTACAGGAGGAGAGCACCTGATTGAAGCATGTAAGAAAGATCTTGCTTCAAAGTTTGAAATGACTGACCTTGGACTGATGCATTACTATTTGGGGATGGAGATATGGTAGGAGGATGGACATATTTTCTTGAGTCAGGGAAAATATGCTGCAGATATTCTAAGGAGATTTTGGATGGAGGATTGCAGGCCCATGTCCACACCTATGACCACCAATTGGACGAAGCTTCATGCTTCTGAGGGAGAGTTGGTGGATCCTACTTTATATCGTCAGTTAATTGGTTCGTTGATGTATTTGGTCAACACCAGGCCATATATGAGTTTTGCAGTTAACACTCTCAGTCAGTTCATGGTGGAGCCCAGCAGAGTGCACTGGATAGATGCAAAACATGTGTTGAGATACCTTGCAGGTACAGTAGATTTTGGTTTGGACTACAGGAGATCTGATGGGGTGGGATTGGTTGGCCTTACAGATTTAGATTGGGCAGGTAGTGTTTCGGACCGGAAGAGCACTTCCGGTTGTTGTTTCAGTTTGGGCTCAGCAGTTGTGTCTTGGTTCAGTTGGAAAAAAAGTCCGTAGCATTGAGTTCTGTAGAGGCTGAGTATATGGCTGCCAGTCAAGCTAGTTGTGAAGCCTTGTGGCTTCGCAAGTTGATGTTTGATTTATTTGGTCAAGAGATGGGACCCACTATGATACATTGTGATAATCAGAGTTGCATCAGGCTCTCTGAGAATCCAGTATTTCATGACATGTCCAAACACATTGAGATCAGGTATCACTTCATCAGGGATTATGTTCAGAGAGGAGCAGTGCAGTTGCAGTACATTTCTACTGATGAGCAAGTGGCTGACATTCTCACGAAGTCTTTGGGTAGAGGGAAGCATGTCTATTTCAGAGACAAGTTGGGAGTGGTGAAGAACACCTTCCTCAGTAAGAGGGAGTGTTGAAAAGTTACCTAGGAAGTGTTTGTTCACCTAGTATTGCCTTGGGGTGGACAATGACACTTTAATTGGTGACCCCTAGTCATGTTTTAAGTAATGAAGTGAGATGCACTTTATAATTTTAAAGTGACTTCATTAAAAGTTAAATTCATGGTTATCCTAAGTTCATATTTAATAAAGGTCAAGTGAGTGATTAATTAAAAGGGGGGTGTTCATACTTTATTAAATGACATGAGGTGCACTAAATGTCATTTTTAATTATTAAAAGAGCATTTAATGAGAACCCCACATCTAATCTAATCTGGGCCATTAGATTGAAAGAGGAAGTTATCATAAACAAAAAAGGCTAGGGCAAGGCATTCATTATTCATTATTCACTTTTCAAAGAGAATTTTTGGAGAGGAGCAAGAGAGAAAAACTGGGTTTTGAGAGAAGTTGACCTAGGGAGAAGAACATTTTCAGGCACAGTTCCCAAGGAGTTTTGTACAGCAGATTGGCACAAATTCCAAGGTGACCGTATAGTACAAATCTGGCACAGATTTTGAGGAAATCCGTACAGCATTTAATGCTGTCCGTACAGCACAGATTTCGAGGAGGTTGGCACAGTTTTCGAGGATGAAGTCTGGCACAGTTTTCAAGGCTGGAAAAGTACAGAATTTATGTTGTCTGTACAGTCCGTACAGGGACAGAAATCTGCACAGTTTTCGAGGAGCAGTTTCTGCACAGTTTTCGAGGCACATGTGTGAGCCGTACAGCTGATGATTGGGCACAGATTTTGAGAAAGAAAACAGTCCGTACAGCAGGCCGGTTTTGGCACAAATTTCGAGATGAAATTTGAGAGATAAGTACTGCTGTAATTTTTTTTAATTTGTCTCTGAAAATAAAAATTCTCTCTCTCATACAGGTTTTCCCTTCGGGGTTTTATCCTGAAGCATTGGTAAAAAATTCCCGTGTTATTTTATGTGTGAATGGCTGTCATAAATTTGTGAGTTTGAAATTATTGACTGAAATTTAAATTTCTGAGTTGTAAAATTTGAAAAATTATCTCGTGTTTCAAGTTGAAGTCATTTTTATAAATCAAAATGTGCACACTGGGGTTTGGGCATTAAACCATGCAGAGAAGCTTCTAAGCTTGGAAACCGGGTTGGGGTAAAAAAAACTTTCATTTATATGGGGAATTTATAGCTGTTTTCTTAATTTTCTTTGTCTTCTTAAAAAAATGAGGAATTTTCTGATCAATATTTCAGGCTTATTAATCTTCCTGCATTTGGTTCTTGTGATGAGTTGTTTTCTTCGGTAATTTAGTGGCATATACATCAGCAATTCAGCCTCAACTGACTGATGCAACATTATTATGTGCTGAGTTTCACATCGGAATCTCATACTCTTGGGAATCGTGTTGGTATAGTTCTGCTGTTATTTCCTAATCCCTAATCATCATCAATCGATCATATTGAAAGCCACCTGAATCTTCTCATCTTTTTCAATTTGCATTAGAATTGTCGGATGATATTTTACAGTAACCAGTGCTGTCGATCTGAGGTTTCATAATGCAGTATTTTTGTTGAACTTGCATCAAACAGCCAAACTGGTCTGTCTTATAGACTCGGAATGTTTGGTTTAGAGATGGCATCCCAGTACATTACCTGTCTTTTTATAGGGTTGCATCTATTTATGCGTTTCTTCTTGTTCAAGGGTGTGAGCTTGTACAGGAAACTTGGGAAGGCTTTCCTTTCATTGAATACGAAGACGTCATGCTCGTCTTATGTGTAGTACTTTTAAAGCAAGCTGGCATATGTTCCATATTTAAGACATAGTTACTGAGAAATACTTCTTTAAATCTCCGAATGGATATGTAGTATGCCTATGTAAAGGTTCTCAGTCCTTCTGGAACATAAGCTATGTCACGTCTGTTTTATTTTTAGTACTCATTTTTGGAGCATGTGGGTGAGTATTTAATAATTAAGATTTTCTTATTAAGAAATTCATTCTAAAGAAACATTCTAGATTCTCTCGTTAACAAAGTGCAGTTTCTAATGCTTTTAGTGGATGTTGTTTGCAAGGGTAAAAAATAGTACTTAATAACTGTCAATGGTTCTTTCCCTTTTAACATTACAAAATTAAACGTATATCATCTAATTTTTTGCAGATCAGCCATGACTGTCAGCAATTGGAGGCTTCCATTGGGCAACAGCTTGTTTCGCTTCTCTATCTTGAGCCTGATAGTGAACTCATGGTATGCTTTCTGCAATAATTAATCAAGAATTAAGAAATTTGACAATTGATATCTTTATCAGTAAGCTTTATTGTTAAAACTTAAAAGTAAGGAACCTCTATTCTTGAAGACTTCTGTCCAACTGCTTTCCTCTGAAGATTTGACTCATGAAAGCTACCTGCCGTTGCTTTTTTGTTTGACATTCATTTTTTCCCTTTGTCACATTCATAGATGCATGTTTGTATACACGCAGCCATCCTTCTACATACCTTCATTGAATGACTGGTGTCCGTGGCATTCTTACTGCATGCTCAAGAATGGCATTAAGCTGACTTGCAAGTTAAGTTTAAATTCTCTTCTATGAGACATGAAATCATAAATCTACTGTTGTAATTAATCCTCACCTTACCATTTATTCAGGCTGTAGCATGTGCTGCTGAATCAAAACGTGAGGATGAAAAAGCACAGGATGCGCATTCATCCCATAAGATCGAAGATCCTAATAGGTTTGGGATAGGCCCTGCAGAAGGGTTTGCAATGCCAGATATGTTTACTGCTCCGGCAGGTCAGGGTCGAGGATTTCCTCCTCATGGCCAACCAGGTCCCAGATTTGGTCCAGCTTCAGGAATGATGTTTGCACCAATGGATAATTCAGGATCTACAACTGGAATGGTCATCCAGGGAAGATCCCACCCACCTAATGGAATATTTTCTCATGGTGGACCAGCCATGATGCCTTCCAGTGCTACTCATGCACCACTCTTGGCTGGCAACAGTCAATATGTTTCAATGGGAGCTGGAAGGTCCAATTTCATGGGTGGATCAGGACCAATCGGTCAGTTGGACAGAAGGGAAGATCAGAGACGCCGCAAGTTTGAGAATAATCCTTGCAGTGATAGGGTAACTTCAGGGCTGGATCAAAGGGCAAAGGTACAAAGAGTTGCACTGGGAGATCAAGAATCCACATTATCGACTTTGCAGAATGTTGTTTATGGACTTCTAGAATAAATTACTCCCTCGAACCTTGTAGTTTTTAAAAAATTGAAGGCTAATTTGGATTGACCATAAAGATTGCAAGCACCACTTTGAAAAGGTTTCTGATACCATCCTTTTTCCAGGTGCAAAGCTAGTTAGGAAAGAGCTAGGAAAGTTTGTCAAATATGGCTGTGGACATGAACATGCATGCCACCCCTGATTAGATTAGCTGCAGAGAGGATGCTGTAAATTCCATGGCCATGTCCGAGTGATGACTTATTAACTCACTTTAATACTTTATCTGGGCTCATGATGTTAAATTATTGAGTTCTTATTAAATCACTTTAATAATCTATCCTTTTATTACATGGCATATCTATCACTTTAAAGGACATATCTTGCCTCGTGATGTTTTTATTAAATCACTTTAATAATCTATCTCAGCCCATAATGTTAAATTAACAAAGTTATTATTAAATCAACTTTAATAATCTATTCTGGCTCATGATATTAAATTAACATGATATTGGTTCCATTAAAGTTTTACTTGGAAGTGTGTGTTTGTCTTAGTTTAGAAGCAATACTTGGTGCATTAGAATATCCCTTGTATTAGAGTATAAGACAGGGAAAAAGAATTTAGAGTCTCCCTTCGTACAAGATCTTTCCATTCATGATATCGTGTTTTGCATATTAAATGGCAGCCCAGACAGATTACTAAAGTTGAAGATAATTCATGTTAATGAACGAAAATGTGATGTGGACATTTGATGCTAATAAGGGCGGTGTGCTTGCCATTTAGCTCATCCATGTTGTAAGTGTTCAATTACCCAACTCACAATAACTATTTAACACAGATTCGATCCATATTCCATTTATATTTTATTTCTTCCAATCTTTTCCGAAGTGCTCCAAGAGGACAACCTTCCAACATTCATAACATAACGCAGTTGAGTAAATGATGTCACACATCATCTACCTTATCATATACATCCCATATGATAATAAAAAAAGCAAAACATTAATTTTGACACCTGTGGTAGAGTTTAGCAGCTTATATATTTTACTTCATAATTTGTGATTGGTCAAATTTTTCTAAGGGTTGTTTGCTTGGCTTTTGGTCCACCCCACGTTATCTACCTTACCATATACATCACATATGATAATAAAAATTGCAAGACATCAATTTCAACACCTTTGGTATATAGTTTAGCAGCTTATATATTTAATTTCATAATTTGTGATTGGACAAAATGTTCTATTATAATAAGGGTGGCTTGCTTGCCTTTTAGTCCATCCCACATTGTCAATGTTAAATAATTCATACATACACCAACATAATTTAACATAGATTAGACCATTTATGCTTTATTTAAATCTCTTATATCTTTCAATATTTATCGATGTGCTTTTCGGAGAGGACAGCCTTCCAACATTGATAACCAAAAAACAATTGAGTAACTGATGTGAAAGCATCTTTTATCTTACCATATACATCATATCTGGCAGTAAATAAATGCAAAACACCAATCTTATGGCCTATGGTAGAGTTTAGCAGCATTTATATTAATTTGTGATTGCTCAAATGCTCTTCAAATATAGTTGTCATGGAAGCTTAACTTTCAATGGCTTTTGATTTTGAATGCTATAGCTTATCAAATAAAATTCCCTATCTTTAGTTCAACTCTCATAACCAAGTAGATATTTTAGTTTTCCATGTGCATTTACATTTATGTTAAAGTTTGGGGAAGCATCTATTGGTTGTGGGTTGGGGTCAAAAGGTGGTTTTTAATACCATCAGTAGATGTATCCATTACCAAGGAGGCAGGTGTGGGGGTATCCTCTTGGATCTCAGAGGAAATATTATATTAAATTTTGAGTGGGGTCTCGGTAAAGCTACCAATAATCAAGCAGAGCATCACGCCCTTTATATAGGAGTGGAAAATGTTGTCCACCTTAGAATTCAATTTGTCACCATCATTGGAGACCCTCTTCTAATCATAACTCAAGCAAGGCACATATTGGAATTAGAAGATAGAATTGCAGGTCAACTTCAACAATGGATCAACAGGCTTCTACGACGAATCCTCAATGCCCAATTGATACATGTCAAGAGAAAATAATAGTGCTGCAGATGTTCTTGCAAAGCAAGCTAGCAGATTGGAAAAAGGATGATTGGTAAAAAATGGGGGGGCAACTTACAACTTATTGGCTCCCCTAAGAGTTAAGCAGGTTGCAAATTAAACATGGGTTAGATCACATTTAATACCAGTCCATAAGCAATAGTCATGACCAATTGTCATAACACTCACTGAAGTTTGATCATAATGATGCACATGGCTTCACGCGTGGAGGATACATCAAGAAGCTTGGACATGAAGCTTCATTGGGAGCCTAACTCATATACACCATACTCTTTCTTTAGTCATATTACAAGTGGGATTAATGACTATGACGCGTAAGGGATGTTTGGTTTGGACTGTGATTTTGGAATCATGATTGTGGTTCTGGAGGAAGACAACACCATCCCTACGCCACTGGGGGAGTGGTGCTCAACTGTGCATGTTGTGTAATGTGCATAGGACGATCAAGCTATGGCCTTTGTTTCTAGATGAAGTCGGAGGTAGACTAGAAAGTTAGGTTGTAGGAGCTCTTTAGGGGCATAAGGGAGGTTCATGTGGACAAACAATATCCACAACAATTTAAGATGGATGAGTTCGCAGTTTGAATTGGTATTAGACATTGTTTGTCATATTCCTATCGACAATTTTGGCATTGAACATCAATTGGATGTTGTTGAAGGGAACATTCAGGGTTTTGGTGGTCAAGTTGACACCGTGCAGAATACCCTGGAACAACATGAAGCCATGTTGGTGGACAATCATTCTTGTCTTTTGGATCTGATAGGGAGTAAATAAGGAGAGGACTCTATTCGCCAACCCTTGACCCTGTCATTATCTCAAGCAATGAGGACAGTGCAATGGATTTTCCTGAGCTACAAGAGGAGAAATTCAGGTTATGGACAGCGAGGAGAGCATTGAAGAAAGCCGCGAAATGCATGAGGAAGTGTTAAGGACAACCAAGACGTCTAGGTCATGGACAATGGTCATAGCACCACTTAATCTTGTTTTTTTTATGAAGTTTTTTTTGCAAACAACTACTAGTAGAACAATATACAACAACTTAGGAGAAGATGTTTTTGGTTTAAGGATTATAGTTTTGTGGATGACTATAACATAGCTAAATAATGCTCATAGACCTCTGAAACCTTATTTTGAATTTTTGTATTGTTCTGTCAATATCCTTTTTAGTGTTTTATAAATATAAATCTACATGTTTTCGTTAAATAAAAGTAGATGCATCCATTAACAATGATTATATTTTACTTTTCAATTATGCTCATATTCTAAGGCAAGGAACAATTGGTGTTGGAAGAGCCTCATTAGAAGAGTCTTGAATAGTAATGTAGGATCGTCATGGTTTCATATTATTTTTGTGCTTGTTCTCCATGACTTTTCGTATCATTGATCATGTAGGACCATTGTGGTTTCGTATTTTATTTGTGCTTATTCTCCATCACTTTTCTTTGGTTCTATTTGGATGACTCGTCTTATGCCTTTAAGGAAGGTTTCTTCCTCTTTGAAAATCAGTTGTGGAATTCAACATGCAAGTACAAAGGGAAAGGAAGGAGGAGCTTTTGTGTGATTATGGGAAATGTCGTATAGGAACAAGAGTTCAATTTATAATTGTGTTTGGTATTATCATGTAAGATATGAGGTTAAGGTAAACAATTATGATTACTTTTGTTTGGGAAAAACATTTGCAAGGATTATGCTTCCTTGGGTTTGGGAAATACATTTGCGAGGGTGGTGGTGATTTATTTTATTGTACATAACTATGTTGTCATGGTGTTATTTTTTTGGCAAGGGAGCAATCCAAACATTATAGAAAAATTATGGTATGTAAAACCCAAAATTTTGAGGAAGAATTGCTTTATGGGATGAGAGAGATACGAGGGTCACATAGATGTTTTATTGTTAGGGTTTCAAGATGAGCCTATCGTAATTGAGTGGAATGGTGGTGCTTAAAAACAACCTTAAACAATGAAGCACATCTTTGTAAGAAGATACCAAAGAGCACAATGCATTGTGTATATGCAATGTGCATATTGTGCATGTTAAACAAGACTATAGGCTCACCAATAAATAGGTTTAGCGTTTACACCTAAGACTCCAAAAGGTGGGACTACAATAACCACTGAAGTGGATAACCATCATTGAAGCGGTCCCAAAGCTCCGACAAACCTCTCAACTTGGGGTTATATTAAATAGCTTAAACATAGCTTGGAAGATATATGAATGTGACATTATCTCAACACCATCCCTTGATGGCAAATTGTAGAGAACCTGTAAGAAACCGTTCTGGTATCTTAAGACAAATGAAGAGAACCCATCTTGAAAATTAATAAAATATATATAAACAATAGTTGAATGATAAGATGATGAAAATACAAGAATGTGGTTCAAATTTATATTCTTTTGGGCACCTTTTGTTAAGATTCAATATGCTAAGATAGATAACATCAGTATTCAATTCAATTTCACAGCAATAGCATATACAAGATCACTAAAAGAAACACAATCACAAGATAGACAAAGATTTATCCTGGGAAACCATATACGGGAAGAAAACCTAGCAAATACTTCCTCAATATAGATGATCAAAAGTACAAAGACAAAACCCCAAACAAGTGCTCCTTCTCCTTGCAGATATCTCTCTCTCTCCTATGCTATTACACAAGTGAGTGTGTGTGTCCAAATGAGGAGCACATCACTCCTATTTATACTTTATCTTCCACTTGAATTCTTCACTAAATAGGTCGGCCCCAACAAACTTAACTGGGTTGACTTACCTAGGAATACTCAAAACAATATAATATTACTTTCTGGAGAGTTCTATCGACCCAACTTACAAAGGAGGTTTTACCTCATGACTCTATGATGACCAAATATAATAATAACATCTCGACAGAGGAATAAAACATCTCCGAATAAATAATAATAAAATACATTAGAATATTCTTTGACGTTACAATATTTCAACACTCCCCCTTAACGAGAAGGGTATTCTACTGACAACAACAACATCAACTATAGGAGAAAGGAGAGAGAGCATCATCAACAACATCAAGGTGATACATCTATAAATCATCAAAAGTATTTCTTCAACAATATTAGAAACTGGAACAATTACTGGAACATCTTCAACATCTTCAGTACTGGAGCATCGTCTTCTATAGCACTAAGTCTTCATCTTCTGCAGCACTCGATCGCTCGATCATCTACAACAACACTTGATCTCTTGATTATCTACAAAGACTCTTGATCTTTCAATCAGCAACAACTCTTGATCTTTCGATCAACAACATCATCATCTGCAGCAGCATAACTTGCAACACACATGATCCAATTACGGGATGATCAATACCTCTCACTTTAGGACATAATTACAAGGATGATGCAATCCTAACCACATCACTGAGACAAAAGCCTGAGGATCACTTTAGGACTAATGTCCAGGGATGATACAATCCCAACCACATCACAGAGACAAAAGTATGTGGATCACTTTAGGACTAATGTCCAGGGATGATACAATCCCAACCACATCATGGAGACAAAATTCTGCAGATCACTTAGGACTAATGTCCAGGGATGATACAATCCCATTTCAACATCATCATCATTGCTCCCCCTTTTGAGGAAGGTTCTTTCAAACCACACCAAGCTTGTCACGGAAGTACTCAAACTTCACTCAAGACAGAGGTGTAGTCAACACATCAGCAACTTGCTCACCAGTGCTCACATACTGGAGCTTTATAGCTCCCTTCTGTACCATATCCTATATGTAAAAATACCAGATTTCTATGTGCTTTGATTTGTCATGGAACATTGGGTTCTTCGTCATCTTTATACAACTCTGGTTGTCACATAGAATCACAATGGTATCCAACTCCAGGTCAAATAGACCTGACATCAATTTTCAAAGCCATATGGCTTCACAACTAGCAGACCAAGCTGTTATATACTTTGCTTCAACTGTGTTGAAAGCAACACTGGACTGCTTCCTGCTAAACCATGAGATCATGGCGGATCCCAGACAATAACATCCACCTGAGGTGCTCTTCCTATCTGAGACACTTCCAACCCAATCTACATCTGTATAACCATACAATCTGTAGTCATGATCTCCAACATAGTATAGACAAAATTTTATCGTACCTTTCAGGTACCTCATCACATGCTTTGCAGCTACCAGGTGAACACGTCTAGGCTCAACTAGATACTGACTTAAGGTGTTCACAGCAGAGCATATATCTGGCCTAGTATTCGTCAGATACATCAATGACCCGATGATCTGTCTGTACTGAGTCACATCCACTAACTCTGATGATTCATCTACCAACAACTTTAGGTTGGTATCCATGGGTGTGGCCATGGATTTTCATTCCAACATATCAAATCTTTTTAGGATTTCCACAACATACTTTCCATGGTTGAGAAAGATTCCTTTTGGGCTTTGCCATACTTCCAGACCTAGAAAATAGTGCATCAATCCAAGGTCTTTCATCTCAAATTCTTCAGCGAGCTTCTTCTTGCACTCTACAATCTGTTTCTCATTTCCCATTAGAAATAAATCATCCACATACAACAATAATATGACAGGTTCATCATCCATAACCTTCAAGTAAAGGTTAGGGTCATCCTTACTTTTGGTAAATCCCAAGCTCATAAAAAAGTTATCTATCCTTTCGTACCAAGCTCTAGGAGCTTGCTTCAATCCATAGAGAGCCTTCTTCAACTTGCATACGTGAGTTCGTCTATCTTCAACTTCAAATCCCTGTGGTTGTTCTATGTACACTTCTTCCTCAATCACACCATTCAGGAAAGCTATCTTCACATCCATCTTGTGTAAACTCCACTTCATCATGGATGCAAGTGCCATGATGTTTCTAATGGAAGCGTACCTTGCTATTGGTGCAGACGTCTCTTCATAATCAATTCCCTCTTTCTGAGAGAATCAGGCTAGCCAAAACCTTGCCTTGTATTTCTCAATACTTCCATCAACTGCATTCTTTATCTTGTAGACCCACTTGGAAGATACCACACTTTTTCCTTCTAGTTTGGGAACTATATCCCAAACATCTTTCTTCATTATTGATTGGTATTCTTTCGTCATTGCTTCTACCCATTCTTTCTTATGTATAGCTTCTTCATAACTAGTAGGTTCTTGATCTACAAGATCACACATCAAAGCCACATAACTAGAAAATGGTTTTGGCTTCTTGCTTACTCTTGTGGAGCCTTGTGGAGCTCCATACTTCTCTGCTTCTTGTATAATTTCTCTTGCCCAAGCAGGATTTCTCTTTCGTGACATATTCATAGTAGGAGGTTCTTGAGGTTCTAGCATATCATGGTCTTCTGGTGTTTCAACTTCGGGGGAGGGTGCAGCTTCTACATTCCTGGGAGGTACATCTTCTTCATATACTTCTTCATGCTAGCACTTTCTGGATCTCTTGAGAGCTACTTCTTCATCAAATGTTACATCTCTACTAATATTCATGTGATGGAATCCTGGAATGTATATTCTGAAGGATTTGGAGACTTCACAGTATCCAACAAATATTCCCTTATTTCCAGAAGGGTCCAACTTGGTTCTCTTTTCTTTTGGTATGTGAACATATACTGGGCAACCAAATATCTTGAGGTGGCTCACTTCAAGTTTCTTTCCTGTGAACATTTCTTCTGGAGTCTTGAATCCAAGGGCACTATGGGATAATCTATTATGTACATAAACTGTCGTCCTTGTTGCTTCAACCCATAGATGCATTGGAAGATCTTGATCATGTATCATTGTCTTCACTGCTTCCATAATGGTCCTATTATTTCTTTCTGCAACACCATTCTGTTGAGGATTGTAGGGAGGAGTTAGTTCCCTCTTGATTACAGCTTCTTTACAAAAGGCTTCAAAATCTTTTGAAGTATATTCTCCACCATTGTTAGTTATGAGTGTCTTGATTCTTCTTTCTGAATTATTCTCTATCAAGGCTTTGAATTCCTTGAATTTTTCAAATACTTCATCCTTTGCTTTCAAGAAATATATCCATGTCTTTCTTGAATAGTCATCAATAAATGTAACATAATATTCATAACCACTCAAAGATGTGGAGGGAATTGGACCACATACATCTGAATGGATTAATTCCAACGTACCTTTAGTCTTTGTCTCACTCTTCGGAAATGGATTCTTGATATTCTTTTCTTTTGCACATCCTTTGCAAATGCCTTCATGATCGATCTTTAAATCTGGTAATCCCGTCACTACTTTGCTCACATGGGGTAGTGCTTTGTAGTTGATGTGAGCAAGCCTCCTATGCCATAATTCACTTGGGATAGTGGTCTCATGAACAAGGGTTGTTTCTGAATGTCCCTTGAGTTTATATAAGCCTCCTTCTTCTTCACCAATGACAACTACATCTTCAATTGATTTTCCTTTGGGTCACATAAGTACTTGTCCATCTATGAATGCAACCCTATATCCTTTCTTATCTAATGTTGAGATAGAAAGTAAGTTCTTCTTCAAACTTGGTACATATAAGACTTCCTTCATCTTCATGGGGGTTTTAGAATCAAGCTTGTAGCTTGCTTCACCAATTCCTTTGATAGGATATTGATAGTCATCTCCTAATGATACCTTTTGAGGAGAGTTCTTCTCTTCATGTTTTGACATATTTTTCTTTTGTCCCGTCATGTGCTTTGAAGCACCACTATCAATAAGCCATGTATCTTCTCCAGGTGTCACAGACCCAGAGAGTGCAGAGAATAATACATACTCTTATGCATCTTCTTCTTTTGCTTGTTTTCTTTGAGGTCCTTCTTCCTCTTCTTATTCATCATCTTCAGCTAGGTGTGCATGATGTCTTTTGATGTTGTTTCTCTTCTTGTATTCTTCTTTCTTCAAAAGACAATTTCTGGCAATGTATCCTAGCTTGTCACAATTGAAACATTGAAAGTTGGAGTAGTTTCTTCTTGGAGTGTTTCCTCTTGTCCTTTGGAACTTATTGGGAGGTTGAGACTCCTTGTGGCTTTCCTTCTTGAAGCTAGATTGACTTCTTCCTCTCTTGGTATGGGTGGCTAGGGCTTGATCATCTTTTTTAAGTAGAGCATCTCTATTGGCTACTCTAGCCTCCTCTTGGATGCAATATTCCCATACAATGTCAAATTTCATGGTTTCCTTTCTGGCACACATAGTCTGGATGAATGAATCCTAAGGTCTAGTGAGACCATTGAGAGCAGTCATAACTAGCTCATCTTCATAAAGGGAGTTTCCAATGGCTTCTAGTTGCTCCTTGAAGTGGGAGACCCTTGTGAAGTAGTCTTGGATGGATTCTCCTTGGCACATCTTGGTACTCTTCAATTGAGTTCTCAAATTCATCTTCCTATTGATGTTCTTTCCTTCATACATTCTAGCTAGGGCATCATACATCTCCTTCGGGGTCTTTTTGGATGACACTCGAGGAATCAAGTAGTCTTTGATAGAATCAACAATGATCCTCTTTTCCCTAATCAGGTCCTTCTTGTGCTTCTCCTTAGCTTCATCCTCTTTAGGTTCTGCAACTTCTTCCTTGATGTATTTGGCAAGATCATTCTCTTCAAGAATGAGGCCAATCCTATATTTCCATGCTTGGAAATTCTCTATGCCTTCTAGCTTATCTTCAAGCTTAGTGCTTGGGGCCATATTATCCAGGAGGTCACCAAAAAATGAAATTTCTCAAAATGCAAAGCTGGCCTTACCAGGAGATGCGCTTGATTGAGGCGAATTGACTGGTACACTTGGTTTCCAGAGATTCCAAATTTCCACCTCTCAAAATTGACTTGTGAAATTCTGATTTGCAGTTTCAGTAGTTGTCTGGTTTTCTAGTTTTCTAGTCCAATGTCAAACTAGGGTTTGAATTTCCAGGAGATCTACCCACTCAAGAATTTTGATCTAGGGCTCAATAGATGCGCCTTAGGGAGGCGCAACTTTCTATGCAATTAGATTTCCAAAATTCCAGCTTTGGCAGAAACCCTAATTTCTTGTCGGAGGGAGAAGAGAGAGAGTTTCACCTTGTGAAAGTTGTCCTATCCAGGCTAGCTCCGAAACCATGTAAAGATTCAATATGCTAAGATCGATAACATTAGTATTCAATTCAATTTCACAACAATAGCATATACAGGATCACTGAAAGAAACACAATCACAAGATAGACAGATTTATCCTAGGAAACCCTCTAGGGGAAGAAAACCCAACAAATACTTCCTCAATATAGATGATCAAAAGTACAAAGACAAAACCCCAAACAAGTGCTCCTTCTCCTTGCAGATCTCTCTCTCTCTCTCTCCTATGCGAATTACACAAGTGAGTGTGTGTGTCCAAACGAGGAGCACATCACTCCTATTTATAATTTATCTTCCACTTGACTTTTTCACTAACTAGGTCGGCCCCAACAAACTTAAATGGGTTGACTTACCTAGGAAGACTCAAAGCAATATAATATTACTTTCTGGAGGGTTCTATCAACCCGACTTACAAAGGAGGTTTTACCTCATGACTCCATGATGACCAAATGCAATAATAACATCCCGATGGAGGAATAAAACATCTCCGAATAAATAATAATAAAATACAATAGAATATTCTTCGAAGTTACAATATTTCAAAACCTTTACATGAAGAGTCGCGTCTTCCTATAATTATTTGTTTATTTATTATTATTATTATTATTTTATTTGATTATTATATATAATATATGTAAGATTACCATGGTATTTTCCCATGGTTTTCTTGTATTGCATGTGTTATAAATATAATATATGTATATATTATATTTATAACATTGTTGCCTTCTTAAAAAGGAGCTTTGTCTGTTAAAAGAATGTAACTGCGGAAGATATTCTATTTGATACTTGTCTATTGTATTTGTATTCCTCCTTTGGGAGATGTTATTGATGTAATTATTAATGTAAGTCATTGAAAGAGTCAATGTAAACCCTAGGGCTTATGTCGGCCTAGAAGAACCCAAAAGAGATTATTATATTTTGTATTTGACAAGTCGGCCCAATCAGTTAGGAGAAGTCGGCCCTGTTGGGGAAAAGTCACCCCAACGGAAGAATATAAATAGAGGAGGTCTCTCTCATTTGTAATCACCTCTTTCACTCACATAAGTTCGCATAGGAGAGAGAGAGAAGTTCACACAAGTGGAGGAGTAGCTGATTTTGTCTTGGGGTTTACTTTTGTACTTTGTGATTTCTATATCGAGGAAGATTTTGTCAGGGTTTTCTCCCTTGTGGTTTCCCCAAGAGAAATATTGTGTTCATTGTGTTCTTGTTGTGCTTGTATTACTTTCAGTGATTGATTATTTATTGTTATATGCTAAACAAGTAAAAACTAACATGGTATCAGAGTTGTCCTAAAAGAATACATTGTGCAGCCTCCGTAACTGTAGAAACTAGGGTTTCTTGTTCCGAGATGTCCCTCCACAGATTTGCTAAAAAATATAGTGCATCTAACTCGCCTCACTAGGGCGCATCTTTCTGTCAAAGCGGATTTTCATTATGAGAATTTTCATTTTCTGGTCCCCCACTACAACCTAGGAGAACTAGGGCATCAAGTTTTTGGATCATCTGCTCACTGAATTGAGAGAAGGAGTACTTTGCTCAACTCGCCTTGAGGAGACGAATTTGCTCATCCAATTATATTTCCAAAATTCTGAAGTTAAAAAATTAGGGTTTCTCTGACAAACCCTAGGTCAAGGAAGAAGCAGATTTTAGAAGGACAACTTTTCTGGTAAGTATCAAATCTATTATATTTCCATTTGAAGTACTCATTATATCAAGATGACAAGCAATACCAAGCTTGATGAGAAGCTTGAGGGGGCTGAGAACTTTAGGGCATGGAAGTATATAGTCATGCTCATCCTTGAAGAACATGACCTAGAAGACTATGTAAATGAAGGACTTACAGAACCTGAGGGAGATGAAGCCAAAGCAAGGCATAAGAAGAATATGGTCAAGGAAAAGAGTATAATTGTTGATTCCATCAAAGACCACTTGATCCCCCGTGTGTCTTCCAAGAAGACACCAAAATAAATGTTTAATGCTTTGACCAACCTATTTGAAGGAAAGAATATCAATAGGAAGATGACCTTGAGAAACCAACTCAAGGGTGTGAAGAATTTGAAGTCTGCGTCCATGCACTCATACTTCTCTAAAGTGTCTCAGATAAAAGAACAACTAGAAGCTATTGAAGATATGGTAGAGGATGTAGAAGTTGTGATGGCCACTCTGAATGGTCTTCCCAGAGTTTTGGAACCATTTGTTCGTGGTATTTGTGACAGAAAGAAACTGATCCAGTTCGGACAGTTATGGGAAGAGTGCGTGCAAGAGGAAGGAAGAATAGCGGTGAGAGAGGAGAAACTAAACGACAATGAAGATCAAGCTTTGGCCACCCATGCCAAAGGTGGAAGGAAAAGGAAGAGTGATGTACGTACCCACTCTCCCAAAAGATCTCAAGGACATCAAAAGAATAAGAGATTCAAAGGAGACCTCTCCTTCGTTGAATGTTACTCTTGTCACAAGACAGGACACCTAGCAAGAAATTGTCCATTCAAATCTGGACATCATAAGAAGCAGAAGAAAAGGTTTCATGTGCATGCAGCAGAAGATAGTGATGAATAAGTCAAAACTAGAGATGATGAAGACTCTAGTGAAGAATATGTTCTAATATCATCCCTCACTGATTTAGTATCTCATGGGAGTGATACTTGGCTAGTAGATAGTGGAGCTTCAAAACACATGATGGGATACAAAGAATACCTCTCACATCTTGTTCAAAAAGAATCTCCACACAAGGTAAAACTTGGAGATGATTATCAATATGCCATCAAAGGAATGGGAGAAGCCTCTTATAGATTGGACTCTGGAAAGTCCATGAATATGAAAGATGTACTTTATGTACCAAGGTCGAAGAAGAACCTTCTATCTATTTCTGCATTAGATAAGAAAGGTCTTAGAATTGCTTTTATAGATGGTGAAGTTCTTATGTGGAAAAAGAGAAGACTATTGACGATGCAGTAGTCATTGGATTAGAAGAAGGAGGACTTTACAAACTAAAGAGTCATGCATATACAACATTGATGACCAGTACTATGAGCCCTTGTGAACTATGGCATAGAAGACTATCTCATTTACACTACAAAGCCTTACCAATAGTAAGTAAGGTGGTGACTGGACTACCAGAAATCCAAGTGGATCATTAAGGAGTATGCAAGGGATGTGCTCAAGGAAAGAGTACAAAGAACCCATTTCCAAGTAGCGACAACAAAGAAAAAGGTATTCTGGATATTATTCACTCGGATATTTGTGGACCTATGTCCACCACTTCTCTAAGCGGATATGTATACTATGCTTCTTGTATTGATGATTACTCCCGCAAAACATGGATTTATTTTCTGAAGAACAAGAATGAGATCTTTGAAAATTTTAAAGAGTTCAAGGCTCTTGTAGGAACCCTCTCTGAGAAAAAGATAACGATTTTAAGATTAGATAATGGAGGGGAATATAATTCATGTGATCTCAAATATTTTTCTAAACAAGCAGGGATTAAGAGGGAGTTTATTGTTCTGTATAATCCACAACAGAATGGTGTAGCTGAAAGGAAGAATAGAATGATCATAGAAGCAGTTAAGGCTATGATCCATGATCAATATTTACCCATGCATCTATGGGTAGAAGCAACCAGAACCGCAGTATATGTGCAAAATAGAATCTCTCACAGTGCTCTTGGAAACAAGACCCCAGAAGAGATGTTCATCGGTAAGAAACCTGAAGTTAGTCATCTAAAGATATTTGGATGTCCGGTGTTTATTCACATTCCAAAGGAGAAAAGATCGAAATTGGAACCTTCAGGAAATAAGGGAATATTTGTGGGCTATGGCGAGCAATCTAAGGCTTACTGTATATACATCCCAGTATTCCGCCAGATCGAGTTCAATCAGAAGGTTACATTTGATGAAGACACAGCCTTCAAAAAATCCAAGAAGACTCATGAGGATGAAGAAGAGCAAGAGGCTCCTAAAGTTACAGAAACAAGTAAAGTACCAGACAAAAATATTAAAGAAGATCCTATTCCAGAGGATCATGACATGGCAGAACCTCAGAGACCTGAGGAGATACCTCATGAGGATATTTTCTGAAAGATAAGACCAACTTGGGCACGAGAATTAATTCAAGATGCAGGAAGGTATGGTGCCCCAGAAGGAACCAGTAGAGAGAGCAAAAGACCAATGCCATACTCCAGTTATGTATCCTTGATGTGTAATCTTGTTGAAGAGGAACCAAATTGTTTTGAAGATGTAGTAAAGAAGAAGGAATGGTTGGATGCCATGAATGAAGAACACCAGTCCATCATCAAGAATAATGTTTGGGATGTGGTACCATGACTGAAGGATAAATCAGTTGTATCATCAAAATGGATCTTCAAAACAAAACACTCAGCAGATGGAAGCATTGAAAAGTACAAGGCAAGATTTGTAGCACAAGGATTCTGACAAAAGGAAGGAATTGATTATGAGGAGACCTTTGCTCCTATGGCTCGATATACTTCAATTAGAACTATTCTTGCCTTGGAAGCCAAGATGAAATGGAAGTTACATCAGATGGATGTAAAGATGGCATTCCTAAATGGGAAGATAGAAGAAGTATATATCGAGCATCCAGAAGGATTTGAAACAGAAGATAGGAAGTCACATGTATTCAGACTAAAGAAATCATTGTGCAGGTTGAAGCAAGCACCTAGAGCATGGTATGGAAGAATTGATAGCTTCCTGATGAGTTTGGGATTTACCAAGAGTAAAGCAAATTCTAATCTTTATTACAAGATTATGGATGATGAACCTATGATACTACTACTGTATGTAGATGATTTGTTCCTGACAGGAGAAGACAAGCCCATAACCGAATGTAAGAGAAGGCTTGCAGCATAATTTGAGATGAAAGCCCTTGGTATGATGCATTACTTTCTAGGTCTTGAAGTATGGCAGTTTCCATATGAGATTTTCCTGAGCCAAGGAAAGTACACAGTTGAAATCCTAAAGAGATTTGGGATGTTGGATTGTAATTCCATGACTACTTCGATGGTGACAAACTTGAAGCTCATGAATGATGCTTCATCAGAGATAGTACATGTCACCATGTATAGACATATTATTGGGTCATTGATGTATTTGACCAATACTCGACCAGATATATGTTTTGTTGTGAACACATTGATTCAGTATATGGTGGAGCCTAGGATTGTTTACTTGATTGCAGCAAAACATGTGATGAGGTACCTAAAGGGTACATTGGACTATGGACTCAGATATGCTTCAGATAGCAAGTTCAAGTTGTACGGGTACACAGAATCAGATTGGGATGGAAGTGTTGAAGACAAGAAAAGCACTTCAGGATGTTGCTTTAGTTTGGGATCAGGTATGATCTCATGGCTCAGTAGAAAGCATCCCTGTAGTGCACTCAGTACAACGGAAGCTGAATATGTAGCAGCTTGTTCAGATTGTAGCGAAGCAGTGTAGCTTCGCAAGATGTTGGCAGGATTGTTCGATGCAGATATTGATGCTACAGAGATTCTCTATGACAACCAGAGTTGCATCAAGATGACAGAGAATCATGTGTTCCATGATAGATCAAAGCACATCGAGATCAAGTTCCACTATATCTGGGATATGGTGTAGAAGGGAGCTGTGAAGCTCAAGTATGTTCCTACAGAGGAACAAGTTGCCGATGTGCTGACTAATCCTTTGTCTCGCGTAAAGTTGGAATAATTTTGAGACAAACTTGGTGTAGTCCAGGGGGACCTCTCTCGAAAGAGAGAATGATAGTGTTCCAGTTCTTCGGAACTAATGACTGTCCTGGGGGTAGAAGATCAGTATTGGCTGACTGATAGAGTTCATATCCGAAAGGATAGATGCTTGTCCCAGGGGCAGAAGATCAGTACTAGCTGACTGATAGAGTTCATATCCGAAAGGATAGATGCTTGTCCTGGGGGCAGAAGATCAGTACTGGCCGACTAATAGAGTTCTTATCCGAAAGGATAGATGCCTGTCTTGGGGAAAGAAGATCAGTATTGGCTGACTGATAGAGTTCCTATCCGAAAGGATAGATTCCTGTCCTGAGGGAAGAATATCAGTACTGGCTGACTGATAGAGTTCCTATCTGAAAGGATAGATGCCTGTCCTGGGGGCAGAATATCAGTACTGGATGACTGATAGAGTTCGTATCCACAAGGATAGATTCCTGTCCTGGGG
The DNA here is from genome assembly GCA_027924585.1 of Larix kaempferi. Lineage (NCBI taxonomy): Eukaryota > Viridiplantae > Streptophyta > Pinopsida > Pinales > Pinaceae > Larix > Larix kaempferi. The sequence continues at coordinate 7,171,284 of BSBM01000268.1, forward strand.
ACAGAAGATCAGTACTAGCTGAATGATAGTGTTCCAGCTGATGATGTTGCTGACGAGGATGTTCCAGCTGATGATGTTACTGACGAGGATGTTCCAACAGAGGATGTACCAACTGACAATGTTGTTGATGAGGATGTTCCAGTAGAAGATGTTCCAACTGATGATGTTTCTGACATCAGAAGATGTTCTAGTTGACGATGTTGTTGATGAGGATGTTCCAACAGAAGATGTTCCAGATGACGATCTTGTTGATCCAGCAGAAGATGTTCCAGTAGAGGATGTTGTTGGTGATGATATAGAGGATGTTGCCGATGAAGATATTTCAGCAGATGATGATGGCGATGATGATGATGACATTCCAACAGACGTTGATGATGTTATTCCAGCAGATGATACCCCAGATAGATAATGATCCAAAATATTCCTACAACATATAGAGTTTCACAAGTCAGTTGTGCAGATGTTGGTGTTACCCACATAATACCTTCCTAGTTAAGAGGGAGTGTTAAAACAATGTAACTGCGGAAGATATTCTATTTGATACTTGTCTATTGTATTTGTATTCCTCCTTCGATAAATGTTATTGATGTAATTATTAATGTAAGATTCATTGAAAGAGTCAATGTAAACCATAGGTCTTATTTCGGCATAGAAGAACCCAAAAGAGATTATTATATTTTGTATTTGACAAGTCGGCCCCGTCAGTTAGGAGAAGTCATCCCTGTTGAGGAAAAGTCACCCCAACGGAAAAATATAAATAGAGGTCTCTCTCATTTGTAATCACCTCATTCACTCACACAAGTTCGCATAGGAGAGAGAGAGAAGTTCGCGCAAGTGGAGGAGTAGTTGATTTTGTCTTGGGGTTTACTTTTGTACTTTGTGATTTCTATATTGAGGAATATTTTGTTGGGGTTTTCTCCCTTGTGGTTTCCCCGAGAGAATTACTGTGTTCATTGTGTTCTTACTGTGCTTGTATTACTTTCAGTGATTGATTATTTATTGTTATATGCTAAACAAGTAAAAACTAACATTGTCCTCAAAGCTATTTTGTATTATATAATCTTGTTTCTGGAATTTTTTTGGAGCGATGATTTGAGATATGCGATCACGATTACGACAATTGCTTCCTTTATCTTGATATGTACACGAGCCTCTTTTCTTTTGGAGTACCTTATGATTTTCCTTTTGCTCCCGCTTAATCAGCTCGATGACAACATTCTTCACAACAATCTGTATGCCAGCATAGACAACCTCATATACAGCGTGTGATGCATCAGGTATGTACTTGGTCAAGTTTCATTTATGCTCTTGTCACTTGTGTGTTTGTTGTTTTCTAACTATTTTTTACTTCAGCTAAACACAACATTGTTGGATAGAAAACTTGACACAAGTAGTTATTTCCGTGATGTCATCCCCAATATATTCTATGTCGGTTCCCTTGAAAGGGATATTCGTTGTTACAATGCTAACAAAAACACCAATCTTATATTTTGTCTGATTAATCTTATAGATGTTCCAATTAATGTGCTTCATAGCAGTCCTTCTGCTTACATCTGCCTCTTTCTCAAACAAAATTAGAATGTGGTTCGCAAATCCAACTATAACGATGCCCTTCTTGACATATTTGCCACCTAGACTGACCCTTGCCTCCACAATAAATCATGATGACCTTCAAAAACTTGTGGACTTCCCTCATCTGTTGCAACCATGACTAGATGCAGCTCTTTCATGATCCCAAGATGAAGATTGTTTTCCCCAATTAAGCGATCAACATAGGATTTGTAAATATTAACAAACTCATTCTGTAGAAATTGGATAAGGTTATGTTTCGACATCTCTCCAATAAGGTGCTTGATAAGTAATAGATCTACATGAGAAGGATGGTATTACTTTTCAATAGGTACTGGAGGAATCACATATGACCTTAGTGAAAATCTTATTGTGACATTTTTGTCGATTGTTCCCAAAATGTATCGGAATAGAAACTGAGCATATGGTATTATTATGGCCATTTGGCACATATACTATATTATCCTCTTATAGAAACTTGAATTTCTGCTCCATTCCATTTATCATTGTTGTCCCACTTTTCATGTACAAGAATATGAGGAATATTTTTGTGAATATCAATCCTACAAAATGAAAGATAATTTTGGCTTTTCATTGTTGAAAAAATGTCTATTGGAAGTCCAATACTCATCTTGGACCATATCAACGCCATCTTTGCACTTAGTCCAAAGTTTCCACAATTTTGTTTAAGCCCATACTTTGTTCCAGAAAGCACTCATCCAAGCATATTTGGGATGTCATCACGTGGCATTCCCCTTCCATTATCCTTACAAGTCACCTTGAAAAATGAGGTCTCACAATCCTTCTCAGACTTGAAATCACCATACAATGTTGCATTGAGGTTTTTCTGGGGTGAGAGGACAGTCAAGGTAGAAGTTGAATCTAAAATATCTAATTTCTCACACTCGACTACTTTTGCACATCGTGGGATCCATCCCTTGTCATTGCATTGATCATCATTATTGTCTTTTTCTTTAGTGTCTATCTTAGTTCCCTTATTTTATCTTCTCTGTGTATGGCTTCTTTCGGATACTTATCAGCAACACCGACTTGACTCTCATATAGGTCATCTCTACCTGTCCAATTTCACGGGAGACGTTGGTTTTAAATCTCTTCTCCTTATAACTGTAATCATCATCATCATCGGGAATGGGTGGATTTGGAGATGCTTTAGATGGAGATGATGTGACAATGGTTGGAAATGGTGATGCAGTTGTGGAGTCTCGATAGATACGTTAGAGTTTTCAACTAAAGCTACTGCTTTTTCTGCGTGATCTCAAGCTATCTTAACTTCATCTAGAATAGTCCAGTTGGATTGTTTTGTGGCTTTGTTGCAGTAGTACTTATGCCCCTATGCAGTTGTGAATTCTTTCCAAATCGTGGATGCATATGTTTCTTTGTTTTTATTTTCTTTCATATTTTTTTTATCGAAATTCTTCAGTTTCTCGGTAGGGTTTGAATTTAGAAGTTGGGTCTACATATTAGATGGCTTTTTTTACATGACTATCATGATCATCTTAGTTTCTTTCAAATGTTTCTCTAAGAGATTTTTTTATGTGAGTGAACATTTCATTTCTCTCCCTCTTGAATTGCTTAAGAAGCATTATAAGTTCTTCATTGAATGAATTCATGGCGCATGTATAATGTTTTGTTGGATATACTAGATGGGTAAAAAAAAAAATCACTGGTTTGATAAAAAAAAATGGTAAATTTGTTTTTACCAAATTGGTAAGAAAATTTTACTGGATCGGTAAAAAAAATTTACTGAATTAGTAAAAAAAATTGCTAGTTGGATTTTTTTTTACTGAACCAGTAGAAAAATTTATACTAGTTGGTAAAAAAATTATTCCTCGCTCTGATACCAATGTAAGAAACCGTTTGGAAAAATGCATTACCGGAGGATGCTCCAAGAAGATTTAAGCGGTAACATAAGTCATTCAGAAGTTGGATGCAAGGGCACAGTGCCGTACCTTAGGGTTTGTAGGGTAGGATGGTGAATATACAGGGGAGGGGCTCATCCCCTCCTCCGCAGACAGAACAGGAGATGACAACAGAGATTTTGCAAGTGCAGTGGGAGGGAGAAGGAATCAGAGGAGAGGGTTGCAGTACCAAGGTCGAGCTGCCGACCCCTGGAAATGGGAACGCGGGAACGGGGGTTTGTATTCCCAAGTCGACAAACACTCATGCAATATCGGTGAACCCAAGCAAGGTTAAAGAACGAATTCAACATATGATAGACCATCCGTTAATAGGGAAATTCATGGGTATATGGCCCTCTGAGAAAGCGTTAACGTGGTGGATTCACTCAACTTGGAAGCCAAAAGGACATTTTGACCTCTTGCTGGGATCAAAGGGCTTTTTTACTGTGTTTTTTATTAATGTGGAAGATAAGGATAGAATATTCGAGGGTGGTCCCTATTTCTATTACTCAGTCGGGCTTTTTTTAAGAATGTGGAAGGAACACTTCAACCCGAATAAGGAGGATCTGTCTATTGCCCCGGTGTGGATCAGACTATATTCACTACCTACTGAATACTGAGATCCTGATATTTTTAAGGCTATCGGAGGAGCTCTAGGGCATTTTGTGAAAATTTCAGACCAAACCAAGCAAGGCAGGTATGTTTCGTATGCCCGTATATGTGTTTATATGAATATTTCTAGAACACTGCATGAAGGAATCACATTAAACTGGGAAGAGTTTGAATGGTTCCAAACCCTGTATTATGAACATATCCCGTTCCGGTGTCGACGGTGTCATACCCATGGACATCTAGCCTATGACTGCCATCTGAATCTCCCTGAGGAAATCCCAGGAAGTAAATCTCTGGATCAGTGTGACACTGAAGGATTTACTAAGATTACCAGTCATAGAAGAGTGGGAAGGAGACATAATGCTGCTGATATGACGAAAAAAGAGCAGAGTACTAATAGCTTTGCGGCTTTGGACCCTGATATGGAAGAGCCCAAGATTCGTGTCACACCTTTGGAAACCCCGATTACTAAGGTTGATAAACCTACTGTTTTAGCAGAGACCAACCACAATAGTAAAGGTGCTGATAAGCCCACCGCTTCAGCTAAGATCAATTATAAAAGTGACAAGGATAGTAAGAACACTTTGGTGACTGATGAGATGGAGGAGGAGCTGGAGGAGATGGAACTAGGAGAACTAGATCTGGACAGTATGGAAGAGGCGTGTAAAAACATTGAGGTTCATTCCATTTTGGATACTCAACTGAAGCTTTTGAAAGATGCTATCCTTAAAACAAAACCTACCCCTAGCTTGGGAATCGGTCCTAGTGAAATTGAAGGAAAGTAAGAGAAAATTTAAAGGAGGAATGAAGAGAGGAAGAAGATCTAATAGGGACTGCATCGGGGAAATTGAGGCTAGATTGGTAGATTCATGCCAATATCCGATGATCCAGGAAGCTCTTCTATCTGTGAGATACAATGTTTGATGAAAATTCTTTCCTGGAACATTCGAGGGACTAATGGTCCTTGTAAACTAAAGACTCTAAAAAGTAAGATTATGAGAGAAAAACCTACTGTGGTTTTGTTACAAGAAACCAAGTGTTCGGGAGCCCAGTTGGAACTGAATGTGCGTAGCACTTGGAAAAATTGTAAGTGTATGTCTCTGGATGCAGCTGGACAGTCAAGAGGTGTGGCGATCATCTGGGATCCCCGGTTGGTATTACTTAATGACTTTATTTCCACTAAGTTCAGTCTATCAGCCTCTTTTCATCTTTTAGGTACCACTGTTAAGGGGATCATTACTAATGTGTATGGGCCAAGTAGTCACCCTGAGAAACGGAATTTCATTAATAGTCTTTATTGGCTCAGAAGTATGTTTGAAGGAAAGCACTGGATTATGGGGAGAGATTTTAACTTGATCAGATCTTTGGCCGAGAAGAAATGGGGAAGGCGAATCCTTACTCCGGACAACACTTTATTCGATGAATTCATTGAGAACAGTAAATTAATTGATGTGGCTATGGGGAGCACTGGATTCACTTGGAATAATAGACGGGGAGGGCAACACTTGGTGGCTGCTAGATTGGATAGATTTCTTATGTCGGAAAGCATTATGTTGTTAGGAGGCACTCTGTCTTCCTGTCCTCTAGCGTCTTCCGACTCTGATCATTGGCCAATCTCCCTCATTTGGAGTAACATTGGTAATAATATGAATAGGCCTTTCAGATTTGAAAGATTTTGGCTTACTCATAAAGACTTCCATAATAAGGTGGAGGAGTGGTGCAGAAGTACAACTCCTCCTTAGGGGACTAAAATGTACTGCTTCCAGCAAAAATTAAAACTGTTAAAACAAAATATTAAGAGATGGAATAAAGATGTTTTTGGAGACATTTTTGCTGATTTTTCTAAGCCTGAAGATAAGATTTCTTTGGTTCAGGAGAGTGTCATGAGAATCGACATGACGGATGTGTTGGCTGGGGAGGAAAATAATTTATCCGAACAGTTATACCAAATACGTAAACAGGAGGAACTGTTGTGGAAACAGAAGTCTAGAAACCAATGGCTAAGGGATGGGGATAAGAATACTAAGTTCTTTCATAGAGCAACCATACAACATAGACATGTGAATCAGATTTGTAAGCTCCATACTAATGAGGGAGTTGACGTGGATTTGCATGAGGATATTGAGAAGGAACTCTTATCTCACTTTAAGGATGTGACGACAGAGCCCCTTATTGATCGATTTGCTGCTTGTAGGGAGATCAAGAATATAATTCCTCGTATCATAACTAATGAGCAGAAAGAGATGCTCATTCATCCTATTAAGTTCCAGGAGGTTGAGGATGCGATCAATCAAATGGAGGATGGTAAATCCCCTGGGCCTGATGGTTTTATGGCTAATTTTTTCCACCATTTCTGGGACTTGATCAAATTTGAAGTATGGCAGGTGGTGGAAGAATCGAGACAAATGAAAGGGGTTCTCCCTGTTTTAAATTCCACCTTTCTTACCTTGATCCCGAAAACTCCAGGGACTGAAAGAGCTGAGATGTTCAAACCTATATCGTTATGTAATATCATTTACAAACTCATTATGAAAGTCCTGGAAAATAGACTTAAACCCATCCTCCCATCCTTGATTTCCATTGAACAGACATGATTTGTGGAAGGAAGACAAATCTTGGATGGTATTATCCTGGCTCAGGAAGTCTTACATTCCCTTAAGAGTACTAAAAAGGCTGGGATGCTTCTGAAGTTAGAGCTATCGAAATCTTATGATAAACTTAGTTGGAAGTATATGAAAGAGATAATGGAATCCTTCGGTTTCAGTGAGACCTGGATCAAATGGGTTGCTAATCTGACTTCCTCTTCGTTATTTTCTATTCTTATTAATGGACACCCTTCGGCTGTTTTTAAACCAACTAGGGGCGTACGTCAAGGGGATCCTCTATCTCCCTTTCTCTTTGTGATTATGACGGAGGGTCTTGGCAGGCTTATTACCCATTTGGTTGAACATGAGAAAATTAAAGGTCTTACTTTTCCTCCGTATGACAAAGCTATCACTCATCAACAGTTTGTTGACGACACTCTATTGATGGGCCACTCATCGGTCCAGGAAGCCAGAAAAATAAAAAAGGCCTAAAACCTTTTCTTAAAAGTGTCAGGGCTCACCTTGAATATGGATAAATCGCTGGTTTGTTTCTTCAATACTCCCCCTGCTACTCAAAGGAATATTTTAAGGATTCTGGGTTTCAACAAGAGCTCCCTTCCAACAAAATATTTAGGTGCTCCCCTATTAGATAAAATTCTTAAGAAGGTGTCATGGGAGGACTTGCTAAGTAAGATGCGTGAGAAACTCTCAAACTGGACCTTCAGGGCTCTAAACTTTCCGAGTAGAGTGGTTTTGATTAAAAGTGTATTGCAGTCTCTTCCTTTGTATCTTTTTTCAGTCTTATCGGCCCCAAAATCGGTCCTCAGGGAGATCAGAGATATCCAATGATCCTTTCTTTGGGGAGGCAATACTGAGCATCATAAATGGCCCCTGGTGGACTGGGAGACTCTGTGCAAACCTAAACAGGAAGGGGGACTTGGGCTTCGTTATCCGGAGAAGATGAATTTAGTGTGTGGTGCCAAGATCTGGTGGCGATGGCTCAATCATACTAACAAACAGTGGGCTGGTTTTTGGGCGAAGAAGTATGCTTTAGGAATGGAAAGACATGACTGGGTCAGGATGGATGGTCCGGAGTAGGGATCTCAAATTTGGAAAATGGCAAGGAATGGTAGGAATTTGATAAGAAAACACTGTTTCTGGGAAGTCAGGAAAGGAACATCAACCAATTTTTGGTATGATGCTTCGCAGCAAGAGCCAACTCTGTCAACCTTGATAAATAACATTCCTGTGGATTCTCCTTCGATCAACCACAATTGGCAGACGATAACTCATTATTGGATGGAGGACCCGAATGGTAAATGGTTTCGACTGTGGAAACCTCTCAATTAGTGGAAGGAGAACTACGACGAGCAGACCAGAAAACAAATTCATAGAATCCTGCAACAACGTATGATTAAAGCTCAGTCTGGATTGGACCTCCTATGATGGGGCTACAAGCCGAAGGGGATGTTCACCATGAAGGAGGCATATTATCTTCACGGTGGGCATGATAATTATATCAATGGAAAAATGTGGAAACGCCTGTGGGATAGTAAGTTGTGGCCCAAAATTACCCTCTTTCTCTGGCTGATGTTGAACAATTTTTTTTGACTTGGGACAAATTTATGAAACGGGGCTTTGAGGGACCATTGTATTGCATTCTCTGTGGAAGACATGGGGAGACGACTGGTCATCTTCTTGATGAGTGTGGCTTCGCTTCTGGACTTTGGGATAAGGGAGCCATGTTTTTTCGATTATCGGATAGAATTCATGCGGACCTTGTGGGAACTATTAAAGTTTGGAGGAAGGATCCCTTTCAGGGGAGAATTATCAACAGAATCTGGGATCTTTTCCCTGGTTTTCTTGTTTGGGAAGTTTGGAAAGAGTGGAACCGGTGCATTTTTACTTGAAAACTTCAACAATGTAATAATATATGGAATCTTATCCAACGTGGAATTGTGGAAACCCTGCAATTAACTATTTGGAAAGAGGAAGATCTTAACTTATCGGCGAATGAAGGTAGTATCCTTTCCCTCTGGGGAATTCAGACGTTACCTAATCATATTGGCAGCATTCGGGCTCGGCGTCCTTCCATGGTAAGTCCGAGGACCTGGTCTCCCCCCCGTCTTGGGTGGCTTAAACTTAACTTCGACGGAGCCTTGAAGGGTAATTCGGGTATCGCAGGATACGGGGGTGTCATTCGGGACGAACAAGGAAATGTTCAGTATAGCTACTATGGACACCTGGGTGTTGAAACCAATAATGTGGCAGAGTGTGAGGCTCTGCTACAGGGATTATGCATGGCAGTTAGACATGGCATCAGATGTATACAGGTGGAGGGGGACTCCAAAATGCTGATTCAGATTGCCACCAGGCTATTGAATGGTAGTTGGGCGGCTAAAATTGCACCAGCATGGAGGCTGACGTGTTTGGAAAATTTCATTACAATGATGACTGCGATCACTTTTCACCATGTTAGACGTAGTGCTAACTGTCCGGCTGACACGCTTGCCAACCAGGGTGCTAGCTGTGTCGATGATGGATGGGATGGCGAGAAGTTTGACATGAGGATAAGCACGTGTCAGAATGAATGCATGCAAATTGCGAAGAGTGACATTTCGAAGAAGAATGATGTTACGAGCAGGCATCTGGAGTAATGAGATGGGATGGCGGATTTAAGGTGGGTGTTTCGTATGTGCAGAGAGCACTGGAGACCTTATGGGAATGATGGTGGAAATTTAACGGCCTATCCTTTTAGGGGTTATTCGCCTGTGAAAGCCATAATGAATAGTGATCGTAAGTATGGGATGGTGACTGGTTTTAGATCTCCCACGTTTAGAAGTGAGGATACGGAGCATGGTTTCGAGATCATGACGTCTCCTAAGGACATGGGGAAGTATGACAGAGATTATTTCATTATGAGGAAGTTAATGGTGGTTAGTGGCGCCTGGTCTTTAAATTCCCCTTATAGGGTCGGCACTCCTCATATCTGTAACCTTTCTGCGATTTTCTTCGCCGTGTTGAATCCTCTGCTATTTTTTTATGAGTCTGATTCTGTTGTTAAGAGTATGCCTTCGAGAGGTTGTCCTGCTCGTAGGGGACGTCATGGTCAGGGTGATACTAGTACCAGAAACCAGGAGTCTTTAGCTAAGACTGGACCGAGTAGAGACCAATGGAGAGTGGCCATGACTATTGTTTTCTTTCGCCGCCTGTTCCTGGATTGCAAAATGAGCTTAAGGAATTGGAAGGTAATTTATGGCGAATGGTGGGTGAGCAAGAGCTTCCTCCTGAATCGATTGTGATGGCCGACTGGGTCCAAGACCCTGGAAACACAAGAGTTTGTATGGCTCTCTATAATCGAGCGATGGTTACGCTCTGGGTTACTAAAACTATTATTGCACAGACCCTGGGTACTAAGATGGACATTCTGGCTGGTTCGGAGAGGATGAAGAAATTGGAAGAACTTTGTAAAGAGCATGCCGAGAAATCCAAATGGATACATATGAAGTTAGATGCTATTTCTGGTGACCTGGGTATTGACTACCTATCTAAGCCGAGCAAGTAGATGAAGCAGAAGGTTCGTGACATCCGTGGTAAGGCTGTTGCAACGGTTCCTTCGCCGGTTATTCACATTGAGGATGAAGCTGGACCGGCAAGCTGAGGTGTTGGGGTTTTCGCGGTGGGAGTTTTCCTTGTCTTGTGTTTTGTCTATTGAGGTACTCTCTGTTTTCGGGCCTATGAGGTCTTCTAGTATGATTCTGGGACTCTGTTGGAGTCTGCTGGTATCTTGCTCTGGTTTGATTTTATGTAGAACCTTTTTGAATTACCTTCTCTCGGCTTACTTCTATGTGAACTTGCTCTGTTTGTTATTTCGACTGTGGTCTTTTACTTTGTAATACTGTCATTATTATGGGGATGATCTACTCTTTTGGCCTTGTAATTTCCTGCTTGGATAGTAGATTTGGGACTTTTGTTGGTAACGGATGTAGCTACAGTAGCTCTGTTCTAGAGTATCACACTTGTTATCTTATTTTGTGTTTCAAGAATGAAGATAAGCAACAATGTTGTAATCTCAGAGGTGGCTATTCAAGCACCCCGATGGATGGTAAAAGACTGATTGTAATTTTGAACCACCTTTAATAGAATGATGTTTTTTTTTGCTTAAAAAAAAATGTAAGAAACCGTTTGAGTTTCTTAAGACAAATGAAGAGAATCTGTCTTCAAAATTAATAAAATATATATAAATAATAGTTGAATGATAAGATGATGAAAATACAAGAATGTGGTCCAAATTTATATTCTTTTGGGCACATTTACGTGAAGATTCATGTCTTCTTATCATTATTTGTTTTATTATTATTATTTAATTATCATTAATTATTATTTTATTTGATTATTATATATAATATATGTAAGATTACCATAGCATTTGCCCATGGTTTTCTTATATTGCATGTGCTATAAATATAAAATATGTATGTATTATATTTATAACAAAACCTCATTACGGAAACCTGTCGTGAATACTAACAACAAACTAGGCTAGGAATACTAACAACAAAAATACTTTCAATGACAAGGTACTTGATAAGAATGACCTCATAACTATTCCACCCAATTCTCTTTTGAGTGTAGTGAAGTAAATTTGTGTAACAAGCCTTACCATAGAGATTTCTTTAGAACTTGAATCTCCAAAACATCTCCACACATAAAGATGGATCAAAAAGAGCATATGCACAAGAGGTCAAATCCAGATTCGGAAAAAGCACTGTCAAGAATAATACAAAAACAAATACTTACTATCAGTCAAGCAATTTGAACCATGGAAGCTACAAACATAAACACTCCTGAATCATGCAATAAGAGCATCAACAATCGATGTCAAGAATAACACAAAACCAAAAACAAAATAAGCTTATATTTCTTTGCTCAAATCCCTTTCAATTTCTCAATGTGTAATACTTCCTTGGTTCGTCACTGATTTTAGCAATCCCCAAGCCTTCCCTACTTCTTCTACTTCTTGCCATTGTCTCATCATCAAGCAACTATGTCTATTTTTGTTGACCAATTGAAACCATCAGTGGGTTCTCAACAACATCAAGTTGGTTTTATACATCTCAACAAGTTGAACAACATTCTCATTTAAAAATAGCGTGAGGGAATGAGGCTCACATACAAGGCCTCCAATAAATGTTGTCCTATATGCAAAATATGCCAACATGTCAAGAAGATTATTCAACATAGCAATCGAACAATAATTTGAACATTGATTAATGAATCAATTAATAAACGAGAATGAATAGGAGAATTGTATGCATCTACAATTGATGATATAGATATGTATGAAGTCCTTGATCAATTGTTCTAGAGTTTCCATAAACAACAATTAGCACAATTGCAATCAATCCTAGTTGTTGGCATTGGTCTAATTTTCTACCTCTTATGCCACTTTTGCTAAGCTCTATAAGAATCATTGCCACCAAAATGAGATTTTCAACTCTTTGATGTTTTCCTCTTATCTCTTTGTTGAGGATGTCGATATGGAAAAGAATCTTGTTCCCACTAAACACAAGGTGCAAAATGTAATTCCTACTCAATCGAAGATGGATGGTGACTCTACAAATCAACATAATTGTGACATGTCTCCAACTCAAGCATACCATCATCAATGAAACCAACACTTAGTGCTTGAAATGCTCTTTGCAGCTTAGTAGAATGACCTTCAATGATAAACAAAACAACAAAGTGTGCAATTTGAAATTCATGTAAATCAATGGTAGAATGACCTCCATCTGAGAATGCAGTCTCAACCTATCCAAGTCTCGCCCTCAAGGTTCTCATCTCAAGCTGAATAGAGACAACATTACCCTATTCACTCTTCTTGAGTCCACCACTTGCATATCCCATCTTGGACAATAATCGAGACCCAATACCTCTCATGTGTTTCTCCAATTTAGGAGAAACTAGTCCATTAGTAGCCAACAATGCATGAGAAGGCGATACATCATCAATATCATCCTTGCAAATATCATCACTACTAGCAATATCATTGGAATTTTCTTGACAAGCATGATCATCATCACTACATTATTGAGAAAGTCATGTAACCTCATCTTCCAAAGCATCAAGTAGCTCTTGGTTATGACAAAAGTAATTTATGAGGTCTTGGTAAAGATCCATATTGTTTTGTGTAGTGCATCTATAGGAGATGTCAAGCTATCTTCAAGGTCAAAATACTTATTAGAAGAGAAAGTTTCTAACTTAATAATGCAAATATTTTAAATTACCTTCAATACTTCTTTAACTTTGTGACTTATTGAATAAGGCTTTGATGCAACAAGGATCTGCAAAAAACCCTCTCTTAAAAACTCACAACACAAACAACAGGAATTTGAATGCAAAAATATACAACTATGATGTAATATCTTGTATTCCAAACTTGCACAAATGCTTCCAAACTTCAATAAATCAGATTTTATTAGATTATACAGTTTCTAGGATGATGAACAACAATACAAATAGGTTACAATGATAAGAAATAAGAAAAACAATTCCTTCTCTTTCAAGTGCAAGCTTCAATCTGCAACCTGTAACCTTCAATCTGCAAACTATTATAGTCTTCAACAATGGATTCTTGTATCCATCTGCTGTCAAATACCTTCAGACCTGCAATAACCATAGCTTCCATCTTTTCCATGAAGAAAATGCCATGCCCCCTTTCTCAACCAACCCCAAAAAAAATTCTCTATTTTTTTCACCACCTAAAAACAATTGTCAATACCATTTTTTGTGCACTCTTCTCAACAATCTGATTTTTTTTACTCCTTTGAAAAGGATTCTCCAACAATTAGAAAAAGAATTAAATCCTTCCAGCAATCCAATTTTTGCCTCCTTTGAAAAGGCTACACCATGTAATTGAAAAGGTTGCTCCACCAATTAGAAAAAGTATTAAATCCTTCCAAAATTTTGATTTTTTCCTTCTTTGGAAAGGTTATTCCATGTAACTAAAAAAACTGCTCCACAATTAGAAAAAACATTAAATGCTCCATGATGCATTTCAACAACTCCAAAAAAAATCCACACCATGTTTTCCTTTTGCTTTCCAGACTTTAAAAATGCGCTCCTACACAACCTCCTACCACATCATTTGCAACAAAAAATGGGCCAATTATTTAAAATCTGATTTTTGGCATAATATTTTCAACTTATTTCTCAAAATATTATTCAAACCAGACCAACATCAAAATATAATCTTTTTGGTTGATGTAAGATTGCCAACAACCATGGATACTCTTGCATCAAGCTTTGATTAAGGTCACGCAAGTCCTCGATGAACATTTCCTTCTCATGCACCCTAAAACAAGAAGATCATATCCAATACTCATTTTTTACCACATGTCAATGGTGCCTCTAGTGCATGAATAATGCACACAAAATATGAAGATCCTCACAAAACACTTAAGAAAAGTACCATAATCCCTTCAAACAATTTTCTTTTTTTTTCTAAAGTTTACAGGTAAAGGAAAGCTATATACCTTGCTTAAATGTTAATATCCATTTTAAAAACAATACTATTACACTGTAATCAACATTATTGCATGGATAAAGCACACAAAATATGAAGATCCCCACAAAACACTTAAGAAAAGTACCATAATATCTTCAAACAATTTTCATTTTTCTGAAGTTTACAATGTAAAGAAAAGTTATATACCTTGATTAAACATTAATATCCATTTTAAAAACAATAATATTACAAATAATCAACATTATATTCTTAAAATGTAGATGACCTTTTAAACCATGGCAACTTTTTGTTTGTGATATGATTTGCACCCTCTACAAAACACTATAGCCAATTCCAATAAACTTGGAAAAAATATTTATCATAGTCATTTCATCACAAAGACAGTGTTCCAACTCCTTTTCAACTTATGCATAGGGAGAAAATAATCAACATAATTATCATTCATATGAATTTGGAGCATTGAATGGTGCGTATTTTTCTCTAGGTATATCCCATCTTTGAACGCAAAGTCCAATTAACATACCAAAACAACCATTGCACAAGGCCAAACTTTCAAGTCAACATAAGTAAACTTTCAAGTCAACATAAGTAGGAGTTGGAACTAATATTTTTTTGGATAGAACTGAAATTTCCCTCACAATGGCGGCTCACAAGTATTAAGAGACTTCTCCACCTTAGCTCTATCCATGTGACGACTGCTTACATGTGGGCGACTCTGCTTTTACCTCGGTTCTGCCTACATCAAGGTGGAAGCTTCTCTTTTTACCATGTGGTCGCTAGACAGGTATGGGAAAGCAGTATGCACCCCCAACGATCTAATTAAGATCGATGTGGGACCTTTCATATACCGTTAACCATCAAGTCCTCAAGCACCATGTGAGCGTCATCCCATACCATTAACCATCCATAAGGACCCATGCATGCTTGCATGCCTCATCCCATCTCCATGACAATGACAATCACATATCCATGGAAACCATCACCATGACAATGGAAATCCCATCTCCATGGAAACCATCACCATGACAATAGCAATCCCATCTCTATGGAAACCATCACCATGACAATGACAATCCCATATGGATGGAGTTCGCCCAAATCCAATCAACTATAGTAGAGATTTCAACAATTGATATGGTGGTAGTCTTGTGCTAATGCTTGTTAGTGAATTAACTAGGGGTGTTGTTTTGAACTACTATAGTAATGACATCAGCTACCACCTATGCAACAATTCAAACTCCACATTGATAGGGAATAGGTTTGTATTTTTGTGGCTCTAGAAAACTACAAGTGCATTGTTTAGAAGGAGAATCAACTTGCTACCATTACATACATTCCCTAACATGTATGCATTTTCTTAATTGGACCTCAACTGATCATTATATTTACTGCAATCAAATTCATAATAGGGAAATCATTGTTGTTGCAATATATTTTGATAGCTCAAGTACTCTGATAGAAATGTTCATTACGAGATCATAATCCATGCGACCAAATGCCTTCCTAATATAGCCTATCAATATGCACAAATAAATTTAAAAGTGTCACAACTAGTTCTTTCCTTGGATGTTGGAAGACTAAAATCAAATTATTGATCATAATATTGATCACTTACAAATCCCCAATTTAGAGTGGTGAATGTTTGGCCAGCGAAGGAGAGGCCAGTATTGTGCCGCTTGCTCCCTTTATTATCATATGGATTTGCTAGCCATTTTTATGCTTGAGAATATGATCATGATCAGTATCACCCTCATTTATCTATTGTAAAATCTCACATCTCCTTCTACTCATGACAAGAAACACGAGCTAGAGCCTAGAAGCATTGAAGTAAACAATAAATTTAGGGTTGATGATATTAATTAAAACTAGAATTAAACTATGGATCTAGAATTCCAAAATAACCAAAAAACACAGTTATGGAGTTGTCCATGTAATAAAATCTTTCCAATTTTAATAGAAATGTGTTTCAAGAACCTCTGACATTGTTAGTCCCCTCAACAAAAAAACAGAAACAATAATAAAGCCTATAGGATTTTTTTTCTTTCCAACTTGTTAAAAACAATGTTTTGTTCTCCACTTAGACTATGAAAACAAACACACACACATATATATATATATATGTTTCATATGCTTTTTGTTTTGGAAATTTTGTGTTAGAGTCAAGGAGGATCTATCTTTTGTATATACATAGTAAATTTTAATGCATATGCACTTCTCAAAGTTATTTTTCATGTTTTTTTGAAAAGTTTTAGCCTGTGTGAAGGGTTCTTTTAGATAGACTTCTGGAAACAACACTTCTAGTTAATATAGAGGACCCTTAATATTATGTATTTGTAAAAATATTTGGGCATATTAATGGTATATATTATTCAACTATTCCTTTAAGCATATGATAATACTAAATTGGCAATATTGGAGGTATACCCATCTGTTAGAGTTGGGAATGTTGGAATCGCATAAGTTTGTATCTTTATGTGATTTTCTATGTTCTTTTTCTCTTTTGATTTATGTGCTTTTCAAATTTTATAAATTGGAGTATTCTCTAATAAAAGTAGAAAACCTACATAGATGTTCTCTTGTTTTTGTTTTAATTTGACCAAACATGTCAATTGACAAGATAAATGCATGAGTTAGTTTGTATGTGATTAGACATAAATGTTTAAAAACAATTATAATTGTAGACTCGTTTGATATGTGCTTTGTTTATTGTTCATCTTTTCTACATCTATAGCATTTACCTTTATTATATTAATGATATGATGTGTGTTATTTCCTTCCTTCACTTATTGTTGTTTTGAAATTTAATATTTAACATATATATAAGGAATTGGAAAGCAATGATTATATCTTAATTCTGGGCACATATATAAAGACGAAATAATATATAAAGACAAACTAAAACTAATTAGGTAAAAAAAAAATCTATACAAAAGAGAATGTAAAATATGGATTGGAGTAGAAATGTCACATAAATTGGACATTTTAATATCCATCATTTATATTATTTTTTTAATTAAAATATCATAATATTAAAGTTTTTAATTCAAAATACTATAGAATATTAAAGTATTTAATTCAAAAGGACTAGAAAGAGATTTTCGAAGAGTGGCGAAAGGGAGTTTGATAGGTTTGGGGATCGAATGCAAAGCCTCCACGCAAATGAGGGTTTAGGGTTTGAAGGCGGGCAAGAGGTTTCCTGCGGAGGGGGCAGACCCCCCTCCTTGAAGAAGCAACAGGTGATCCTTGATATGGATAAAGCAATTGGCATCAAAGAGGCAGCGCTGGAGGAATTTAAACGGGAGATCGGAAGCAGCAGAACCATACTCGGATCTCGAAAAAAGAAAGGAGGTTGTTTAACTAGATCGACAGTGATTCCTTCGCTTCATATTCAGTCGGAGAACATTCGGCAAAGGGTAGAACAATGGAGAGAAAAAGATTTGATAGGAAATTTTATTAGGATCTGGCCAAAGGAGAGATATCTCATAAAATGGATCAAGTTTACTTGAAACCCTAAAGGACACTATGATCTGCATCTAGGAGCCAAGGGCTTCTTCACCATAGTATTTTTCAACCAGGAGGATAGGGATCGAATTCTGGAAGGAGGCCCATATTTATTTTTTTCATTCGGGCTATATCTATGCCCATGGAAAGAAAGATTTAACCTCGACAAAGAAGATCTGAATATCGCCCCAGTATGGATCAGGCTTTACTCTCTTCCATGTGAATACTGGGAACCTAAGATCCTGCAGGATATCGAAAATACCTTGGGTAAATTCGTTAAGGCCTCTAAGCAAACGAAATAGAGAAGATATACTTCCTTTGCACGTATATGCGTCTACATGGACCTATCATAGGATTTACCTGGAGCTATCAACCTGACTTGGACGATGAGGACTAGATCCAGACAGTTGATTACGAGCATTTTCCATTCAGGTGTCGTAAATGCCATGAATAAGGCCACCTCAATCATGACTGTCCGCTCAATAATTCAATCCCTACCCCAGCAGGCTACCAGGAAAAAGAAAAGAGATTGACAAAATATGGATTTACTCAGGTACCTCGACGAAAAACAGGAAGGAAGCCGAACAATCAACAACACCAGGAACAGTCAAAGGCCCAAAAACCAACCAGGGCCAATAAATTTGAAACCCTAAACACAATAGGGGAAGATATAGAAGAACCAGAGAAACCAGAACAAGGAAGTGTCCCAGACCTGGAAAAGGCCAACACCAACTCAGAAAGACAGGAAAATCAACCTGAAGCGATGGAGTATGACATGATAGAAGAGGTTGAGGATATGGATCTAGGCGAATTGGATCTAGATGAAATAGAGAAAGAGTGTGACAAAAAAGGAAAATGATATGTATCACATAGACAGATAGAGCTTCTGCAAGCTGCTATACTCAGAGCAAAATCCACACCACAACTGGGTATTGCTAAGGAACCACAAAAGGAAGCAACCGAAGGAGGGGGGAAAAAGAGGAAGAAAGACAAATAGGAAAAGGTTAGCGGAGGTGGGGACCAAACTGATTGAATTAGGTTAGTACCCTACGATCAGGGTTGCTTTTTCAGAAGTAAATAGGGTTTCTCAATGAAGGTAATATCATGGAATATTCGTGGGGTAAATCACCCACATAAAATAAAAAATATGAGAAATAAAATCAGAGTGGAAAAACTGGTTATAGTCCTTCTTCAGGAAACTAAGTGTAGTGTAGAGACAATTCGGGAAATAGGAAATAAGGTATGGAAAGGTAGCAAGACAATGGAAATTGATGATTGAGGGAACACGGGAGGAATTGCGATTCTTTGGCGCTCAGAAGCAATAGATCTAAAAAAAAATTGGTCCACAAGATTCTCACTCTTTGCAAATTTCGCGATTCCCGACTCCAGGATTAGGGGAGTAATATCCAATGTATATGGTCCAAGCAATATTCCTCAAAAACCAGCATTTTTGGAATCTTTGGCTTGGTCAGCACAATGGATAGGGGATAGACATTGGATCATCGGGGGAGATTTCAGTATGATAACAACTTTGTAATAAAAGAAAGGAGGGAGAAGAATACTAGGACCAACAAATGAAGCTGTCAAAGAATTCATTGACACTAGAAACCTCGTGGACCTAGAAACAGGGAACGAATGGTTTACGTGGAATAAAAAACACGGTGGGGGAAAACCATGTGGCTTTCATATTAGACAGATTCCTTATTTAAGAAAGTCTAGCTAATGTGGGTGGAGACCTACACGCGTTTGGTATGCCCTCGACAGGATCCAATCATTGGTTAGTTGGCCTGTTTTGGGAGAGGACTGGCTTGAGTGGCAGAAATCCCTTTCGCTTCGAATAATTATGGCTAGAGCACAAGACTTTAAATCCCTAGTATAACAGTGGTGGGAGGAAATGGACACCCCTAGGGGGACAAAAATGTGCCAGTTTCAACAAAAACTGAAAATGCTAAAATCCAAAATATGCACGTGGAATAGAGAAGAATTTGGGAACATCTTCCAAGACAAAAAAACCCTCAATGAGCAAATGGAATCCATTCAAAGGGAAGGTATGAGCAATGGGTACAATGAAGACTTGAAAAGACAGGAAAAGGAAATTTTGGAACAATTGAATGCCCGAGAAAGACATGAAGAAATTTATTGGAAACAGAAATCTAGGAACCAATGGATTCAAGAAGGAGAAAGGAACACTAAATTTTTCCCATCGATCTATAATTTAGAATCGACAAAATTCAAGGATAAATAGAATAAAAAAAGACACAGGACAATATGTGGAAACCATAGAAGAAATGGAAGCAGAACTAACACAGTACTATGAGGACATTATGAGGGAAGATCAGGTTAATAGATATGAACACATAGCCAGATCACCCAATTCATACAACCAACTGTGACTGCAGAACAAAATGAAATCTTGAAGAGGCCAATAGCTCTACTAGAAGTCGAGGAAGCCATTCATCAAATCGCAAAGGGAAAAGCTCCAGGACTAGATGGCTTCACCACTAATTTCTTCCACCACTTTTGGGATATGATCAAGCTTGAAGTTTGACAAATTGTGGAGGACTCACGACAAGACAAAGGGGTTCTTTGGGCATTTAATGCCACCTTTCTGACCCTCATCACAAAATTTGAGGGAGCGGACACTCTAGGTAAGTTCAGACCCATCGCTCTTTGCAATGTAATCTATAAAATTATAACAAAATTCATGGCCAAGAGGTTGAAACCCATCCTTCCCATCTTAATTTCTCTTGAGCATCCAAGCTTTGTGGAAGGCAGACAGATTTTGAATGGGGTTATCCTAGTTCATGAAGTCATGCATTCCCTAAGAGTTACTAAGATCCTTGGGATGCTGCTAAAGCTTGACATTTCAAAATCTTATGACAAACTGAGTTGGAAATTCATGAGAGAAATGTTAAAATCCTATGGCTTTGACAGGGACTGGATAGACTAGGTTATGAGCATGAATTCCTCAATTTTTTTCTCGATAATGCTTAACGGCTCCCCAACTAAAACCTTCATCTCAACAAGAGGCATTCGTCAGGGAGATCCCTTATCCCTGTTTCTCTTCATTTTAATGGCAGAAGGCCTTAGTAGATTGATCAAATCCATGGTGACAAGAGGAGAACTAAGAGGTCTCAATATCCACCCTAATATGGACAAACAAAGCCATCAGTAGTTTGTGGATGACATTATGCTTATGGGATATGCTTCGGTCCAGGAACCCAGAGCTATCAAAACATGCATGAATTGTTTCTCCAAAGCATCGGGTCTAGAAGTAAATAGAGAGAAATCTGAGGTCTTCTTTTTTAATACTCCCAATATCTCCCAGAGAAATATTCTCTGAATTCTGGGGTTTCAGGGGAGCTCCCTTACATCCAAATATCTAGGAGCCCCACTAATAGAAGGTGTTATCAAAAAGGTCTCATGGGCGGATGTTCTAGATAGAATGAGGAAAAAACTGACCAACTGGGCTATAAGGCCTCTTAATTTAGCAAGTAGACTTATTCTCCTCAAATCGGTTCTTCAGGCAATGCCAATTTACCTGTTCTTGGTTCTAGATGCCCCCAAAGCCGTGATTAAGGAAATGAGGTCCATCCAGCGGAGATTTTTATGGGGGGGAAACCCAGAAAAACCAAAATGGGCATTGGTAAGTTGGGATAAAGTCTGTCAACCCAAACTAAAAGGGGGTCTGGTCCTGCGAGACCCAGGGAAAAATAATGAAATCTTAGGAGAAAAAATATGGTGGAAATGGATCACCTATAACACCAGACCCTGGGCACAACTATGGCATGCCAAATACTCTCAAGATAGATCTAAACAAGATCCCATAAGATTTAATGAGGAGAAACAGGGCTCACACATATGGAAAACTACTCTTGGCATCCAGAAGGTTATCCAAGATCATAGATTTCGGGAGATAAGAGATGGAACAACAGTTGATTTATGGGAGGACTCTTGGTAGCAAAGACCCAAACTTTCTTCCTCCCACCCCCTTTAAGAATTCCAAGAACGATGTAAAGCTTTGGGTCTCTCCAAAGTCTCGCAATTTTGGAAACCAGAAATGGAGGAAGAAACTTTTAGGGAATGGCAACAACAAAGTGGTGGCAACAGGGATGCTCAATTGAGGAAAGCCGACAAATGGAGGAATCCCTCCAAGAAAGATCGATAAAAATTCAAAGAGGGCCTGATAAAATTAGATGGGGATATACCTCAAAAGGAAATTTCAATACCAAAGAGGCATATGACTGATGGACAAATATTGAAGAAAGACGAGAAGACGATATATGGAAAAAATATGGTCATATAATCCTTGGCCGAAAGTTTCCCTTTTTGTTTGGATGGTGATTCGTTAACAAATCCTCACTAGTGAAAATCTTCAGAAATGAAGATTCGTTGGTCCCTCTCAATGCCCCCTTTGCAACCAAGAAGAAGAAACTATAAACCACCTCCTAGACTCATGCAAATTCTCCTCTTCATTATGGGATTAGGGAGCGAAGCTTTTCAGAAGATCTAACTGACACATGGGAAGCCCAGATCAAACTATTAAAGAATGGGACCATAATTCCTTCAGCAACAAAATTGTGACTCAGATATGGCTCATGTTCGCTGGATTCCTGATCTGGGAAATTTGGAAAGAATGCAATAGATGCATCTTTGAAGATGTCAAAGCCACAACCCAAAATATATGGCAAAAACTTATTCTCCATATCCAAGAGACAGTGAAGATTACTCCTTGGGAGGACTGGACAGGGAACTCAAAATCCTA
This sequence comes from Larix kaempferi, assembly GCA_027924585.1. Classification (NCBI taxonomy): domain Eukaryota; kingdom Viridiplantae; phylum Streptophyta; class Pinopsida; order Pinales; family Pinaceae; genus Larix; species Larix kaempferi. The sequence continues at coordinate 7,193,763 of BSBM01000268.1, forward strand.
AACCAACTAAACCTAAGTAGAACAGATCAGGGTTTGACCAGAAAATGAGTCACTTCTCATGCTGATCAAAACAGTCCCAATTCTTGGGTTCCACCTCCGACAGAGGATTTCAAACTAAACTTTGGCGGTGCCTCCAAAGGGAACCCTAGCCAGGATGGATTTGGGGGGGTTATACATAACTAGGAGGGAAAAATTCTACTAATGTTCCATGGAAATATAGGGTTCGACATGAACAACATTGTTGAAATTGAAGGTATGATACAGGGATTAAGAATCGTAGAAAGGAAGAAATGGGAACCCCTCATAGTTGAAGGAGATTCAAGAATAATCATCACCATGGATAAGAAACTCCAACTCGGAAAACAACTTGCAAAGGTGGCAACCAGCTGGCGTCTTTCCGATCGAGTGGAAGACTTATGGAGCATTCTTCGGAGGTCAAACGCTTGGACTTTTAGCCATGTCAGAAGAGAAAGAAAAAAAGTGGCTGACTGTTTGGAAAACATTGGAGCGGAATCACACCACAGAAAAAGGGAAGGAACCCTGTCAGATTTCGGAGCATGTGAGTGGACCACTCAATGTACCCAGGTGACTAACATGGACAATCGTGCCTTGGCAAGCCGGAATAATAACATGATCACTGGGACCGGAGAACATGGCATAGAGCATGGTGGCATTGTAAAATTAGTCACAGCAGATCTAATGAACAAGTAAATCAATCACAACAGATGAACATAGAAAATATGGTGCAAAACTGTGCAAAACATGCAGCAGTGCTCAATATCCCAGAAAGGGTGAATGAATTACAATAGAATACAATCAATGTCAATGAGCAATTCGAATTGACTAAGTAGGCCATTCGAATCACTGAATGGAGTAGCTTGACTCCAACTAGGAGTCCTCATCATCAATCGGTGGTGGTCATCAATGCACAAGAACCAGTCATCCAGGTGTCAATCTGAGTCTAACTGAGTGTAATAAGTGTAACTGAAGTGTGTAGCACTGATTAAGGAGAGGGAGGCTCAGTGGGGGGCGCATGGGAGGCTAACTGAAGTCAGAACAAGTCATCTAGTCAATCTGGAGGTCCAACGGAAGTGAAACAGTCAGTCGGGAGTGAAACTAGCCTCAAATTAGGGAGAATCGGAGCTAACTGAATGTAACTGAAGTGGAACTGCAGTGGTAGGTGAGAAAGTGCACCCTTATCTGGCAGTAGGTGAGAAGTGGGCACCTTTTAGACTAGGAGGGCTAAAGAACTGAAGTAAGTGGCTCCCAGGTGCTAGAAAGAGGTGGCTAAGGTGCTGGAGGCATCAACCTGGTGACTGGGATGCATGCAAACCCTAGAATTTGCATGCAAACCCTAGAATTTGCATGCAAACCCTAATTGCATGCAAGATTCTGAAAAAGATGATGTGGATATCCGAACAGGCACCTTGCGAAGTAACACCATCCCACATGACAGTGGTGAGAACTCCAACATGTTGTACCCTAGACACCCTGAGCTTTTACTCAATAGAGTGGGTAATAATGAGAATAATGGGGATTGGACTCAGGACAGTCTGAGACCAACAAACCATTGATGGAAGGAATGAAAGAAGAAAGTGTCGAATCAGAGGGACTGGATATGGCAGTAATTCAATCAAATCCGGAGCTAAGAGAAATTATGACAAGAATTAAGGCAAGAAGAGACTTGGCGGTTATAAATGAGGAAGGAACTGACAAGCTAACATGCATATCCACGATCTTGAGACTATTGATGCTTATGTTTTGTGCTATTCTTTGTCTGTGTCTCTGTGATTGGACTCCCCCTGGTATCATAAGGTTGAGTATGGAACCGAAGAAAAGACAACCCCAATAGGGGAGTAAAGGTTCCCGTAAACGCCATGCCCAGATACGAAAGAATGCCAACTGGGAGCAAGTAAAGGCTACCCAGACTGCTAGGTTCTTTCAGGGATGTATTCCACATCATATTCAGGAGGAAATTGATCAATTGGAGAAGGGTCTTTGGAAACAATTCAAAGATCAGAATATTGAGAGTATCAAAGACGAGGTGGAGGAATGGGTGCATGACCCTGGAACCACGGCAGGGCGTCTAGTAGTGTATGATCGTATGGTGTCGACCTACTAGGTAACAAAAGGAATTTTGGCTCACGTCTTGATGGAACGCGAAAAAAAGGCACTGGGAGAAGTTGAGCCAGCAAGGGCCTAGAGGGAGCATCATAACGACTGTCGGTTAATGCACAAGAAAGTGGATTTGATAACCATGGAGTTGGGAATCCCCCTCTACCCTCCTACCCATCCTACTCTGTCGGGTCTTGGAAGCAGTTCTAGATGGCATTAGCATTACTGTGGGGAATGCAGATGCAATGGTGCGGTCGCAACAGCTCCACACTCTGAAGCGAGTCCGTCCACAAGCGGGTCGAATTGGCTGGTTGCTACATAGGTGTTTTTAGTCTTCAATGCTTTATTTTCACCTTGTTTATGCATGAAATAGTTTATATTAAGTCTTTCTTTTGTGGGTTGATATCGGATGTAAAAGGGTTGGGAAACTGGTGTTTTTCGAGGTCTTTTACCGGATATAAAGGGAATGGGGAGTTGTTGTAACAAGATGAATTTTTTTGGGGCCGTCTATAGCATTTGATAGGTAGTCGCTCCTTTTAGTATGGACTTCTGTGGATCTCTGGCTTCTTGGTTAAGTTGTGGGAAGGTGATGGGTAGTTTTTGGAAAAGATTTTAAAAGTTGAGCAGTCCTATGGCCAGCAAGATGTATTGATAGCTATGTATTTCTCAGTTTACAGTTAATATGAAATCTTACTTACAAAAACAAGTATTTAATTCAAAATAAATAAAGTATTGTTAAATAGAATAGATTATTGTTTGGTCACAAGAGATTACATGTATGGATTGTGGTTGTAGTGCTTAGAGTTAGGTGTGATCTTGGATCAATTATATCTTTTCCTTACTATCAAATTGTAATGAAATAAGATGGTTAAGATGATGGAACCACATGTATTTTGTAGAAAATAAAACAATTAGACAATAATCTATTTGGAAACTATAAAACAAACCATTCATAAAATAGAACTTAAATATTAGTAAAAAAATAAAATTATCATGATAGTTGTGAAAAATCAACATCAAATTAAGCATGAATATTTAAATAGCTAATAAAATTTGTTGAATTTGCCAACAAGACAAATACATAATTATATTACATGTTTTAAAACAACACAAAAAATGAATAAATTGCAAATATATTTTTAAGATATCACAATTTGTAATTTTGCATATGGTTTTATAAACACTATAAAATATTTTAAATAAACCTAAATAAATAATAATCTATTTAATTTTATAAACAATTAAATATTTTGAATTAAATACTTTAATATTAAATAATTTTAATAATTTTAAAAATTATAATATTATAATATTTTTAATTAAAAAATGATGGATATTGAAATGTTTTTTTCTCCTTCAATCCATTTTTACATTCTCTTTTATCTTAACATATATATATAATGATGAAGGATTTATCTCTCTCTCTATATAGTTAAATTCGTAATTAAAAAGTAATTGATATATATATTTTTTACAAACTAAAATATATGGAAAATAATTTATAACATAATTATTATTTTTTATAATTTTTGAATTTATAATTTGTAAAAAAAATATAATATTTATATGGAAGATGACTCATTACCATTCGTAATCATTGTAAGTCTATATTAGATTTAAAGTATAACTTGTCACCTCCAAATAAACAACATGCATTACACTACCATCCATAGATAATCTTTTATTATATTTTATTTTTTAATATATTTGCGATAAATTAAACCATCACTTGTTGCCTTGTGTATACATTACATATATACATACATGGAATATCTTGTGTTTGTTAGGGAAGATATGTTTGTTAGGGAAGATATATGTAATTTCTTTTTCCAGCGGAAAAAATTATATTATTTATATTCAAAATTGAATTAAAACAGTACATTGATAGATTGGTCAAAATTTGACACAGATCATTTTTCATCCTCCAAAACATTTCAGTCTTTGACCCTACAAACTGCATGATAAAAAATAACAAAAAAACATAGATATACACATCCATTTTCTATTGTCCTATATATGACCAAAACATATATGGCATCCATAACTAATTCAGGAAATAAAGAGATCTATAGTCCTGAATCTCTTCTTCAAAATATTCTTCCCAAATAAGGTATCCATCTTCTCTTGTAAGTGCCTGTTTGGATAAATCATCAGCTACTTGATTGTGTTGCCTGTAAATATGCTTGATGTCTAATTCCTCAAAATTCTCCAGCTCAGTCCTTATTCTGTTGCACCACTGTGTTAATTCAATGATATTCAGCTTATATTCACCTAATGCCCATTTTATAGTTACTCTAGAGTCTCCAAACAACTTAAGTCTTGGAAAACCAAATTGATTTTTCATTCTCACAGAAACCCACAGAGCTAATAGTTCTGCCTTCATATTTGTGCCCACACCACATCTAAGCCGAAAAGTGTAGTAATGATCCTGATTTAAATATATGTTTCCACTTGCTGCACATTGTCCCAAAGCTGCTGCACCATCAAAAAAGATAATAGGATCATTGTATAACAAATTTAAAATACTTATAATCCTTTGAGATGTATTTTCCTTCATCTGTTTGTATGGAAAATAATGGTTTAAAGCTTGTGTAATAACCCCTTCAATATTTGCCTCTTGTTCTTAAAAAATGCACCTGTTCCTCATCCTCCAAATTGCCCAAGAAATGAATACTGGAAGTGTGAGATGTTCACCATAGTTTTTAATCCAATGGCTTAAACTTGTTGAAAAATCCCCATGTCGCCAAACAATACTAATATTCAATGCATTACTTACCTTTCCCCAAATATGCAATGTAAAAGTGCAGTCCATAAATAAATGTGTAGCAGTTTCTACCCAATTCTTGCACAACGTACATCTACTTGGCCCATTCCAACCTTTCTTTTCCAAATTATCCCAAGTTTTCATTCTATCCATAAGTACAAACCAAAGAAAACATTTTAATTTCAAAGGAGTTTTCCAAGTCCAAATGACCTTGTACCACCACTGCTTTGGAAAAATGCACTTCCTCTTAATGATAGATTTGTATGCAGTGTTTGCAGTCACCATCCCTCTGCTTTCATTCCCTTTCCAGACTAAAATGTCTTCTTCATTGCTTAACCTGCATCCAACTGAATTTAAAGAACTGATATAGCAATCCCATTTTGTAGCCAAATCTCCCCTAAGACCTAAATCTTCACCATTGTACCAGTAATTGCCAACACCTTGGTTCTTCACACAATTTAATGTATATAACCCAGCACCATTTAATACACCTCTCAGAATAGGATAAATTGAGAAATCATCACCCAACCCTATAATAGGATCAGTCCCAATGGAAATCTCTTTCCCATTCGCTAGTTGCCAGCAAATATCAAGAGCCAACCATTTATAAACATTTAAAAACCTCTCCAGAGTGGGGAGACACCCCTGCAAATTTTCTTAGGAGTTCTGAACCAGTGTGAAGTTTTGATTTTAATATACTTGCAATGTACAACTCTTGACCACAAGGTGTTCCCAAACAATGCTCTCCAAAAAAATTTTAGTCTTAAAGCTTCACTGAATGAATGTAAATCCTTTATCCCCCAATCACCTGCACTGGTTGGTAATGAGAGTATTTCCCAACCTGCCATAACAAGGCCACCCGTTCCTAACTTCCCTGTCCACAGAAAATTGAAAATCAACTTTCTCATCAAATTGATAATGTTCTTTGGGATAGGTAGCAAAGAAAACCAGTATACAGGTATACTGGTTAAAACAACCTTGATCAAGGTCAATTTTCCTCCAACTGATAGCAACCGGTATACCCAATGTGAAATCCTACTCTCCAACTTTCTTAATAGCCAATACCAATCTTTTATAAGATAACCATTTGGTTTTAAAAAGAAACCAAGGTAAGTCAAACCCTCACAAGCCACCTCCCATTTGTATGGCAGAATTTTCAATATTTCATTCCTCCTGTTATCTTCAACAAAAAAATGATAGAAAGTGGTCTTCTTCAGACTAATATTCATACCTGAAGCTTTGCAGAAAGTCTCCAAAATATCTTTGATCAGCCATTCAGTAAGTGTATCCACTCCAGCCAAAAGGACATCATCAACAAAAAGTATGTGGGTAATCTGAATCTAATTGTTGATCTTCAGTCCTTTAATGAGTCCATCCAATTTTGCTTTTCTAAGCAAGAGACTTAAACCTTCTATCACCAAAAGAAATAAAAGGGGGGACAAAGAACAACCCTGCCTAATACCTCTTCTGCAACTAAAAAAGCCAGAAGGTTGACCATTCACCATAACAGAAATATTCATAGTGCTTACACATGCCATGATCCATCTGATTACACTTGCAGGAACACCGATCTAAATCAGAATGATTCTTAAAAAGTCCCAATTTACTCTGTCGTAGGCTTTTTCTAAATCTATTTTTAGGAGGAGTGCCTTCTGTTTCCTCTTCTTAATCGAATGCAAAAGTTCCTGTGTGATACCCACCGCATCATGGATCTGTCTCCCCAGTAAGAAACCAAATTGTTCAGGAGAAATATTTTCTGAAAGTATGGGCTTCAGCCTCTCGACAATAATTTTTGAGACAATTTTATAAACCAAATTGCATAATGCAATTGGTCTAAACTCCCCGAATGACTTGGGATCACTAAATTTTGGAATAAGTGTAACAAAAGTTGCATTCAGTGCCCCACTGATGTACCCAGTTCTCTTGGTGAATTCAACCATCCTCAGAATATCACTTCCCATAATGTCAAAAAAGTGGATGAAAAGTTCAACTATCCATCCGTCGGGTCCAGGGCATTTCTCCTTAGCAAAACCTTTCAAAATCTCTTCTACCTCTTCCAAAGTGACATCCTTTTCCAATTCCGCAGCCTCAACATCATTAAAATATTTTGTGAAAATATTGGCCACATTTAACTGAGAAATTAAATCACATTTCCCTTCATTAGTGTATATATTTCTAAAATAATTTTTTGCACCCAATTGCAAATCTTCGTCACGTAAGATGTCAATTCCATTTGAATCCCGAAGCTTCCAGATGGTCTTATTATTTCTTCTTGCTGAAGCAAATGAGTGAAAGAAACTTGTATTCCTATCCCCCTCTTTAATCCATAGAGCTCTACTTTTAAGTCTCCATTCTTTCTCTTCCATTAATAAAATATTTTCTTTCTGTTCCTCCAGAATTTTTCAGTTTTTCTTATTCCCACAAGTCTAATGGAGAAACACTTTGGTTGATGTAAAGGAACTGTAGCTGTTCTTCAAACTCCCTCAATGCTTTCTGATCAAGATTCTTCTTTTTGTGAATCCATTGAGAAGTGAAAATTTTTAATGCCATCAGCTTTTTATAGAGTAAATCCACAGGGTTTAGATCCGAATCAAAATTTGTCTCTACCCAAAATTCTCTTACCATTTTACAGAACTCATCCTCTGCAAGCCAAGAATGATTAAATTTAAAATGATATCTACCCTACATAGCCAATTTCCCCAGCTGAAGGAAAATAGGCCAGTGATCTAAGATCTTATTGCTACCCACCCAAGACCTATAATAGCCACAAGAGTTCAACACCTTAGATTTAACCAAGAATTTATCAAGTCTCTTCATGATGTTCTGCTGCCCTGCTCTCCCATTTGTCCAAGTAGGCTGGTAACCAGTATTGCACACATCTACCAAATCATAAGTAAGCAACAACTGTGTGAAATAATCTGCCAAGCTGTCTAGAATTGCAATGTTTCCCCAAATCTCCCCAACCAACCTGGTGAAATTCAGGTCTCCCCCAATAATCAATTTTTCAATATCTAAAATGCCAAATTTTCTTAAACCCTCCCAAAAACTGCTTCTATTCCGATAGGGTCCATAGCAATTAAGTAAGGATAATGGCATATTATTTGAGAGACAAAGACCATCCAAAAAAAAACCCCAAGTTGTCCTGAAAACCTTGAAAGTATAATGATTTGGATCCCATGCTGCCAATAGACCACCAGAGAGTCCATCTGAACTAACCGCCACACACTCCCATGCCGGGAGCAGATTGCCAATCTTCAAAATCGCCAAACTATCCAAACACATCGTCTCCTGCAACAAAATCAAATCCGGGCCAGTAGTTTTTATGAGATTGGATAGGGCCCTAACCCTAACATCCCTACCCAACCCACGGATGTTCAAGGAGCATATAGACATTAGGGAACAGTCTTTTGGGGGCATCCAGCTCTAAAACCTTTTGAAATGTCAAATGTCGAAACCTCGTCCTCATTCCTCCTCAACCTCTCAGAAACCATGAGGTAGTCCTCTTCCACATCACTACTGCCTCTTTTCTTCTTCCTTATAGTGACATTTTGTAATTTTAAGGAGTTAAGGGGCTGAACCTCATCATTACTCGAAGGATTTTTAGAGAAAATGGTCAAGGGAGTTAGTAACCCCGGATTAAATCCGGTTTTATACCCAGACTTTGAAAGTAAATTGTTCTCCTCAAGAATAAAAATTTCAGGCTCAACAATGTTTCTACAACTATCCTCCCCACTCCCAACAACTGGGTCCATCTCATCCTGGGAAACCCTAGCCCCCGAAGGAGCAATCCCAAAAACCTCTTTGTCCCCAAAAATCCCCCGTTTAACCTGAGGGTTTGTAAGGCTTCCTCCCGATTTTTCAGATATGTTTCCAGAGTTACCTGAAAACCCTACATTCATAAGGGCCTCACCAGAAGCCAGGCGATGCCGATATGACTCTTCAGCCCCCACTACAACTTCCATTTCCTCCTCAGTTAAAAATAAATCAGGGGATATTTTGGACTTACCCGGTAAATGCATGCTGTCTTGTGGGTCAGTCACGCCAGCGACCACCGAATCTCCCCCATCTTCGACCCTGATCAAACCTAAATTCTCCATGAAATGATCCAACTTAGAAATGTTCGCAGAAACATTTTCAAAAACCTTTGATTCCTTGTATCTGGACCTAATAGCTGTAGGGCATTTTGCCTAAATATGTCCTGTATTATGACAGAGGAAGCATTTGAAAGGTACTTTGAAATAATCTAGACGTTGAATCCACTGATGACTTCCCCAACATAGCTCAATTTCTGCCGGTAGACCACGGTCCATATCAAATTCAACCATTACCTTTGCGAATCTCCGGTCGAAACCAAACAGTGAATGTTTGTCCAGCCTAATGAACTTCCCCACCTTGTTTGCTAAACTTATCAATATTTGTTCTGTCTAGAGTTCTATGGGGAAACCTGGAATTAACATCCACAAATGTCGCTTCGTCTGCGTCTCCTTTAAGGGATCGAAAGCCAGATGCCAGGGTTTCAATAACAATGAACCCTCTTTGAAAAGCCACGGCCTTTTTAGGATGAGCCCAACATGCTCAGGCTTAGAGAATATGAAGAGCAGCCAGTCGTTTATCAGCATATTAACCCTAGGAAAGTCACCCACAACTGGGGTCCAATTCCTACGAACCTAGTCCAAAATTTTGCCTTTAACACCAGTTGTAAATTCAAACTTCCCAACAATTGCTCTGGTGGCTAGCATATTTATCTTGTCCAGGTTTGAATCATGTGCAATACTGTAACTATCTAAACCCTCCCGGACACTAATGGGATTAATCTTCTTTGACCGACGACGTCTCTTCTTCACACTACCATGACCAATCTTATCAGTAAAATCACCAGTATCCAAAACATGGACACCCTTGTTCGCCCTTCTGTCAACACCGACCCCTGAATCCTGCACCCCACCGTCCGAGTTTTCAGAGGAAAAAAAAGGGGAAAAGGGAGAGCATCCCCTTTTAAGCGCCATAGATTACCTGTCGAGCAGGTAACCCAAACAGTGCTGGGCCTATATAGATCTGAAACCAACCGCCAGATGTCCAACATCGCCCAACCCGTCCCAGCCAAAATAAAACACGTCACAGGCCCACCCAGACCTTTGACTCTTAAACCAAAGTTATGCAGGAAGATCAAACCTACAACCACCTTGTCACCATCCTTCCTGCAGTAAAACGCCGCGTCACCATCCACCCTGCAGAAACCCTCAAGAGATATGTAAGCTCATGTAGACAAACAATAATGTATTCAATTTTATATTAAATTTATTTTTAATTAAATATTTTAATATTATATAATATTTTTAATTTTAAAAAATTAATATTATAATATTTTTAATCAAAAATTAATATAAATGATAGATTTTGAAATGTTCCTTATGTCATATTTATGATTCAATTCATTTTTTACACTCTTTTTCCTCTTTTCATTTTAACGTTTTAACTATGAGATATAAAAAATGTATTTTACCTAGTTAGTTTTAGCTTGTCTTTATTTATTGCTAAGAATTAAGATGTAATCATTGCTTTCTAATCACAACTTCTTTATTTCTAATGTTGAATTTCAAAACAACAATAACTGAGGGAAAGCAGACACTAATTTGATTGAGGTAGATATGAGATATAAAAAATGTATTTTACCTAGTTAGTTTTAGCCTATCTTTATTTATTGCTAAGAATTAAGATGTAATCATTGCTTTCCAATCACATCTTCTTTATTTCTAATGTTGAATTTCAAAACAACAATAAGTAAGGGAAAGAGGACACTGATTTGATTGAGGTAGATATGAGATATAAAAAATGTATTTTACTTACTTAGTTTTAGCTTGTCTTTATTTATTGCTAAGAATTAAGATGTAATCATTGCTTTCCAATCACAACTTTTTTATTTCTAATGTTGAATTTCAAAACAACAATAAGTGAGGGAAAGCGGACACTGATTTGATTGAGGTAGATGTTATATATGCAGAAGAGATGTTTAGACTTGTTCAATGAAAGATGAAGAATAAACATAACACATATCAAACTCTCTATAATGATTATATGTAATTATTTTAAATATATACATAAAAATCAATTTGTTCATTACAACTTGTTGAAGTTTGGCAATGGAGATGGTTATAGAAAATACCATTCAATATGGAATGGTGGTAAGTTGTTATATACATGAAATAATAAAGTAATAAGATCCACGAGGTGGCAATGTCCTCGACATTGCACCTGTATTGGCTTTTTGGTTTGTCAACAACCACATTCAAACTTAAACATGGACACAAATTGCTATCATCAGAGTATGAAAATTGTGTCTGTATGTTGTTTATGCATTTAGACATTAACATAATACTGTATATATTGCAAAGGTGGAACACTACACATACACATAAACATTTAAGTTTCACCTGTTGTATTTATTGCCACTGCTTTGAGTCTTTTAAGAAGTCCAACACCAGAGGTTTCATCCAATGTGCATTATGCTAAGTTTCAGTTTTTTCCGAAGTCCAATATGATTGATGGGTTAACAAGTGGCAATAATTGAGTGGGTATCGTGTGTCATTCATAGGTGTCAACAAGTGTGATTAGGATAAGTCTCGGTGGAGCAAGTCTGATAGTGTATCAACCCACGGAGTTGTTAGGAGGAAGTTCCAAAGCATAGCAGAGGAAACGTCGAAGAGTAAGGAAAGATACATTAGAGCTAATGCATTATAAGTCTATAGAGAGGCCATCGAAAGGAGTGTTGATAGTGCATCGAAGTATTGGCATTAGAGGTGCCATTTCTGTGAGTGCAGTGAAAGAGTCCGATTATGTTTTTGAATTTTTTTTAAAACTCTTTTTAAGGTGATGGAAATTTGAATTGCCGATAAAAAATATATTGCTTATATTATTGTTATTATAATATAAAAGAGTAAGTAATTTCTTATCTTAAAAAAAAAGAGAATGAAAGGGAGACATAACCGTCCCCTTCAAAATGAGTGAGTGAAAGAAGATTCTTCATAAGCCTTGTTACGTGTCTCACATTGTATTGTGGAAAGCTATTGATAAAGCACCTCTCAATATAATAAAAAAAAACATGATCTTATATTTAAAAATAAAAATAATCTCTCAAAATGTTTGAAAATTTTTCATTGTATACATAAAAATTTTACAGACGTTTGAAATTTTTTTTATTGTAAGTTCTTTTCCTCTACTTATAAACGAACTTATCAAATTTTCATATATTTCCAAAGACTTGATTGTCCTTTTATCATTACTGTACGTAACCCAAATAAAGGTGTAGGTAAGCACAAAATCAAAATCTACCTACTAATAAAATCGCTACTTTATGTCAATTTTTCTACCTTACATTTTCAAATAAGAACAAAACGTTTTATCTCTAGAAATTATATCTTGACATGAAAATGGAAACAAGATATCTGCAAATGATTATTTATTTATTTATTTATTATTATTATTATTATTATTATTTTTATTTTTTTTTGTGCATGCATTTATTACATCATTATTCCATATTTTCTTATACATCACTTCGCTCAATTGATTCTTGCTTCCATGTCTGGTAGCTTCATTTTCATGATGTTGTTGGTTGATATTATGTTTTTCTTTTCCATATAATCCAGTATTATGACATCCACATACATTTGTTTTTTGCAAATTCCACATACAGTATTATGAAATTAGAATTTCTGCATGGTTTCTCAACGGATGAATGCAAATTTTCCACATGGTTTCTAAATTTCTAGATACTTTTCCAATTAGCGTCCACTGGACTATACTTATATCATCAGGACCCAAACCTTCAATAGGTGTAATTTCAGTAAAAACTAAAATTCAAGTTGCACATCACGTCTCCACGACAATAATGCATTTGGGCAACGCTGGTTTGTAATGTTCCTTTCTACCTGCTCATCTCCTAGAAATGCAGTTTTCCAACATGAATTTGTGCCAAAGGCCAGATCATAGATTATACAGCGCTATCAAAATAGTTCGAGCCCACCCCAAAACATTTATTTTTGTCACATTTGTTCTGTCGATTATGTTTAACTATCTCCCTGTGGCGAACTATTACTTTTATTCGATTGTCCTACCCATCGCCATAGTTGGCATATTTGCAATCGTTTATATAATATTATTTTGTATTATATAGAGAGAGATAATTTTTTGCCAGTATAGTATTCTTGAAATCTGCTAGCTATGCAACATCAACTTTTCATATGACTTTTTTATATAGCCATAGCATTCTTGAAATCTGCTAACTATACAACATCAACTTTTCATATGACTTTTTCATATAGCCATAGCATTCTTGAAATCTTAGAGGGCACAAGAAAGCCCATAGTTTTTATATAGTTCATATGAAAATTTTTAGGTTTTAAAGCAATTTAATACAAGTTTGATAATACATATATGATCCCCTTGGAGGACATAATAAATAATAATATTATTAAAATAAGTAATGAATAAACAAATTATATATTTAATAAATTTAAGTTAAAATAATTATTAAAGGGAAAGGATATAGGTTAAAAAGACATGTGTCTCCATAAAATGGTGCCAATATATGTTATATATAGCTATACAAGACCCTTCTTTTGTAATATCATCTTATCATTTTATCATTTACTTATATATATATAAATATTTATTTGTGGTAAAAATTTACCAATAGGTAAAATCTATCTTTTTATTAGACCCAGTAAATATTTTTTTACCAAATGTGATAAAAAAATTAACAAATCGGTAAAATCTTTTTACTGGATTTGGTAAATATTTTTTTACCAAACCCGGTAATATTTTTTACCAACTCAGTAAAGTATTTTTACTAGACTCATTAAAAAATAATACAAGAGCTCGTAATTTTTTTTTACTAAACTCATTTAAGCTTTTGTACAACAGTTGAAATTCAACCAAAATTGGTTCGAAGAACACGCCTTCAGCTACAAGAAAAATTTCTAAGATGAATTCTGGGATGGGTAAATTAGAACGAGATTTCAATCAAATCGGAAATCTAGAGAGAAAATTCAATAAAATACAAGCAAATCTACAGAGAGAGATTGAAACAAAAAATTATTAAGTTAAAGGATGAGTTAATACAAAACCTTAGGCAGGACATCACCATAGACTTAATGATAGAGATGCAAAAAAAAAGTGGATAAGATGACAATAGACATAACAATGCAAATTGACACAAAAATTACGAATGGAATAAACGTGGGGATTGAGAGACTAGAGAATTTCATCAAGAGCCTGGAACCCTCAACCAATGTCCACACCCTCACTCCAACCCAGTCACACCCTAGTTCAGCAAGAACAACTAACTCTCAACCAAGTTCTCCCGAAGTAGAAATTCCACAAAATAGCATGGATCTCAATTGCTTATCACTCCTTAATCTCAACCAATTGAAACATGTTTCAATGCAACCAAATATAACAAGATAAAGGATGAACATGAGTTAGTAATAGTTGAGCTCATTTGGAAGGGTTGTATAATCAAGAGGAGGTTGGTTTTTCAGGTGAATATTTTAAAATCAAGGTCAATTAGCTAAAAGAAATAAAAATTAATTTGATGGTAGATAGAGACGCAACAACAAGGGTGAAACACTTCATTAACATGTATGACAAAGAGAGGAGGGTATCCAGAGCTAAGGTGGTCATAATGACATCCTGTTTTCATAGATTTGTGAATGATGAGGATAATGAAAGGTTATTGGAGGAAGTCTCCAAAGATGAACTCCAGGTGGTTCTTCACAACATCCAAAAAGACAACAATCTTGGACCTAATGAGTTTCCTATTGAATTATTTATAAGGTTTTATGTTACACCTAAACCTTTCCACCTTAAGACTCAGCGTAAACATCCCTGAAGTTTCCATGACTAGAGAGTTCAATTGGAGAAATTGTTGACCCCTTATCATAGGATCTAGTTGGGTCGTCACAGGTTGCTCCCTAGCAAATTGCGCCCAACTAGGTCAGGTGTAATGTCCCCATCTTGACCCTATTGCATTAAGATTGTAAATGATGTAATATTGTTATAAAATCGTGGTGAGGAGCTCAAGGCCAAGGCGCCGCTGTCGATTTATTGATGCATATGGTTTATGTGCTAGCCAGGCGCATTGGAATTTTGATATCATGTAAATATGCATTTGAAATAAAATACCCACAACTAGCTATGCAATGCAACAAGAGATGGGGGCATGATTTTACAAGGAATTGGGAGGGAAATATTCAAACCCTTGGAGCCAATCAAGTCAAGCCAAGTGTTAATGAGAGAACCCATAAAACCCTCAACTACCCATGTTGACTTTTGTACCCAATCATTCATTTCTCCCAAGAGTTGGGTGAAGTAGTTAATGCCTTAGGAATGAAGAGGTATGGCTGTCCAAATTTGAGTATGGGCAAGCCACCCTTCATGGAAAAACGTGTTTTGTGTCTTGGGCAAGAAAAGAGCCATGAATTGCTCCCCTAGCCATTACCCATCAAGCAGTTTTGCCTCTCTCACATTTTTGGAGCTTCCTGGGCGTTTTTCCTCCATGTTTTCTTGTGTTTTCCTTGTTTTTCAGTTGGGAAGATGGCGTTTTTGTGTTGTAGAGCTGCTGGAAGAAGAGGGAGCTCGACTGGGGTTTCAATGAGGCTGTTTTGGGCAATTTGAAATGCTCATAACCTGTGGGAGAAATAGGGTTTGCTCCATGTGGTGTGCCCACGATTTGGGGAAAACCTTTGGCCATCTTGTTTGTAAATCCAATTGCTGGAAATGTGTATCCATGCCCAGTTTTGAGTTTGCTGTGTGTAAGTGAGTGTGGGGATTGAGATGGGTATCTCTTGCTTTGGTTGTGCATGATCTTGAATGTCCCTTTTTCCTTGTAAGAATCATTCCCAACTCGAGGGTGGCAGTTGTGTTGAGAGAATTGATGAACACAACTGGCCTATGGTTGGGTGGAACATTGCAACGACACAGCTAGTTGTTTGGGACAGCATTACATCAAGATGAGTATTTTCTTATGTGTAATTACTTCTGCAAATGTATTAATTTGTTGACGGTGTTAAATTTAATGGCATCATGTAATGTGTGTGGATGATGTTATTCTGCTGTGCATGTTTGCTTTAACTTGCATATGCACACATTTTATTTTTAATTGATGTGAATTTAATGAATGGGCAGAGTTATGTAAAAGCCCCAAATTGGCATCATGTTCCCTTCCTTGCATCAGGACCATGGGAGGGTACGTTACAGAATGGTGTCAGAGCCATAGGCTACAGCATTGGGCCTCTATGGACCAAGTCTGATCATAGTTACACAATGAAGACTCCTTCCTGATCACCACAGGTTACAACATTGGGCCTAAACGGACTAAGTTGAATAGTTTGCAGAGTTTGCAAAGGAAAAGTCACCCCCTGTTGAGCAATGATCATCACAGAAAGAAAGGAAAAATTTTAATTTTTTCTAAGTGTTTTCGAAATTTTGCCTAAGGGCTGTGTCGGCGAAAGTTACGCTAATTTTATGCGACACGGCGGCGAAAATTAGGCTAACTTTCTGCGACGTGGCGACAAAATCATGTTAAATATCTGCGACGCGGCGACGGAAGTTACGCTAATTTTTTGCGACGTGGCGACGGAAGTTACGCTAATTTTCTGCGACGCAGCGGCGAAAATTAGGCTAATTTTCTGCAACATGGCGGCAAAGTTATGTTAAATATTTGCGACACGGTGGCGAAAGCTACGCTAATTTGCTGCGACGCGGCGACGAAAATTAGGCTAACTTTCTGCGACGCAGCAGCAAAGTTATGTTAAATATCTGCGACACGGCGGCGAAATTTATGCTAAAATATGCGATGCGGCGGCGGAAGTAATGCTAAAATCTGCGATGCGCGAGATGAAAATAACGTTAAAATCCTCTACACCGGCGACAATTTTAACCTTAAAATCCGTGACACCGGCGGCAAATTTTAGCTTAAAATTCTGCGACAACGACGATGAATTTTAGCTTAAAATTCTGCGACACGGGCAATGCTTTTTAAGCTAAATATTCGCAACACGACTGACAATTTTTAGCCTAAAATTACGCAACACATGCAGGATTTTTAGACTTAATCTTTGCGATACAATCGGAGGGGAATTCTATAAGTCTGGCAAACGGGGAAAATACAACATCTTTTCACTGATATTTTCAGGTGCTGAAAATGGAAAATTGCCATGAAAGTTATGCGCCAGATTGCGCGAAATCAAAAGAATTACAAATAAAAAATGAGTATAGAGCCCAAAACTTGATTTTTGGGTAGAAGGAGCAGTCAGGCTCAGAATGGGATGATTCCTGTGGGGCTCAGAGGCCATTAACGAAGGCCATGAAAGAACCAGAGAGGGTCCTGAACCCAGTATGCTCCAATTTGATAGAAAATGGAGAATAGTGACTTTTGTAAGACGGTGTCCCGAGGCTTGACGGAAGGTTGGTTTGAGCTGAAATTGATATGGCGTAGCCATGGAGAAGCCATAGTGTTAAGTTTGGAATCTTGGAGCCGAACTCCAAAGGGTGTGGGGTTAGGGTGAACCAAAGGGCCAAAAAGCATTGTTCCATGGCACTTTTTGGGGATTTTGAAAAGCTTGTGGACAGTAAAAGTGACCCTAGATGTTGGAATCAAAATTTTTCCCGAACTAGACATTTCATCTTCTCATTAAGACAGACAGTTTCTGTTAGACGAATATTTTCCATAAATGCATAGATTGGGAGATACCATTTTTGGCCAAATTTTGAGATTTTGGAGGAAAAGTGAAAAAGGAAAAGTAGCCAAACCCCGAATTTTATAGAAGTTGACTGGCGCATCAGAACAGGGATCCGAAGATTGCTGAGTGTTTCTTGTTATATGGAATACCTTCTCCCGATAGATAAGTTTTCACGATTCTTCCTAAATTTTCTTCTACAAGCAGTCGTAGTTGGCCTTTCAGAATAAATTGCAGTTGTGTAAAAGTGCAGGAATTTGGGCAAAATTTGCATTTTTGGAAGAATGTAAATTCCATGTCCTAGATAGAATGGATCACGGGGATAGGCGTTGGAAATATTATCCAAAGAAGAACAGGGATGCATGACCAGAATTTGAATGAGGTCCACATATATCATAGATACTTTGTGCAGAAGAGCGCCAATGGTTGTTTTGACAAATACAAATTGTTGTCAATATGGGCAATTTCTATAATTGCATGACTGGAAAGAAATCGGACCAACTATGATATGGAAGAGGGATTCCATGCTACGATGAGGGATTGGAAAGGGAGAATTCCTTAACCCCTGTTTTGCTATCGTATTTATAATTATGAAATTGTCATGCATATAAACTATGGCATAAGAATGTTGAAAATGCAAGAGATTACATAGATGAAATTAATATGCACTTGATAGCACATTAATAAACATTGCACAGTGCATGTGAAAATGTTTGTGCATGAATAGGATATCGCATATTGGTAAAATAGTGAGGTTTTACATATGAAATGAGCCACTTGAGGTAATTTTGGCGGTTGCTAATAATTAGTTGTGTCCGCATTGGTTGTAGGACAAAATACAATCAACGCATGGCTAAAGAAGTTGATGATGTTGTTGCACGAGACCAACAACCTTATGAAGAGAGGATGGTGCAACAAATCCGTGATCATGATGTTGGAAAAAGGACTGAGTAGCCTTGGTAAGAGGCCAACTGATCAGGTAACATCAAGCGATGTTAATAACAACCATGCAGGTAATGGTTATTTGTGCTTAATTGCATTAATGTTGCAAGAGGATTTGGTAAGATCCCTTCAACTATGTTGATTGATTTGCATGTGGTATTGAGTGCCTGAATGTGAATGTCAACCTACCAAGTATGGTGAGGTGTGGGTAAGTAATGGCAAGGAGCCTTGCACCCTATAGTTCTTAGAAATCTCAATGCATTCATATGAAATTATATCATGCCATTTGTGTATGTCGGTTGTGAGTTTAACAACCAAAGCAAGTGATGACTTATGGTCCTGTTGTAGTGTATGCCATATGAGACAAGCATGGTTAGGCCATAATATGTTGGAATGCATAGTATTCATGGATTAATGCAAGGTTGTATAGAGGGGTTATGTATTGAGTGAATGCACATTAAAAGATTATGTAAATGTTGTGAATGTGCATGCATATGTGTGGGTGCACATGTTGAGACACATTGTGTGAATGCATGGGTGTGACATATATATGTTTCAATGTAGTTATATAATAGATGAAATGGTGGACTATCGGTTAATCCTGATACCATTTCATGAGATGCTATGAATGTAGGAGAAAGATTGCATGAAGAAGGTAGACATGTGATGGGCTACCAAAGCACTCTATTGGAAGGACAAAGTTGCTTGGAATGTGAAGTAATGAGTATTTACAGTTTATTTAAATTGCATGGATAGTGTGACTATGTCTTGCAATTTTATTGTGATGATGATGCATATATAGAAATGTATATAGTTCATTGCATTTCAAATGCTAACATCTGAAGGTGTTTGAATTATTGAGTGTTATAATTCTGAGATCACTTCAGTGACTGTTGTGTCAATGAAAGGATCATATGCATAGATACTCACAACGTGTTTGGATGATTGAAGTTTCAGTTTTCAGGTGGAAAAAGTCTTACGTATGGCAATGAGGATAAGTCCATAGTAAAGACCGGGATCTACCATGTGCAGAAGCCAAAGGTTATGAGAAGTTTCTCATGGTTGTAACTTATGCATGAAACAAATCTGAAAATTGTCTGATTTAACCATCTCATGGTTGCAAGTCTAATTTCTGTAGTAGATAGAATTGCAAATTCATATTGAATTTAATTACTAATGACCTTGATTGGTTATGGAACAATCAGATTTGAATTATTAAATGTTGTTGACTGTTTGGCTATTTTATAAGTGTGCCAGGATGACACATTGCAGGAAGACCATGTGTGATGGCCTGCAGAAGCCAAACTAGATGGGGAGGATCCCATGCTTTGGAAATGAGTTTCGGGTGAAATGCCATATTGATAATGTCTCAACCGAACTACATGTTGGTAAATCATGTGAGTGAGACAGTAAAGTTATGCCAAGAAGGCATGTGTGAGTTATGGAACGTGAAAAGATTGGGGTGGAAACCCGAAGGACTGTTGACTCAAAGAAGGGAGCCCCCATTTTTCGCCAATGAAGAAAAGATACATCCGTGAATTGAATGAGTATTTTGTAACCCTAACTAAGAATATACATGTCTGGTTATTAGATTTAAAATGCAGAGCATGTTTTATTATTATTCCATACTGCTTGAGTATAATTAGGGCCTACATGATTCACATCAGAAAGAGATGCATAACTTTCGGGTGCTGGGTTTTGTTGGGGTTGTCAATATTGACTACACCCTAAGGGAATGGATGCATTCCTAGTGTTTAAATACTTGATAGTGAATGTTATGAAGTATGATTACAATTTTTGAGCAGCAATACTGATGAGCCTGCTTATCCTTCTTGTGTTGTCAGCTTATACGAATGCAATTTGGTTTTGCACGTTAAGGGGCAATGTGAAGAGAAAGTACTCAAGAGGACTGTATGAGCAGTGGTAACCTTTCTATGCTCACACTAAAGGACACTAGAATAGATGGATAGGCCCGAGGAACTGTGTAGCAGAAAAGGGGTATCATCCTTGTGTAGTGTGAGTGGGTATTGTGGGGGCCATGCTAGCCTGCAGTCAAGTGAGTCACCTATGGAGTTCCTGGAGGGAACCACTGGTTTGCATAAGAGAAGTAGCCACGTAATCATATTATGTTGTTCTTATTGCCTGATAAACCTAGTTAGTGTACTGGCTTGGCATTGGTTATTTGGAAGTTGTGGCAATGGTTGTTGTATGCCTGATAAACCCAGTTGGTGTACTGGCTTGGCATTGGTTATTTGGAAGTTGTGGTGAATGGTTGTTGGATGTCTGACAAACCCAGTCGGTGTACTGGCTTGTCATTGGCTATTTGCATGTTGTGGAGGTATTGGTGAAAGGTGTTATTTCCTGACAAACCCAGTCAGATAACTGGCTTGGAAATGGTTGTTGTATGCTTGATAAACCCAGTCGGCATATTGGATTAGCATACTGATTTTTGAAATGCTTGATAAACCCAGTCAACATACTGGCTTAGCATACTGATTTTAGGGATGCCTGATAAACGCAGTCGGCGTACTGGCTTGGCATTGCCTATTCGGATGATGTTGTGGAGCAGCATGTCTGTTGGCCAAGCATCCACCCCACAGGTGATTCAAGGCTTGTAAAGCAGAGAAGGAAACCTGTGGAGTAGCAAGGAAATGCACAATACAGATAAGTATTCAATTTGATTTATTTCTTGCTTGGAATAATGAATATTTCAGGTATAATTTTTCTAACAGCTAGGCTGATACACTATTGTTTCTTTGTTGGAAACCTTGGTCATTGCAGGAAGCAAGGACCCTGAAAGAACTATAAAGTGCTTGGTAAATCCAGAGAGTAAATGGTTGGGCACTGAAATGCTTGGTAAATCCAGAGAGTAACTGTTTGGGCGCTAAAATGCTTGGTAAATCCAGAGAGTAACTGGTTGGGCGCTAAAATACTTGGTAAATCCAAAGAGTAATGGGTTGGGCATTAACTACGTGATGTAGTGGAGTAGCCTGTGTGCTGCCCCAACATTCATTATTGTATCCATAGGCAATCCAAGGCTTATAAAGCGAAGAAGGAGCATGTGAAATAAAGTGAAGACATCCAATGTAGATAAGTATTTGGTTACCTTGCAACTTCTTGCTTATGAATATACATATGTATATGATTTGGTTATATTTTTTTCAAACTCTTGTTTAGAGATAAACCCTATGAAAATAAACTAAACATGTGAATTAATTCAATGTTTGAGTATAGGTATTGCTAGAAGTAAGGACTACGAAGGCATCATAGGGATGCGTGAGGACATGTGATCGTCCTAAGGAGCTCAATATGAGCAGTAATGGAAGATGGTGAATAGTGGACATGTGTGGGTCCTAGCAGCCAAAGGTTTTGCAGGCAACAATGGGGAAGGGTTCCCTGATGGAGAAAAGCCTTAGACAGACCTTAGACACTAAGTGTCATAACCAAGAAAGGGAAAGAGAAGCATTCACATTAAAGTGAAAGAGGTTAAGGAGCATAGAACCACAGTGATGGTGTGGCTCCAAACTGGAACAAGACTAACAAGGGGGAAACTCTTACTCTTCTCTTTCCCTTTTTATTGATGCATTTCATAAACAGAGGATTGTTGAGTGCATAACATGGCTGAAAATAGATTGTGTTTAATTGCTTGAAATTAATTATGAATGTTGAAATAGTTATTTTTCCTGTGAAAGGATGAACATGATTGAGTTCATGTGTATGTTGGAAAGGCATGAAACGTGTGGAAGTCTCATGAGTAAAGCATGGATGTTCCATGTCAATTGGGAAAATAATTGACTAATTTTAATATTGTGCTATGCTTGTCCTAATAGGAATTGCCATGATGAGTCTCACAGGTGAGACATTGTAATCCATTTGAGTGCAGCTTGTACTAGCCAAGTGTTGCTAGTGAAAAAAAAAAGTGAGAGCCACTTGTACACATTGATCATGGAAGCAGACCAAGAGCTATTTTGCTTTGGCTGAGAATCTTCCTCAAAATTTGCGAGGACAGCAAGGAAGATGGCATCCAGGAAATTCCATACTTGTAGATCAGCTGGAAGGTGAATTAAAGGAAGGGATTGTTATGGAGCAATGCCCACCTGCAGAGCTGGAAGATCAAACCTAGCAAGAGAAGCTTGTGGAATCCAAAGGACTTGATCCTGAAATTTCAAAGTAAAGAGATGAAATGTAATGTCCCCATTCAAATAAGTGCATAGTAAGACAATCCCATCAATCCTACTAGTTTCCTAGGTTGGATGGGCACATGTGGGATGGTAATAAGGAAACTAATAAATGATATTTAGACATTAGAAGGGTTCAATCATTTAATAAATATGATGAATAAATAAATTCAAGAGAAATTCTAAGTGGCAAGTGGTTTTGGAGACATATGGAGGTGGTGGGACCCACACTAGCTTGATTTTTCAATGACACATGGTAGCTCTCTCTTGCCAATTCGAATTCATGGGAAGGTGAACACTCTTGGGTGAGTTGGTAAGTCATAACACATGGCGTTGATCATCTTAGGTCAAAATGGGATGGAATAGTAACCTCCATGGGAGATGAAGAGTCAAATTGGAGACTAGTGGACACATGGGCTAAATTCCCTAGTTTTATGACAACAATAATGAAGCATCTATGACATTTTATGACAAAATTCAGACCTGAATTCTTACACCTGACCATTATGACATGTCAGCCCCAAAAATAGGCTCAAGAAGGCACTCATGGAGTTGGAGGAATCTAAAGAGACTCAAATTCGAATTTGGGAGAAGATGGAAGGTTGGAACTAGGAGACAAGTGGCAAATGAGGAATATTTTCTAAATGGAAAATTATTGAATCTATTGAGAGGATTTAGACCCCTTGAAGGATAATGTTGGTTATAAAATGTAGAAATAAAGTATGAGAATGGCTTTTGATGATTTGAGAAAAATTGCATTTGTGAAGAGAGAGATAGTGGATGACTAGTTTCTTGCCTTAGCCAATTTCGAGGGTGAAAGATTCCCATCCAAGTTGGTGTTTGGAGAGGCCACTCGGGTCTTTCATGGTGCTTTAATGGAGTTTTTATTTGCAGGTAGAAGCTACAGGAAGTTTCATGGTTTTGTTTAGTGCAGCACTTTCTCTCCACCATTTCCAGTTTTGATGGCATATTCGTGCTCCTTGAGGGAGGGCGTTTTTGGTGAGCACTTGTGCTTCTTGAGAGAGATTCTCATCATATATTTCTGATTGTAATAGATTCATATCCTCTGTTATTCATATTTAGAAAGTCTCAGGTCGAAATACCCACTGGTTGTATGCAAAACTATTGATTAATGAGCAAACAATGTCCATTTCCCCAATGCATTGATGTATGACACTATAATGTTGATTATTTCAAATGGATGGATGATTCTCTGATATATTTGTGATCAATATACTTCCATGGATGTCTTCTACAAGTTTCATGTACTGTACTTGAGCATTTGAATCATTTTTACTCAGTTTAGTTGTATTGGGAGGTGAAATAGTGCCATTTCCCCAAGGGTCGAATTGGGGGTTTTTGCTGTTGAATGTGAGAGAGTTAGAACAGTAGTAAAAATCAATTAATGGTGCATATGAGACCTTAATCAAATAATTAACACATTATATACCTCTGTTCATAAATTTGTGAGAGTTTGGAGGCATTTGGAAGGCCCTTTGCAGTGTTACCCAGGGGGGATTTGATGCACAAATTACTAGTAAAATTACATATATTGATCAGAATACAAATCAAGTTTGCAGCAGTATTTGGAGGGCCATAAAACATCCCTGAACCTGATATTCAAGTATAAATACCATTCATACACTCCTACAGAAGATTTGGGAGCATTTGGGTTGATTTGGAGGTCAAAACAATAAAACTAGTCAAAGGTCGAAATTGGGAAAAAAGTGAAAAATTGGGCATTTTAATAAAATTTGAAAAAGGGATATTACATGAAATGCAGGACAGACCTGCCACATTGTGTGAGTTTTGGACATGTGTAATGTGGGTATTTATTCCTAAGTATTGGAACACCGAGGACGGTGTTCTTCCAAGGGGACGGGAATGTAACGTCCCCATCTTGACCCTATTGCATTAAGATTGTAAATGATGTAATATTGTTATAAAATCGTGGTGAGGAGCTCAAGGACAAGGCCCTGCCATCTATTTATTGATGCATATGGTTTATGTGCTAGCCAAGCACATTGGAATTTCGATATCATGTAAATATGCATTTTAAATAAAATACCCACAACTAGCTATGCAATGCAACAAGAGATGGGGGAATGATTTTACAAGGAATTGGGAGGGAAATATTCAAACCCAGGAGCCAATCAACTCAAGCCAAGTGTCAATGAGAGAACCCATAAAACCCTCAACTACCCATGTTGAATTTTGTACCCAATCATTCATTTCTCCCAAGAGTTGGGTGAAGTAGTTAATGCCTTGGGAATGGAGAGGTATGGCTGTCCAAATTCGAGTATGGGAAAGCCACCCTTCATGGAAAAATGTGTTTTGCGTCTTGGGAAAGAAAAGAGCCATGAATTGCTCCCCTAGCCATTACCCATCAAGCACTTTTGCCTCTCTCACGTTTTTGGAGCTACCTGGGCATTTTTCCTGCATGTTTTCCTGTGTTTTCCTTGTTTTTCAGTTGGGAAGAGAGCGTTTTTGTGTTGCAGAGCTACTGGAAGAAGAGGGAGCTCGATTGGGGTTTCAATGGGGTCGTTTTGGGCAATTTGAAATGCTCATAACCTGTGGGCGAAATCGGGTTTGCTCCCTGTGGTTGAATCCCCCTTTTCACAGTCCACTTTGGTGTGCCCACGATTTGGGGAAAATCCATGGCCATCCTGTTTGTAAATCCAATTGCTGGAAATGTGTATCCATGCTCAGTTTTGAGTTTGTTGTGTGTAAGTGAATGTGGGGATTGAGATGGGTATCTCTTGCTTTGGTTGTGCATGAGCTTGAATGTCCCCTTTTCCTTGTAAGAATCATGCCCAGCTCGGGGGTGGTAGTTGTGTTGAAAGAATTGATGAACACAACTGGCCTATGGTTGGGTGGAACGTTGCAGCGACACAACTAGCTATTTGGGACAGCATTACATCAAGAAGAGTATTTTCTTATGTGTAATTACTTCTAAAAATGTATTAATTTGTTGACTGTGTTAAATTTAATGGCATCATGTAATGTGTGTGGATGATGTTATTCTGTTGTGCATGTTTTCTTTAAATTGCATCTGCACACATTTGATTTTTAATTGCTGTGAATTTAATGAATGGGCTGAGTTATGTAAAAGCCTGAGATTGGCATCATATTCCCTTCCTTGCATTGGGACCACGGGAGGGTACGTTACATCAGGAACAGGTGATTGCTTGATAGCTTGCGTAGATGGCTCATGTCACCCCTATTCAGCATGCAGGTGAAAACATGAAGTTGGGAAACAATTTTGGCTTGTTTTTTACAAACAAAACTGCTAATTTTTTTGTTTTTCAACTTCGACCTCTTCAAACCCATATCTCCCTTAGAAATTTCAATGTGAAGTAAACACAAAGATTTTAGAGAATTGAATTAGCTTTCTACTCGTATTTTTAAAAAAAAAAATTATGGACATATCGTGGGACAAATTTGTTGTCAACCAACGACATATACCTACATTTTTTAGGTATGGATAATGAGTGACCTGTGTTGACATCAGTTTTTTGATAGATGGCTATTCATTTTAGGAAAAAATATTGTAAGCTCATAATCTACAAACACTGGACTTTATCATGGACTATATTTTGAGTTTTTTAAGACTTGGGAACTATTTTTTGTTATTTATCGAAACAACATATGTTCAGAAAATGGTGCATTATCGACACATGTTTTTGTCTTCGCATTTTATTTCAAATGTGACTCTTATTGGAAAAACTAAAAGTACCCTTTTGAAGAGGACGAGCCGATTATGATCTCTGTGAAATTTCAAATTTTTTGATGTTGTCTTTGTTATGATATTGAATTTTCATTTTGGGTGATTTTCAAACTAATAAAATTCTTAAGGGATAAGGTTTAGAAAAAAAATATTAATAAATCGAAATGAAACAATTATTATATCATTGGAAACTAGATTCGGAGATGAATCCATTGCTACCAAATCCGACAAATAATACTTAACATTTGCAGGGGGGCATGTGCAAGCTAATGAGGGTCACTTTTGGCGCGTTAGATGCAATCAAAAACTGAAAAATCAGGCATCCATCAAATTACTTGGTTTTTTTTAGATACTTACACAAGATATCTTGCATCAAGTAAAAAATATGAAACATAGGAAATTGAGTCACGTTTCTGAATATATAAGTTTTAAGTAGTGAAAATTTACATAACTATGTCAAATTTCATTTTTTCTAACTATTACTTCTTATTTTTTTGGCAAATAATAAGGTATATGTTTTTGTGGGTGTAGCCTTTCACTGCCTAAATGATGGTTTCGGGCTACAAAAATTGGTATACATGTATAGAACCCGCAACACTAGTGCAGCACTATTTTTCCAAAATTAAATGTTTAATTTTTATTTTTTTTAATTATGTAAGTGATCAAACCTCGAGAACAGTACGTCAAATGTGGGTGCAGCCTTTGAAGTTCTTAATGCAGCCATTTCGACCTGGATTTTTTATAGCATGTAGAGGTCGTTTTCTACTAGTGCAGCATACAATGTTTTTTAAAAATGGTTGTGAAATGAAAAAGTTACGAAATAAACACTAACAGTATGTTTTTTGACTTAAGGAGTGATGACACAAGAAAATTAGGAAATAAATAGAAAATCTCAATATTTTAAAAAAAAAATTACATATTTGGAATCTGCATAAAAAATTCTATCTATGCCAAAAATTTCGTCAATAATGGTCATGTATGTCATGCAGTAGAGAGCGGTGAAAAACGAGATTATTGAGAAAAATGGTGGAAATGTCTAATTAGCTATGGTTTAGTAAATTCCATAGCACAGGTTTGGTAAGTCCAAACCAACCACATAGGACTGTGGCTGACACGCAGGTGCGGGAGGAGTGGGTGATTAGGAGATCAGGAACGCATGCGTGTTATGTTTAAATTCAAATAACGTGCGCGCGTTATAATTAAATTCAAAAAACATTTCACGCTTAATGTTATAATAAACGAGAGCGCGTTTTGTATATACAAAACGCGCTCGTGTTCTGTATATACATAACGCGTGCGCATTATTATCTTCACAAATTTATATTTTCAAGTGTTCGATGGAGATAAAGGGGGCGAGAAAAAGATGACGATGATGAAGATTAGCCTGCAGCTATTGCATTAGATAACTTCATTTAGTGATGGGTCTAATTTGACTGCCATAGATTTGGATAGCTTCATTTAGTCATGGGCCTAATTTGGATGCCATAGAGTAACCATCAATGACCGCATTAGATAGCTTCACTGGATCCATTAAAATTCAATTGGACTGAATCTTAAAAAGACCAAAATACTCCACTCAACCTGCTTAAATGAATCTGAGAAATAATACCCCTGTGACTCTATTGGGTTAGTTTCGACGGTTAAAAATTTCAGGTGGGTAGTCCATAAAAGGTTGATGAATCTCTAGTCCACCTATAAACTTGAATCAGATGGTTTGAAACCAGAATCAGAATACGCACCGGTTCTAAAACCAAAGTAAGCAGTTTAAGTATAACTCTTACCTTCAGCAGATTGTCCAGTGACCATAATTCCTGTCAGACTAAGTGGCAAGTGCAGACCAGACTGAGAGAAACTAACATAAACTCCAAGAGAAAAAGGTGAAGAGGGGGAACTTGTTCGTATTTGCATAGCTGGGCATTTTTCTTTGATATTAGTTATTGTTTTTTTTTTAAGTTTTGAAGAGCAGCTTGAGTTCCTAGTAATGTTTATATCATTTTGTTTTCAAACAGAAACCACCCATGGAGAGTGGAGATGCTACATTGCCTAAATGTCGTATTTGTCAGGAAGAGGACAACAAAGGAAATATGGAGAATCCATGTGCATGTTCTGTCACCTCGAAGGTAGGGGTTTACGGTTTAGGGGACAGATAAGAATGAAAGGTTTATCTTTATTGAGTGTTTATTATTGAATTATTCATCCCAATTTGTGTTTCTCTCTCCGCAATATGATCAGAGTAATGTCTAGAACGTTGGTCCCACAGAAAAGGAGATTCCAT